>VDFB02193867.1:706654026-707201818 GCA_007258455.2 Sequoia sempervirens | reverse complement strand
ATATGATAATTTATCTGCATAATATGCCCTTGATGTTTGCCTCCTATTTTTCCATCCAGATATTTGTTGGGTAATTGCATCCACATTTTTTAACAAATCTTTCAATGAATCTGCTAGATGTATCCTTTCTGTGGTTGAAGAATTTTGATCACTCAACCTACTAATAAGATCTTCAACTTCTTTTTTGTTGTTTTCAATTTCACTCCTCAAATTTTCTTGAGTGCCAGGAGGGTATTGAGAGAATGGTGGGGCAGGTTGATTTTGTTGTTGAGGTTGATTTTGTTGAGGTTGATTTGGTTGAGGATTTCCTACAAATTAAAAAAAAAATCATTCATTTCTAAACTAAAACAAACAAAATCAATTTAAAACAAAAAAATTCATTAGAAATACCAAACAAAACTTACCTCTTGCATCTCTTCGTCGTCGGGGTGCCATATTTGTGAAGAAAATTGAACTCAAGTTGATCAAGTGTCAAGAAGTCACCTCCTCAACAACGCGAGCGCGTAGTGCAGGGTTTTTGGCCGCGGGCAGAAATGGAAATCAGAAAAAATAGAAATGAAGAATGTTCCTTTTTTTTTTTCTTTTAAAAAGACAAAACGCGTTCGCGTTATAACGCGAACGCGTTATTTTTTGTCTCATTTTTCACTTTTGTGGCCACAAAAGTGCGACCATCTTGGTGCACTTACCCCTTTGATGAAATAAAATTTAATGTGTGTGCGCAAGGTCAGCCATCAAATTTTTATTTCTCCTTGGCAGGTGTATATGATAAGGTGTGGACCAAAACTAAGGTTGACAACACCCCACAGAAAAATTCAGATCACATCACAAAGATCCACAAGTTACGGGAAAGATCTAAAAGTGAAAATTAGTTGTTAAGCTTTGAAATTATTCTAGTGACCTATTATGGAAAATGTCACTTATTTTGAAAGTGATAACTTGCTAGAAAAATATTCAATCACTCTAAAATATTGGAATAAGGAGAATGAACATGTCCATGATGAAAACTTAGATCTGCGTGGTTTGGTGAGAAAATATGGTAGATCTTCCAACTAGAATGATCAAGAAAAAAACTGAAAAGAAAATATTGTTGGGTGATGCAAGATTGCCATGACCCAAGGATGCTCCTGTATCAAGAACTGTGGTGAAAATTAGGTCAGATTCATGATGGGTTCTTTGAGTGCTTTCCAAAAATATGCCTTTTAGGTTCAAAAGTTGAAAGATACTCTCAAAATGAATTATTTCTTCTCTCAAGTGATGGTAGGGTTTGTTAATTAAATCCTAAGGTTGCTACAATCATGGTGATCAGACAACATCCTATTTTATTAGTGACTTGTGTTTGGCAGTTGTAGGTAGCTTAAGCGATAACTTAAGCCTATTACATTTGTTTGGTGACCAGCCTAGTGTGTCCAGCCTTCCAATTAGTGGTGCCTATGTAATTGTTTTAGAGTGATGGTAAAATGTTAGTAGGATTCAAGTAGGAGTCCCTTCAATGTAGTGATGGATAGATGTCAAGGTCTGAGGATTGCATCAAGGTGAAATTGTGTGTTTGGTGTGGCTTTTTAATTAGTCCCTTCAATGTGGTGATTTCTCTCTTCACATCTTTGTTGTGAAGTGGTTAGGGTGAAAAAAAAAAATTGGAGAGAGAAATTTTTATTTCTTTTCAACATGGTGATGATGGCTTGGTCAACGGTGGAGATCTAGCCTTGGAAATTCGATGGCTGCAAGTAAGAAGATTGAATAGTGTACATAGTAAGTGGTTCTTGGTGATGACATTAGCTATGTACATGTGGTGAGGAAAAATGGCGTAGAAGATATGTGGTGGTATATGAAGAATAGTGGAGCTATCGATGAGATAATGTTGATTCAAAGAGAATAATTTTGGTGTCCCCTCGATATACCGATGGCTCTTCATCAAAGTGACTAGTAGAGTTCAAAGAGACTCTTTGCTTGGTCCCTTCGACATTCCATTGGGGACCCTACTGTAGTGAAAAGTGAATCTCAATGGGAGCTACTTGGATGTCCCTTTGACATAGCAACACATGGCAATCACTTTGTGGGACCCAAATGGGGACTAACAAAGATATTTGGTGATGTGTAACAACACTTGTGGCAAAGATCAATTGATCATTTTAGAAATTCACACCCTTGTGAATTTCTATGAGATGATGTGGATACTCATGTGGAAGGAAACTTATCAAAGTGAATGGTGTCTATTGGCATGACCTTATTGTGACTAAACCTGATACAGTAATGTGATACAAAAAAAGATTAATGATGCTCGTTTAAAGGAATATTGATTAGATGGTTGTGATTTAAAGTTGCAATGAAGCACCTTGGATCATGGTGTAAAGTGGCAAGATCAATGATCAAAATTTGAAGGTATTAGTTTGAAATGGTTAAGTCTATGTAAGCGGTTTTTGACTGGTAGCCGACCTGAAGAATGAAATTAATAAGGTCTACCTAGTAGACAAAAAGTGATTTAATTAGTGATTTGAGATGCAAAATGGTGACACAGAGTGCTAAGTGGTCAATGATCGAGTTCAAATCTTATGAGTAGAGGAATACATTAAATGTGTATTTGATCTAGGGCTTATAGATCATTTAAAGGAAGATTGGTCAGATGGTTGTGATTTAAAGTTGAAATAAAGAACCTTGGATCATGGTGTAAAGTGGCAAGATCAATGATCAAAATTTGAAGGTAGTAGTTTGAAATGGTTAAGTCTATGTAAGCGGTTTCTGACTGGCAGTCGACTTGAAGAATGAAATTAATAAGGTCTACCTACTAGACAACAAGTGATTTAATTAGTGATTTGAGATGCAAAATGGTGACACATAGTGCTAAGTGGTCAATGATCGAGTTCAAATCTTATGAGTAGAGGAATACATTAAATATGTATTTGATCTAGGGCTTACAAATCAAAAATCTTAGGATATTTTCTGAGATAGAAATTAATGAGGGTATGGCTCAGTGTAGAGTAAGCTTCCAAAGAAGATAGCAGGAAAACTAACCCTAGAAGGAGATTCAAGATGATTTGGATGTGTGAAAATCTCGAGGTTGTAAGGGTGTGGGTTGGTGATGAGAAGAATAAGAAGGTCAAAAGAAAAATGGAGTTTTAGAAAATATAACAGAAGAGTAAGAGAGTAGTAAAGTGCAGAAAATGCAATTGTAGAATCTAAAAATGCACTATGCCTAAACAAGCTAAACAAAAAAAATCAAAAATTCTAATCTAGTTTGTACTTTTTGTTTTGGTTTTTCTCATTCAATCTAATTTATTACAAAAGAGGGATATTTTTACGAGAAATTTGTAGAAGAAAATAAAGAAAGGTGTAGGACAAAAAGAGAAGTGAAGAAGAGTGCAAAGAGAGAAATGTAGACGATGAGTTGTTGAGATTGTAACATCAACAACATAGATTATGTATTGAATATAATGATGCATAATTAGGTTATGTCAAATCAATCTAATGCATATATGAGCTTTGTAATGTTGTAAGAGGTGGTTGCCTCATTTGTGTCGAGTTGGTGCTCAATGTAAGGTGTTGGTGCATCCTTGGAGTTGTGGCTTCTAAATTAGGGAGTTGGTGCTTCCATGGGTTGGTTCCCTAAGCATTGTAACTGAATTTTTATTTTTGAGGTTGGATTAGGACACTAGATCCTAGCAACTATTCTCACTGTGGTTTTTCCCAATCCCGAGTTTTCCACATATATTTGGTGTCATGTGATGAATGTGTTTGTGTGTCTAATTATATAGTTGCATATTAAGTCTCTATCTACACATTAAGAGATTAATGAAAAAATATGCTCTAAGTTCTAAGTGATAAAATATAAAATCTACTAATTCACCCCCCTCTCAGTAGCCCATTGTGTTCCAACAATTTTTTCGTCACATCATCAGGAAAATTTGCAGTCTTCAAATAATTGTAAATGTTAGAATACCATTCCTCTAATTCTATGTGAGAACACATGAGAGAATTAGATTCAAGTAGATCTAATACAATAGAAGATCAAATAATATGAACCATAAAGTGGTATTCTTCTATATCCTTCTCTAAAGGTAGAAGGGAGGCAACACTCGCCATGACATCCACATGTCAATTATCTCCTAAAAACACTGTCTATCATGAAAGAGGAGAGGCGATCAAGAAAGGATAAGGTTATATATCAATACTAAGATAGCTTATTATTCTTATCTTGATATTCCCCTATGATTTCATTTACAATAAGTTCAGAATCATGATGTATGTGAAGATGTTTAATGTCTAGTGCAATGTAGCACACAAGCTAACAATAAAGGTTTCATATTTAGCAATATTATTTTTGCAATTAAATTTCAATCAAAAGGACAGAGGGAATAGCTTACCCTTAGGTGAGATCAAAACCACCCTCGCTTTGGATCCATCTTGACATCTCAATCCATCAAAATACATCTCCCATATAGGCTCATGATTAGTTGTTAAGAGGTCTTCATTTAGAAATAAATCCAATTAGTGAAAGATCAAGCTGAGGGAGCTTCCACCAATTGATTAGCAACAATTTGACCTTTGATAGATTTCTGAGTTACAAACTTGATGTCAAACTCAGAAAGCAACATTACCCATTTCACCAATCTCCCAGTAAGATCAATTATAGTGAATAGATGCTTCAAAAGATCACTTTTTACAATGACATGAGTTTCAACATGAAAAAGATAATGCCTTAACTTCTGCATCACAAAAATGAGAGCTATAAATTGTCTCTCCATGGCATAGTAACTAGTTTCATAATTGGAAAAAACATGTCTAATAAAGTAGACCTTATTTCTTTATCATCATCATCATACTAAGCCCAAAAAGTTTCTAAGGCATGAGGTGACATAGCAAGATAAATCAAAAAGGGTATATCTTACATAGCCAACATTAAGATGGGAGCATTAGCCAAATACCTTTTGATGGAATCAAAATATTTCTTTCTCATCATCCCATCAGAACCAAACATATTTCTTTAGAAAATGTGTGAAGGGAAGGGTGTGATCAGCCAACCAAGATATGAATCTATGGAATTCTTGAATCTTCCCCTATAGACTACATATCTAAGAGATGTTTCTAGGTGGAGGCATGTTAAAAATCACATCAATCTTCTTCCTTTTTACATCAATTCCATGATGTGAAACTATGAATCCAAAAAAAATTCCAACATCAACACTGAAATAACACTTAAGAGGATTTAGTCTCATATTATAGTGTTTAATGCTTTAAAAAATAAGATGGATGTTTTCTATGTGATCCAAGCGAGTCATAGACTTAGCCAAGATGCCATCAAAGTAGTCTTCTAGAATTTTGTAAATTAAATAATGAAAGATTAAGGTCATTTCTTTTTATTAAGTTGTGCCTACATTCTATAGCATGAATGGCATGACCACCTAACAGAAAGTACCCCATAGGGTAGTGAAGTTTGTCTTATACTGATCTTTTGGGTTAATACAACTCTTATTATAGCCTGAGAAATCCATCCATGAAGGACAATAAGGTATGACCTACAATCAAATCCACAATCATATCGATATTAGGTAACAAAAAATAAGCCTTAAGAGAAGCCTTATTGAGATTACAAAATTCAATGAAAATATGAATACGACCACCAGGATTACTAACAACAATATTATTCAATATCCAAGGTGAATAGTCAATAGGATAGATAAAGCCTACTTTTAATAGCTTCTCTATCTCAATCTTAACCAATAGTGTGACCTTGGGATTCATATTTCATATATTTTTTAATAGTCTTAGAATTGAGACCAAGGAAAATATTATGAACCACCACAAACTCATCAATACCTGGCATGTCCTCATATGGCATATCAAGATAAGAGTGTAACAATTCAGAATGTTGTTTAGAATCTTTTGGAGAAAGGAATTTCCCATTTTTTATTACCCTTTCAAAAGATTTAGGATCCATGCAAACATTAGTAGTATCCCCTTTATGGAGAGAACTATGATCTTCAAGATGGGCAATAGGAACATCATCATCCACATTAGATAGAGGAGCCTCCTCGTCCACATCCAAAATGGATTCTCCAAAGTATGCTTATTTGTTCAAGAAATACATGAATTGTTTTTTTATGGTTAAAATTAGGCAGATGGTAATAGACACCTGGGAACTCTTCTAGTACTTCCTCCAAAGAGAAAAAATATAGGGTAACTTCATTAGATTCCACTTTACTCTCAATCAGCTCAAGATGAATTGGATCAAGAGGCTTAGCGGAGATCATGTTAACTCTCCACCATGGTTTCTACATAGACTATTCAAGAGAGTAACACAACCCCAAGTTACACTTAAAGGGCCTAACTTGGATAGGGACTTAGATTCCTTGTTCAATACACCCACAAACTTTATGGTTATAACCATATTTAGAGACTATTTCATAGCCAGGGTCATACTGTGTTTGCAAATCCTAAGAAGAAGGCAGATCCATGTAGAGATTTTCATTCCACCAATGAGTATCAAATGTGTCTACAAGATCATAGTCATTCTTCTTGTCAGAATTGCAAACATTTATTTCCTCAATAGCAGCATGATTATCTTCCTCAATAGGAGTACAATCACCTTCCTTAATAGGATCCCAATTTTCCTTCTCAACAGGAAAATGATCAACCTTCTTACTAGAGGTGTATGAGACTATCAAAAGGTCAAGGTGGATAGGGATGACTTTGTATTCTCTAATAAAGAAATCAAAGAAATCCAAGGACTCCCAATCATCACCAAAACATGCATCCGATTTAGAAAGATAAGTGGAAGGGAAAGACTTAGGATTCCTCACTTCGGTCTAATCTTCTTTAGGGGCATCTGCCTCAGGGGCGGCCTTCAAGGAAGGAACCACTGATGAGGATTTCAATGCATAAAAGATAACCACAAAATAAAATTATTAAGAGTGTAAATAACTAAGCCTGACTAGCAACTTCCAACTCACAAAGGTACACAACCTCAGGGTCAACCCTAATTGTAATCACTTCAATATTAGCCAAAAAAAAAATACAACAATGTAAAGTAGAGGTTACAGCCCCCAAAACATGAATCCAAGATCTTCTCAAGAGAATATCATAAGGTAAAGGACCATGCATTACATAAAATAGAGTTTATTTGGTAACATTTCATAGCCTCAAAGGAAATATTATTGTACCTAGGTCTTGTTGACCAGCATTATAGAATCCACAAATGTATAGAGAAGAAGCAACTAAAAAAGAAGAATCAATCTTGATCTTAGGTAATAAATATATGTTGTGCATATGTTGAGTGTCGAACCAATGTCAACTAGAGCACGTCTAATCCCAATGTTATTAATGTTAACTATAATCATCAAAGGGTCTACTTGCTTTTGCACATTCGAGGTGGGATTTCTTACAGATAGAACATAATATTTAGAAATCTACATGAACATGAGCCATCAACACATTAACATCTATTAGCTTAATGGAGGAAAGTAAGAGGATCTTTTGCAAGGCTTATTGAAGTATACCTTGATAAATCAAAGAAAACCAAAGAAAATTCCATAGTGAAATATTGGTCTGAGTAACACGTAATTGCTTGATAAGATCACGTAATCACCAAGTACTTTAGTCATGGGTTAGGTGTTGAAGGAATACTTGGGTGTGAAGGTGGTAAAGAAGTAGGAAACGAAGTAGGTTGAGAAGTAGATTGATCTAGATTTTTCTTATTTCTTCTAGTATTATAAGTATACCCTATAGAATTATAAGAATTCATAGCTTTTAAAAATTTATAAAATTTGCCCACAGTCACAACAATTGTTTTTTTAAACAATGTAAAACAACTACTAACTTAACCAACCAAGCATATTCTAATTAGATTAGATATGCTAGACTCAAAATTTATTTCATCATGGGGATGAAAAATCAACATCACCACTTATATTCTTACACTCAAAAGTCCTAAGCTCCTATGGCTAGGGTCTTTCCTAGACCTACGACCTAAGCCTCAAGGGTTCATGATGAACCTAACTACATATCCCCTCATGGAAATTAGAGGCTTTGTAGTTTTCCCCACAATGACAATGTTAGAGAGAGTTCACTCTCTCCTCTTGCATGCGATCTTTGATCTCACTTTTAACCCATGACTATTAATTTATAGCACATGTATGTTAACAACATAGTCAATTATAATATATTGAGAATGTCTTGCCATCAAGTGTTGGTTCCATACCAAGAATTAGTGTACAAAAATTCAAAATAATCACAAGATTTCATTGATACCATAATCTCAAATATTATACACTGTGGCCGCCATAGGAATACCCCCATATACACAAGATAATTAGCTCATACATAATACATGTCTAGATCATACACCGATCGCAAGTATAGCAATGGCTAGATCATACACAGATCACAAGTATCGTAGTAACTAGATAATACATAGATTATAAGTATAGCAATGACTGGATCATACACAAATCACAAGTATAGCAATGACTAGCTTGTATGTACATCACAAGTACACAATTATTATCTCATTTGCACATCACAATTACATTAGTATTGCTCCATCATATATCACAAATACATGGTGACAAGCTCCATTGTACATCACATAAACATAGTGATGAGATCCACCATACATAACATAATAACAATTGCTGACAAACACATCACAATGGCTAACACATGTCCATAATGCATCCTGGGTATAGAGAATATCAACGCATTGTGCACTACACCATGGGTCCATTCATTCCACTGATATTTTGCACCATTGGAAAAATGGAAAGAGGACTTGGTGCATCCCATACTACACCTTTGGTCCATCCTCAACCCTACAAGGCTAAGTATATGGTTTGAAAATTGGGAGGGAATTTGGTGCATCCCATACTACATCACAGACCTTTCCACCATCCCAAGGGTTCCCCCAAGCAGTGAACCTACCAAACCTAAAGGATTCCAACTTCAATCACCTACATGCCACTAGTGACAAGTCTGTCCAAATAGGAAGAAGTAGCTCCTAACATATACCACCTTGTGACCTTAGTGATATTGTCAGATATCTTCTTCACAATCCTGAGTAACACATGGCATCAGTCACTTCTGTGCATACCAGTGACAGCCAATGAACCCTATCAATATATAGTTAGCTCTGGATTACAGTTACCCACATGGATGGGTCCCTACACGTGCAACTGCTACAACCATATCATAACCAAGGTAGCTTGCTACCTTCACCTCTATGAACCAGGTGAATTCTAACTAATCCCTAGTAGTAGTTTAGACATTAGTCATTGGCAGGTCCAATGACTTCCAGTCACTGCTCAAATATCTTAGAGGTTCACTCTTGGGCGGGTCATACATAACATGAGTCACAATCATAAGCAACTGATACACATGCCTATACATAAGGACCTCTAGATATGGAGCCATTTTTCACAGCACATAAAGTCATATGGTCTAGATCCATTCAAGATCAACTTTACCAAACAATTTTTCATCAAAATAACCACTTTGAAAATAGTTGTCTTGCACTTAACAGGACTAATAATAACAATATTACTATTTTCCCATACTAAAATGAACTGATGATGAACTCTATCATTACAATCAATTCTTTCAAGAATACAACAATTACAGCTTCTTTCAATTACAACATATTTATAAATTTTTCCATCATGGAATTTGATAAATAGATGTACAAACTATGTATTGGAAACTTCCTTGAAGTTCTATGGTTATTAATTAGATCTTAACATGACTAAAACTCTGAGATTCAGATAGTTATTTTAAAATGTAGAAGTTCGTGGAAGGTTAAAAAATTAAAACTATAACTCTCAACAACAATAGCTCTAGTTCATTACTTGCTCTATATTTATTAGTGATTGCATGTAGTATCAAAATAATACCTAGTTAAGCATCTATTTAGGTTCGATTATGTCTATACAAACCTTTATCTGGGTGGCCTTGGCACCATATCTGGTAATGAATCTGAATGCAATCCCATCAACTACAGGTAGCTTTGCAACAATTATAATAGGGATATACCCATTACTCTGGTGCACACGACTATTCCCATTTTCTCTTAAATTTCCACTTCCAACGAGCCCATTTGTGAATACCTTGCAACCCTTGGAATCCACTAGAATTCATCTGCCGAGGCATTCTTTTGAAATCTAGAATTCATCTACCAAGGCATTCTTTCAAAATCTAGAATTCATAATCTTGATCTCCAATGCATTGACATTAACTACCCTTCTAGAGAATATAAAAAATAACTAACATCCTCTCCATAGAAAGTTTTATTTCTTGAAGGAAGATAATATCAAGCTTATGAATCTACATAAGCTCTTGAACAAAATTTTCACAGGGGGTGCTGCCCAAACCACTAGTATTCCATGAGAAATATGATTTTTGGGTTATAGAGAAGTGAGAATCTAAGTTTGAATAACTTCATATTCAACCAATATTTTCTTAATTATATTAACTTTATTTTGATATATCTTCCTTCCCACTTTGGAGACACTATATATACTAATAATTTTAACATTTTATTGTTGAACACTCAATTGTGTTAGTGTGAATAGTTTATCTATTTACTAAATTATAAGTGTATTTAGGTTGATGAGGTTAGAAAACATCTTGTCTTATTGAATGTGCAACCTTTAAGCCTCTAAAGGTTACCAAATTTTCTGGTAAACCTCATGCACATACATTTTGAGGTTGGAAGACTTCCTGGCATCTCACCTCCAAGGTCACTCAACACTTGACACACAAGGTTGTTGAATTGGTCATAGAGATTGTTGGTTTGCACACTCCAAGTGATCCTAAGGTTGACACCTACAAGACACTTGTCTACTCATTTATGCCACTTCATAGGGCACTTTTTAATCCACCTCATAGGTGGATTGCATCATCCTTTCCTATATATGCAAGGCTTTGTGTATTCAAAGTAATTTGGGTCAACTAAATACAATCCTATGCATTGTTCATTGTGCTCATCATTTTATCTCCTAGATTCTCCTAATTCTTATATGATATTGATGTAGAGTGAGCAGGGAAGTTCACCAATCTCAGATGGTAGAGGTTCTTTAGTAAGTGCTTTTGTCAAACACTCTTATCAACACACCCACAAATGGCAGTCTTTGTATAAAGAAAACTCAACTCACCAAGAGCCTTTGAATCTCAGACCTTTGAGGGACTTGAAATCATCTCAAACATGTTCTATCAGACCACAATAAAACACCATAGCCATTATTAGCACTTAGGAAACCTCATGAGTTCAATCCTCAACTAGTAGGCCTCTTTAAACCCGATTGCTTGTAGCACTGCCTGGTAGGACAGTCCAATTAATTCTCACCCACAAACCTATATCTGATGTAAAATACCATTTTTAGGCAAGTATAATATGCCTCTACAAGGTCACAAAATCTCACTTCTTGACAGTGATTAGAAAAGCAACCATGGACCAACCTATTGATGTCCTCAAGAGGCCTAATTGAGTGCACTTGACTGGTTTTTGGTTACCTAGGCTCACCCCTTCTCCCCAAATAATTTTTCCGAACTCCTACAGGCTACTTACAACCATTTCAATCATTCCTAAGTGTCACCTTGAAGAAAAAAATCTCTCAACAGGCAAAACTCAGATTTTTGCTTTACAAGCTAGGCCTGTCACATGAAGATGCCAGGCCTAGATCAATTTGCAACTTTCCAAAAACATTTGTCCATTCTCCAAAACCTTTAATAAATGAGAATATACAGAAATAACTTCCATCCCACAAGAAATTAGCAACTTACACCATGGGAGTGGAAGATAGAACCATTTTTTTGACCAAACCCTAGTTTTGAGGGTTTCAGACCTGCTTCTGCTAAAATGGCTATAACTTTTGCTACACTCAATGAAATCTTGTCAAACACAAAATGAAAGCTAGTTCTTCCCTCTTTCCAACCATATCATTCTTGTACCCGTACAGTCTATACAACGTCCGTACCACACGTTTTAGCAGCAATTTTTACACAGATTTTTCTAGAAAATAGCAATTTTTCATTAGAACTTCAAAAAACGTGTTTCATCAGTCATGCCTCGACCATGAGAGGCTTATTTCAACTTCTAACACCCTTTCCCAATGTTCTCCAACTGAAAATTTGATTAGTTACATGTTAGAACAAATTAAACTTCACTTTAGTCTCTTAATTGCCTAGTTAAGGCAATGCACACTATTTCCTATAAGCCCAATTTAAATGAGGCTTCAAAAGGTGTAAAAAGACACCAAAACCGCTTGAAATCATCAAGGAAACTCCCCTCAAGTACCTAGTTGCATCATGGCATTTTTATTCTTTAATTTGCCAAGGTGCACCAAGCTTACAAAATGAGGATGGAGACCTTGTTATTACATAGAAACTTAACACCAAGACCAAAACTCAACAAAAATCCTAGAAAACATATTGAAAGGAAATTAAGATGGTCCTTAGGACCTTATTACATCAAATTCAACTTGAAATCAAACACAAAAACAAACAAGGCCTCAAAGAGGCATGGAAACCCAAGGCGCCCCTGCACCAGATATCAAAGCTTTAGGTGGATAAAGTGCAAGCCATAGTTGAACCAATGTATTTAATTTGTTTCCATTGTCATAGTTTACAATTTTAGGAAGATGGTTAGATGTCTCTAAAATCATTTTGGGGCATCGTTTGGATTCAACTTGCACATTAGTCACAACAAGAAATAATCAACCCATTAGTAATTGTGAATCTATGTGATTCTAGGCATTTTAAATCCCTACATTCTCTGTTTTAAAGCATGATTTGGAAGGCCAATCGAATTTTTGTACAATTTTGGAATGGGTGTGTTTGAGGTGTTTCTTTTGCAGACTCACAACCATGCAGACCTGCGGCTTTTCCATTTCATCTAGAGGTCGCATGGTCAATTGTGACCTTTGATTTTCCTCATGCATCATACCATATTGAATGTTCATTTGTATATATTTCTTGAGGATCCTCATCAACGACCTACACACAAGGCATTTCTCTAGACCTGGTCAGCCTCTAACATTCTGCAACCTTGTTATTTGAAATGAGGCTCAAAGGAGGGAGAGGGTGGTCAAAGGAGGATAAAAGCGTGGATTTATGCACCCTTTAATGGGAAGTTGAAGTGTTAACAAGTAGAAAATTGCATACACTTTTCTCAATCCCTGACCTTCTCCTTAATGCAAGGTCTCACAGGATCTAGTGCGACACACAAAGGGGAAGATTAAAAGTTTGTTTTTCAACACGGCTTGAAAAATAATTCCTAGCATTGACATGTGCATTTGAATTGCCACACTGATTTTAAATGCCATTGATGGTGTTGAAAATTTCCATCGCCAAGGGTTCCACATTGGCCTTCCTCGTAGGTTATGCCCTTGGAAATCATGGCATGTAGGTATTAAATTGCTTCCACTCAATGTAGTTCACCATTGTTAAAGTTTTTTGTGGAGATTTGTTGAAAATTATCTCCATAACTACCAACTCCCTTTTTGATGCATAGCTTGGGGATCTTCCAAGTGATCCAATTCACCATGTTTGTTGCCTCAATAGACCTAATAGTCTTTCATCAATTTTTGTGATTTTTTTGCTCATATTTGTTTACCATACTTTAAAAGCACATCATTTTTTAAGAACCTGGAGAATTTTTTGAACCCTTATCACCACCCAAGGTATGGCTAGCTCCACCTCTCTTATTTTTTAAAGCACTAACTTTTGTTTACAATTAAACCTTGATTTTTATTGTAATGGTTAATTGTAGGCTAATTGTTAGAATTTTTTTGTAAACATACGTATTTTTGCTTACAATTTAGTACTGGCTATTAGTGGTCAAAATTAAACCAACTGGGTATCATCTAATACTTGTAAAAGGGAGGTTTTTTTTTTCATAGTTAAAAATTTGTAAAAGAAGAGTGATTTTTTCTTTTGCAATGAATGTGGCAAAGGGTGATAGGGGTAGGTGCAATTTTTTTCCTAGTTAAAAATTTGTAAAAGAGGAGAAAATTTTATCTTTTGCAATGAATTTGGAAAAAGGAGACTTCATAATAATGGGAGTTATAAATTTATGTTTTTTTGTCTTTTATTGAGGTTTACAAGACATAACTTAATCTTGCCTTCTTAATCAGCCTCTTGGCAATAAACTTTGAAGAACTTGTAACACAAATTTTTTTTGTAAATGCACTAATACAATGTGCCACAAAATTGAATGTGTGTTCCACATGGAGGGAATTTGAGAAATTTGTACTTACACTAAATTATAAATTGCAATGGGGAGTTATACCATCACAACATGGATCCTTGTTATTTTCACCTCATGTGAGTGTGCCTTGGAGCACACCCTTTCTCACTTTCTTGTACATCTCTACATTCCTTGCACACTCTCAATATCAGTTGTCTACTTATATTCTCTTAGCATTGAGGGGGACTATAATGTGTTATGCTAATGCTTCTTTCAATGAAGCAATGGATAAATCTTCTTTCTTTGGAGGCCTCATGAACCTTCCTTCTTTATCTTTCATATGGGGATTATTTAAGTGGATCACATTTTGAGATTCTAGTACTCCTAATCACAATACTATTTGTATTTTCAAATTCAAAAAGTTGTATTGACTTTGTGTACATTGGTTGAGTAGTTTTCATATGTTCACTCATGCAATATTTTGTATCTCTCATCTTGGTTTACATTACTTGGAGATTTGTTAATTCTAGCAAACACCAGTTCATCATCGACATATTTTACAACTTCTACATGCTTTAGGAGTTCTTCATCATCATATTCCTATCATCAAGGGACATATTTTCATAAGGTCTTTAATCCTTCTAATTCTCTTTTTTGGAGAGGATTTTTTCCCACTAGGTTTTCTCCTTTTTCTTCATTTATGAGAGAATGTATTATGAATGGGTACCTAACATGGCCTATAGTGGGGACCCATCTCTATAGAATTACACTTTTGTGATCTCCCCAAGTATGACTTAAGGGGGATTTTATTGTGAATAATTTATCTATTCACTATACTTAAGTGTACTTAGGTTGATTAGGTTAGACAACATCTTGTCTAACTAAATATGCAATATTTAAGCTTCTTGAGGTTACTAATTTTTTTGGTAAACCTCATGCACATACCTTTTGAGGTTGAAATGCTTTTCATCTCACTTGAAAAGTCACTCAACACTTGGCACACAAGGTTGATGAATTTCTCATAGAGGTTGTTGGTTTGCACACTCCAAGGGATCCTAAGGTTGACACCTATTCTACTCATTTGTGTCACTTCATGGGGAACTTGTCAATCCACCTCATAGATAGATTGTATCATCCTTTCCTATATATGCAAGGCTTTGCACTCAATGTAATTTGGGTCAACTAAATACAATCTTATGTGTTGTCCATTGTTCTTGCCATTTTATCTCCTAGATTCTCCTAATTCTTATAAATGGAACAAGCGATTTATTTCTTAAATTATCCTTACCATCATCTTTATGAATAGTTTGTAGCATCATACAACCTATATAATTGTAATGAAATAACCATCAAAATTGGAATAGTATCATTTATTCTAACTCCAAGATTCCCCCTTGAACCACCCATAGGACATACATATTGAGGAAGAGGAGTCTCTTATCCTAGTAATGCCTACACTTTAGAAGAAATTTTAACATCATTTAGAGGAAACATGGTAGTATTAAAAAAACTAGATAGTGATTAGTTAGAGTTTTCTCTATTGAAATTGGTTTAGTATTTCAAAATTATCTAAAATCTAAAATCTATTATTAGAATACCCCTTTTCTAAATATTTTTTGGACAAATCCCATTTTTTCCTTTATATTTATATTTAATAGGAATAAAACCACTTGATTATTTTACTTGTTAGGGAATTGGAGATTTTCCTTTTGCATTATTTTTATTCATAAATATCTCAAGTAAGGAATGGAGGTCATCTAAGGGCACCTTAAGAATATTTATCTAAATATTCCCATAAGAATGAATTTTTTTTTAACAAAATAGAAGAGCTTCATAGTATAAGTGTTCAATCCAATGAATGCTACATAATATAATCTCTATAGAATTATGAAGAGGACTATTAAAATAAATTTCCACACAAATATGAGCACATGAAAGTACTTTTCCATATAGCATTTGATGAGATGAGCCTATGGGTTTTCTAAGAATGGTTACAATATAATTCAAAATATCTAATCTCCAAAATTCCATTAGCGTGCAATTGTACGAGGATTATATAAAATTAATTTATCCATTGTTTTGAAATAAATACAGTATTACATGAAGATAAATCACTTAATAAAAATTAATAAATTTAAATTATTTTTGTTTGGTACTTTTTATATAAACATTCTTAGTTTTGTTGCAAATAATCATTAAAATTGATAAATTATGATACATTAAAGTTTTTCTTTTATTAAATTTATGAGATTTTTATAAACTAATAAATCATCTACAAATGTCATTAGATGATGATATGCAAATATCTAAATAATCTTAGCGACCAAGTATCTTATGAAATGATATTGACAAGAAAACATAAATGTATAAATAGTCAATAAGACTCTTTTAGCATATATATTGACTATGCATTAACACTCTTAAATAATTTTAAAACAATAGCTACCTAACAAATTAATAATATTTATTGTAATATATATTGAGATGAATTAGTTTTTTAACCTAATAAGAGCTTTCCCTTGAAAAGGAAACTAAAAACTAGCCTAGTCAAGAAGTCAAATAGATGTATAATTGAATTTAAGTATTTAATATTTAAAGAATGGAAAAACTTTAAAGAAATCATTGGTGCATCTCAGAATTTAAATTTATTCCAATTCATAATTCACATATCAGTAATTTCTTTATAACAATGAATAGGCCAAACTTTTTCCTACAAAAGAAATCTTAGGAAAAGTGTGGAGAATAAAATTTAATAAGATTATTTGTAGTTGGCTATCTATTCATTAATAGTCTCACACAAATTTTAAATTTAAGATATCTCAAATACCCAAAAGAAAATTAATTTTAAATTATAGTTTATTTATTTTAAATTATATTATATAGGTATTTTAAATGTTAAAATTATTAGTGTATGTATTAAAAAAAATTATATATTCATCAAGGTTCATTTGTTTGTGTAAGGAAAAATTAGGGGAGTGCATCTAATGAATACTCCAAATAGTAGTGCCTTTGGTAACTTTAATTTCGTAGGTTGCCTCAAAGACACATACTACTATGTTCTAAAGCGGAAACAGAAACAGTTTATTTCCCACATTAATCCTTCTAAGAAAAACACATGTAAATTCAACAACATGCATTAATAGATTCTCTAACAGAACCAATACAGACATGAAAGATGATACAAAAATAGAACACAAATATTTACGTGGGGAAAACCCTTTCAAGTGAAAAACCCCATTGTCCAAATTTTGAGCCATTGTATTATTCAGCAACAAAAAGTTACAATAAAGTTTCAAGCTCTTAGCCTTTCAGAGATTACATCTTCTTCATTCTGGATACAACTGGTAGCAAACTATCCCTGAGAGATCACCCACAACAATCATGATCACAGAGAATCCAGTAGCTTAACTCTGCCGAGCTCAATCCTCTACTTCGACCTCATGGCCTCGGCCTCTCAGCTAGCCACTCATTCCTCTCTCTATCATTCTCTCTCTGGCTCTCAACTCTTCATCTCCTTGGCTTATCAGCACCAGCTACAGAACATCCAATGCATACATATATGCATTCATTCTCAAATAGCCTCTGTGAAACAGTTTGTTTCCAACTATCATATCACAATCTCTAGCTCGACATCGTTATCATCAAAGATGTTTCCATTTCCTCGTGTAGAGATTTCCCTTGCACACATAAATGGTTGCAATGGTCTCACAAAAAATGGTTCACATTCTTCTCACTCTGATTGGTCCAAGTTGCACCACATTGGACAATCTTTCACTTGGTCAAAGGTGTTCAACCTGTGTCGCATGTCAATGAGACACTAACCGTGTCTCCCCGATGCCATAGAGCCCATCTATCGTTATAGCCAAGAGTATTCACTATCGGAAAGACATTATACCGAGCCTAGAAAGCTATCGCTCAGACTTCCCCATGTCACCAAGACCTCACTCCAATGTTCATCACTTGTATCGCTATCTCCAAGACCATCATTGTTGGATGAGACATCATATCGAGACTCAAGAGTCACATCGACCACATCAATCCCATCAGTAAGACTATAGCCTTTCGCCAAGACATCATAACGAGCCTTCAAGACATACTAAACACCGAGCAGTCGCCAAGAGTCATATCGACATCTAGATTCCCATTGGCAAGACAATTGAGTTTGCCAAGACATCACACCCATTTCTTCAAGTCACATCGATCTCAATATTTCCATCAACAAGACTATCGCAAATCACCAAGACCTCCTACCGAAGTCTTCAAGTCATGCCAACGTGAGAAATCCATTTGGTGAGACAATCATCTTTTTCCAAGACATCACATTGAGCTCTTCATGTTATACTAAAGCATTCGATAGTCAGAAATAAATTCATCATTCACCAAGACATGCCACCAAGCATTCATGTGTTACTCCAAGTGCATACTATCAGCGAGACTCTCCATCAGTCGTTGGGACTTCATATTGAGTGTTCAAGTCATACCGAACTCATTCTTTGCCAGGAGTTATACTGAAGACCCCTCAACATCGACGAGACCAACACCCATCACCAAGACTTCATACCAAAGTCTTTGTGTCACTGCGAAGACACCAAGTGTATCCTTGCTATCGGCGAGACATTCACACATTGGTAAGACTTCTTATTGAGGCTTCCAAGTTACCCCGATGACCATTGTTCTCCAAGAGTCACCCTAAAATCCACTAGACACCAACCTATCAGCCAGACATCTCCTAGTCGCCAAGACTTCATATCGATAGGCGCAAGTCATGTTGATTACCACATCGGCCAGACAGACCAAAGGTCACACTAATATTGGCAAGACTTCCTATTATCGCCAAGACATCATTCTGACTATCCAAGGTTATGCTGAAGGTTTCAGATGTCGATCACGAAGACATTCAGGAGGTTAGAATGATAGTTTAGGATCTACTAGTAGGTCAGACAGACATCTCACCAATCTCACCGAAATTGCTCATAAGAAGTTTCAGCCTATGGGATTGAGGCACACAATTCCAAAAATCTCCCACTTGACGAAGATCACACAGGCACCTCCAAAGCAACTAGAAACTAAGATCACACTAGCTCCACCAATTCAGACCCTGCAACACTCAAGACACCCGATAAACGTGATTCCATAGATAATAGTCAACCCAACAATCTGCAACAAAGACCAGGAATCCAACTGCAACTCACTGTCAATAAGGCAATGATCACAACCTTCCAGGAAACCACATAGACCTCAAACATGCTCTCATGCTCCATCAAGAATTCAGCTCCAACATCCAAGATGTCCACCATTTAGGCAGCAATCTTGTCATCTTCCAACATGCCACATGTGGAAGAAGGACACAAAGCCAAGGTGTATAAGCACCATTCCAATGAACACAAGCAAAAGATCCCAGTGATATCACCAACAAGATACTGCTACCATTTCACTATGCTCAAACACTATACAAAAGCAATATCAACTTCAAAGCTTAAAAAAAAACACAACAATGAAGTCATTCTCCAAAAATAAGATAAATAACACTAGTTAGAACAACAATCAGAATGACTACTTCCATCCAACTAATAAACCCATGTGATTGAAAATAGCATCCACAGCTTGTGCTATTACGTCCAATCTCACATACCTCATAGGTATCACCATTAGTAAACTTCTGCCAATCCATTAATAGAAAATACAAGCACCAAGTGTCAACCAATCAAAGAAGACAAGACACATACAGGAACTCACACCACCTGAGTAATCCAGATCTAAAAGATCAAAGGCATCGCAAGTCTACCAATACCAGCACATAGAAAATGTAACCCTATAGTACCAAAGAAAAAACTGCAATGATATGCACAACCTGCAACAACCTGCCATAAGAAACATTTCTCTCACCACAAACCTTCACAACCACAGAGAGAAAATCAGCACATTATCTTCCTGTAGAACATCCTCCTACATACACTTCTAATAGCCAGCTATGACAAGAATGATCTTCTTCACATCCCAAAAGAAAATCCTTAACAACATCCATTTGTTCAGTCACCAAGATCAAACCCACTTTATAAACATGGATGTAAGCTTCTTAAAGAAGATCAAAACACTTCATTCCCCATTTCAGGAAACAACCCATACAACATCTCCTACCAATTCTCATTAGCAACAAGGAGATAAAACAAAACTGTACAACTTCCAATATGAATCCTCCAGAACCATTAGACAACAATTCAAGATCCATATCATGAAAGTGAACTTAATAAAACACATCTAAAAAATATAATGGGCAAAATACCTTTTAGATAAACTATCAAGCAGACCAAGAGTGGGAACAAGAATACTCCTTCAAGATATGCAAGTCATCATGGCTAATCCAAGAGAAATCTCCTCATAGGTCTCTTATTGAACTCACGTTCAACCAAGGTGAAGGCTTCTCTGACTTTCTGCTGAAAAAATTTAACAAGAGTAACAAGCAGCAACACTTCTCTCATAAGAGAAAAATAGCCTCACCTTATTCTTCATGTATCCATGAGTACTACAAACCAATCATCTCATGCTAAACTTCAACTACATTATTGAACTATCATGAAATATCAAGAAAATAATCAAACCACTCAATACACAAAGAATTACCAGACCATTATCAAAGCTCCAATCATTTGAATCAAGAACTTATCATGACACCATGATCTACACATCCCCTCCAAGTGACTTCACCATTGTCTCAAGTACAATGCATAATGCCAAAACTCCAGTGTGCAACCAAGAGTATACCATGACATAAAGCAAATAGACTCAAAACCAACATCACCTGTCAAGCACCACCAACACCTTAGCCAAAGATTCCAAGTGTCCTCCATGGTTCCAAGATGTTGCACATCTTCAAATAATTTCCATGCAAATACGAAAGAACCCTTCTACAACAATAGGATCAAAGAACTCTCCCAAGAAACATCTGTAACACTAAAGAAGACTATTCACCACCATGTGATGAATCCACGGTCATTGCTAGAGCTCCCACTGAAATGTGACACCCAAGCTATCCAAGCATCATGACCACCTGCTACAGGTTCCCATCACTGACTATTCAGGTACTCAATAGTATCCATCCTCTCATCTCAAAGCACCACACCAATGCACTAGTGACCATAGACAAGACTAGCTAACAAGTTTGTACCATCAATGAATCAACCTCGTGGATATCGATAGTCCACTTCCAAGTTGTCTCATAGCAAACATATAGGTAAAGACAACCCACAACATTGCACAACCCATAGATCCATTCAATAGAAGCGTGCAAACCCATCATCACATTGGAAATGCAAAACTAAGATTTCAGAGAGAATAACCACGTAGACAACATGACTCAAACACCAGATCAAGTTCAGATCTGATTCGCCAATCACATCCACAACAATAACCATAGTCAAGAAACCCACAAGCACCACCACAATAATGTTGAGTGACAAACCACGTACCAACACTCCCATGCAGAGAAGAAATCATACCTCCTCAAGGCATGCAGACCTACAACTATCTCATCTAGCAATACCCCAAAAGGCCAGTGTCTAGATAATAGCTTAACATCAACTCCACATAATCACAAGTTTTGCTTAACCGTGTAAAACCTGCAAAACCATAAAGCCATGCAAGTACAAAACATCTTTAGAAAGAAACCAGCAGTTTAGGAGAATCCAGGCCCCTTTCAGACCAACTCTAAAACCACCAACATGTACATGCATCCGAGAAAGAGAGAAAGGCTATTTCAGAAGCTTGCAAATCATCTAATGATTAACTCCATAGCCTTTTAGTATCTGAGGTTAATAGGAAACAATGCCTTCCAACACCAAGAACCACCACCTATCAAAATCACTCTCTTCCATGGCTGAGAAACAACCTAGGCTTCTCCATATCATCCAGAATCCTAACACAAAAATGCCCAATATGAAAGCTTTACTACTGCATAGCCACAAAGCAAAGAAATCCACCTCATACTCCAACGTTATACCTCTACTAGCCATTAGACACAGATCACAACATGATCAACTCCTTTTTCCATCTCAACCATCCTTCATGCTGCATGTTGTCTCAGAATACCACAAGGCTTCCACTCAACAAAGGATCGATACATTAGTTCATTCCTCCAGATTTCTTCCAGCCTATCAAGCTAAGAAATCTTCACAGGAGAAATATCTAGAACCAAAAACTAGAAGAAGGCTCTCATACCACTTGTAAGGAAAAATCAGGGGAGCGCATCTAACGAAAACTCCAAACAATAGTGCCTTTGGTAACTTTAATTTTATAGGTTGCCTCAAAGACACGTACTACTATGTCCTAAATTGGAAAAAAACATAGTTTATTTCCCACTTTAATCCTTCTAAGAAAAACACATGTAAATTCAATAGCATGCATTAACAGATTCTCTAACAGAACCAATACAGACATGAAAGATGAGATAGAAACATAACACAAAGATTTACATGGGGAAAAGCCTTTCGGGTGGAAAACCCCACTCTCCAAAGTTTGAGCCATTGTATTATTCAGCAACAGAAAGTTACAATATAGTTTCAGGCTCTTAGCCTTTCAGATATTACATCTTGTTAATTCTGGCTACAACTGGTAGCAAACTATCCCTGAGAGATCACCCAAAGTAATCATGATCATGAGAGATTCCAGCAACATAAATCTGCCTCTCAATCCTCTGCTTCGACCTCATGGCCTCGGCCTTTCGGCCAGCCACTTGGTTCTCTCTCTATTTTTCTCTCTGGCTCTTGGCTCTTTAGCTCCTTGGCTTATCAGCACCAGCTACAGAACATCCAATGCATACATATATGCATTCGTTCTCAAATAGCCTCTATGAAATAGTTTGTTTCCAACTGTCAGATCACAATCTCTAGCTCAGCATTGTTATCATCAAAGATGTTTCCATTTCCTTGTGTAGAGCTTTCCCTTCCACACAAAAATGGTTGCAACGGTCTCACAGCAAACGGTTCACATTTTGTTAACTCTGATTGGTCCAAGTTGCACCACCTTAGACAATTTTTCACTCAATCAAAGGTGTTCAACTTGTGTCGCATATTGATGAGACACTAACCGTGTCTCCCCGATGCCATAGAGCCCATCTATCGTTATCACCAAGAGTCTTCACTATCGGCAAGACATTATACCGAGTCCAGAAAGCTATCGCTCATACTTCACTCTATCGCCAAGACCTCACTCCGAAGTTCATCACTTGTATCGCTATTGCCAAGACCATTGTTGTTCGATGGGACATCATACTGAGACTCAAGAGTCACATCGACCTCAACAATCCCATCAGTAAGACTATTTCCTTTTGCTAGGACATCATAACAAGCCTTCAAGACATACCAAACACTAAGTAGTCGCCAAGAATCATATCGACATCAAGATTCCCATCGGCAAGACAATTGAGTTCGCCAAGAGATCACACCCATGTCTTCAAGTCACATCGATCTCAATATTGCCATCAGCAAGACTATCGCAGATTGCCAAAACCTCCTACCGAAGTCTTCAAGTCATGCCAACGTGAGAAATCCATTCGGTGAGACAATCGTCTTTCGCCAAGACATCACACCGAGCTCTTCATGTTATACCAAAGCATTCGATAGTCAGCAAGACATTCATCTTTCACCAAGACATCCCACTGAGCATTCATGTGTTACTCCGAGTGCATACTGTCCGCGAGACTCTCCATCAGTCACTGGGACTTCATACCGAGTGTTCAAGTTATACCGAACACATTCTTCGCCAAGAGTTATACCGAAGACCCCTCAACATTGGCGGAACCAACACCCATTGCCAAGACTTCATATCGAAGTATTTGTGTTATCATGAAGACATCAAGTGTATCCCTGCTATTGGCGAAACATTCACACATCGATAGGACTTCTTACCGAGGCTTCCAAGTTACCCCGATGACCACTATTTTCCAAGAGTCACCCCGACATCCGCTAGACACCAACTTGTCGACCAAACATCTCCCAGTCACCAAGGCTTCATATTGATAGGTGCAAGTCATGCCGATTACCACATCGACTAAATAGACCAAAGTTCACGCCGATATCAGTAAGACTTCCTATTGTTGCTGAGACATCATTCCGACAGTCCAAGGTTACGCCAAAGGTTTCAGATGTCGATCACCAAGACATTTAGGAGGTCACAACCATAGTTCAAGATCTACTAGTAGGTCAGCCAGCCATCTCACCAGTCTCACCAAAATTGCTCACAAGAAATTTCAGCCTGTGGGATTGAGGCACACAATTCGAACAATTTGTTCATATTTAAAATTGTAGGCATCCATAAAAATCTGCAAATACTTAACTTCAAGCATGGGTTAGTATATTGCAAAATCTATCAAAATGCCCCTATGAGATAATGTAAAATTCTCTCTAACATGATGACAAAACAAACCAAACTGAAATCATAAGAAAACCATAGTGCATACCTATTCCATAGTGGATTGGTGTCAAATGTGTAAATGACACTTTCCCAATCCTTGCTCAAAAGCTTAAAATGGTGAGATGCAATGGAGATGAAGAGAAAAATCAGTTCTCAAACCAAGAGAGTGACTTTGCATGAAAATTGTGGATGGATTGATAAAGATTAAGGCCTTCATTTATAGATTTCCTTGATAAGAGATTGGCCAAATGGGTGAATGTGGGACTAAAGATCCACCAATGAGGAGAGGTCACTTGTCAAGTGGTGATAGGCCAATGGATGTGCAAGATTTGGGAAGTGTGCCCATGAGAGGGAGTTTCAAATTCAAATTTGGGCAATAAATTTTGAGAGGGGGACAAGAAAATGAGAAATAAATGCAATGTTCGAGGGACAAATCAACTTGTCATGTTTTTCAAACTTTGAGGGAATATTCCCCATAAATGCCATGTTGAGTGAAAATGAGGGTTTTAATAAATCAATAAATTGATTTATTTGTGCAAGTGGAGATATCTAGAGGATGTGATGGGTGGGTTAGGTTAGGCTAACTAGGATTAGGTTAGCTTAATGATGATTAGGTGAGTATGACTTTTAGGACTTGGATATTTGATTTATTTAAATCAGAAAATGATGGAATATGTGTTATGATTTAATTAAATGGATGTTTGATTTATTTGACTAAAAGGTTGATGATAATGTTTATTTAATTTTAATTAATGACCTTAGGAGATGAGATTACCTCATGAATGGATGAAGGTGTACTCGATTAATTGATGAATGGACCTAATGCGAAATCTAGTTTAGTTAATGAATGAACCTGATTAAATGTACAATGTTGATTTTGCATGTCTACATTTTTCCCCTCTTTGAAGCAATGTACTTGTTGCATTGGTTCAAAGAATAAACTTGCCACAATCAAAATTAAAAATTCCAAATTTTTCAGATGCCCCAGCAGAAAGAAGTACACTAGTACATTGCCCCCTCGAGAGATCGAATGAAAAGATTCAATTTGAGGATCGATCTCACGATAAAGAGGTAAAAAATGGATGGTTATGATGAGATAATTTTTAAGATGCTTAGAATAACAAATCTATATTATTTTAAACAACTTAAATGATGATATGATGTGAGATAGATGAGATTGATGATGTGATATGTTGTGATTATGCAATGGATGATTTATGAGATGTTTAGACTAACAGATCTATATTATGATGATGATTTGCATGTGAGATGATATGCAGAATATTGATGATTTATGGATGCAAGATGAATGCATAATGGATGCATGATGGATGTATTGGTGATCATGATTAACTATTCATGTTGTGATGTTAGTACAGAAAATAAAGACATTAGATGATGACAAGAGGATCCAACAAGCCAACATTATGAGAGATGATGATGAGAAATGGTGATGAGAAGTGGTGATGAGAAATGATGATGAGAAATGATGATTTTCTTATCAAGGATTGGGTTTTTTAAAAGGGTCACTTACTTTATGTTTGATAACATGCCTAAGCACAATGCATCAAGGTATAAAGGACCAGGATGGCATTGTACTTAGTGTGATGAAATTTGACTTGACAAATAGATAGGAGTATTCTTGTTCACACCTGACATACGGAAACCTTGCTAGGATGCACTTTAGAAGTTTTATACATCTCATACCAAAACACAGAAAGGTATAACCAATCAATGCAATAGTCAACAGGTTGTCCAAAACATCCTCCATACATATCTAACAAAGCAAGTATTCACCAAGCTAAGAAACGTCCAACAAGAATAGCAAAAAAAATGATAATGATCATTGCCCCATTCCTATCTCTCTAAATCCCTCGCTTGGATATCATCGAGAGGTCCTTGGACTGAGCGCAATGAGATAAGTCAAAAGACAAAGATAAAGCACACAAACAGGCTAATGTTATTCAATACCGCTAACCATAAGGGAATGTGTTTTGAGGATAAGAACTGAAACTATTGCCAAAAGATAATGCCCATTGTAGGAAGGATACATCCTAGGACATGTTAGAGGATGGTGGCACGTCATTTCATTTATCCAAAATGTTCTTTCTGATAAATAATGCCCCTTGTAGGAAGGATACATCCTAGGACATAATGTTATCAGATGATTGATAAGGGACTGTTTGGATGATGGACTATCGACACAAAGAATTGACCAACTTGTTTATGTACTGACTTAGACTTGAGGCTTGACGTTTGGAGTTTTCACTTTTAATCTGCTAGACTTGTTTCTAACTATTTCACCAAAGGTTGAGGATGACGATTAGTTTATTATGAGTGGTGTTTATTGCAAGTGTAAGTGAGATGAGATGGATGGATTTTTTCAAATATTTGAATGTTTTTGGAGTTTTGCAATGTTTTGAGGCTGTTTTTGGTATTTTTTGAGGTTTTACACATTTTTTTATTTTTTTATTTTTCAATGTTTTTTGGATTTTCTTAGATTTTTGACCAAAAGACTAACCTAAAGACCTATCCTAGGGGCCTTGGGGGCTCATCAACAGATTAGCCTTGACTACGTTATACACGCAAAGACCACATAGTTTGACTGACGACTTGACTAATTTACAGATGACAATATACATGATGGGATGCCAATTTATTATGAAAAACTCCTATAGGACTGACCTAAATGTCTTAGGGGATGATCAAAGATCAAACTTTTCTACGTTCAAGCTCAGAGATGATGTAGTTCGACAAGATGACTCTTTTTTTGACTTTTTGACCTGTTTTTGGATTTTGATATGTTTTGAATGTTTTTGGATTTTCTAATTTTTTGATGTTTTTGGATTTTTTGTTTTAAGAATATACACAAATCTGATCTGATAAGTACATGCCCCCAGCGTGATGCAATAGATTACTCTTGATAAAGCAGGACAAACTAACCTAGAGGATGGGTCGAGTAGTATTAGGAGGGATCATGATACGAACACACGACCAAGCTATGGTGCAGATGCGAGTGGATGTGTGATGGATGGAGACTTGAATGCGATGGATGATGGAAGTGAAATGGATGGATGATGCAAATCAAGTGATAAAGATCCTGGTGGATGGAAAGTGCTTATTTACACAAGGCACTTTTTTTCCAGGTTTTCACCAAGATACTTGCACAAAGTGCCACCATAGTGGTTTTCACTAGAGGACATTTTTTTTCTTTTTACTATTTTTGATCCTTTTTCTATTTTTTTTGGATTTTTGCTATTTTTTTGTTTTTTTGTTGTTGTTACCAAGATGCCTATTTGCCAGGTTTTTGCCGAAGTAACCATTTCTTCAGGACATTTTTGATTTTTTGGACTTTTTGGTTCTATACCTTGAAAGATTTAGGCATAAAACTTTTTGAGATGGGAGCTATTCATTCGCTCCTACAGAGGTTCCCCTTCAGGTGTTGATAGTTGATATGCCCCTGATTTATAACTTGTGATGACGAAAGGTCCTAACCAATTAGGTTCGAACTTGCCTTTGCTGCTTGGGTTTGGGACATTTTTCTAATCTTCTTTTAAGACCAATTCTCTGACTTGGAATGTCCTGCTTCTGATTTTCTTATTGTAGCTCCTCTTGAGTCTATTCTAATAGACTTGTAGATGATTTAGAGCATCGATACGTCTCTCATCTAGTAGCTCCAATTCGTTTAATCTTGACACCCAGTAGTCCTCATCAGTGATGAGGTTTCACAATGATATTCTAAGGGATGGGAGCTCAATCTCAATTGGAAGTACTACTTTTGATCTGTAGACCAAAGAGAAAGGGGTGGCACCGGTGGGTGTGAAAATGCTGGTTCGATAAGCCCAAAGGGCGGATTAAGTTGCAAGTGCTAGTCTTGACCTATGTCATTGACTGTTTTCTTGAGGATTTTGAGGATGGTGTTTTTTGTGGCTTCTGCTTGGCCATTGCCTTAGGGATAGTACGGGGTGGAGAAACGATGTTGGATTTTGAATTTCTCACACAAGTCACGGACATCCTAATTTTTGAATGGTGTCCCATTATCTGAGATAATGGCTTGTGGAACACTATAGCGACAAATGAGAGTTGAAAATGAACTTGGAAATTTGCTTCCTAGTTGTGTATGTCATGGGTATGGCCTCTACCCACTTTCTGAAGTACTCAGTTGTAGTTATGATGAAACTATGGCCATTGGATGAGGTAGGTGTGATTTTCCCAATGAGATCAAGTCCCCACTGTGAAAAGGGACATGGTGTGACGATGGGATGAAGCTCTTGAGCTGGAGCATGGATGAGGTTCCCATGTTGCTAACATTATAGACACTTTTTAGCATGATCATGTGCTTATCTTTCCATTGTGGTCCAATAATACCCCATCCTCAGCAGTTTCTTGGCTATGGTCATTCCACTCGAGTGTGAACCACATATACCGTTGTGAACTTCGGTTAGAGTAGTTAATGCCTCCTTAGCATTTAGGCAGCGTAACAAGGTACCTTCTATGCTTCTACGGTACAAGGTATCTCCTAGGAAGACAAATCTAGATTCCTTTTTGACAAAGGTTCATTTTAGGTTTGAAGGTAGGTCAGCAGGTATGACTCCTATGTGAAGATACGTGTAAATGTCATGGTACCAAGGATCATTAGGACCAACAATTTCGCACATGAATTCTAATTTTGGTACCTCGAATGTGGGCACAAGAAGCTACTCGATCAGGAATTCATATTTTGGAACATTTTTGGGGACATCCAGTAGGGACCCAATTGTTACCATGGCATCTGCTGCTCTGTTGTTGGCTCTAGGTATCTACTCAAATGTTAAGTCAATGAAAGATTCTTTGAGAGTCTCCACCAATTTCTGGTATGGAGTGAGCTTATCATCTTTGTTCTAATATTCATTATTGACTTGATTTATGATCAACTGAGAGTCTCTGTACACTTTAAGAACCATGATGTTCCATTGCACTGCTATCCTAAGACCTATAGTCAAAGCCTCGTATTTCACGATATTGTTGGTGCAAGGGAATGCCAGTTTGTATGATCTTGGTATGCAATCCCATTTTGGGGTGATGAAGAAGACACCAACTCCTGATCCATGTTGTGTGTATGAACTGTCAAAGTATAGTTTCCAGTGGTTAGCTACGTTGATGTTGAAAATAGATTCATCTGGAAATTCTGAGACAAGAGGGTTCTCTAAATAGATTGGTGCCTATGCGAGCTAATTTGCAATAACTTGACCCTTGATTGCTTTCCACTCAACATACTCAATGTCGTACTCTAATAATATCATTACCCATTTTTCCATTCTGCCTGTAAGCATTGCCTTTGATAGTAGATACTTGAGGGGATCAATTTTTGTGATGAGCTTTATCTTGTGTGCCAACATGTAATGTCTAAATTTTTGGGATGCAAACACCACTATGAGGCATGATTTCTTGATGAATGAGTAGTTTAGCTCATGACCAACCATTGTTTTGCTAATATAGTAGATAGCCCTCTCGGTTCTGTTTTCATCATGCTGAGCTAGAAGAGCTCTAAGGGCTGCTGTTGTTGCTGACACGTATAAGATCAATGTCTTCTCTGGGATGGGTGGCATTAAGACTGGCGGTGTCAGTAGATATTCCTTGATCTTGTTGAATGCTTCTTCACATTTTGTATCCCATTTGTATGCTACCCCCTTGTGAAGTAGGTGAGAATATGGATTCTTCTTGTCTACCAGTTGTGCTAAGAACCTTCTAATGGATTGGAGCCTACCTTGGAGGCCTCTCAGTTATTTTCATGTCTTTGGTAGTTCCATTTCAAGGATTTCTTTCACTTTTTCTAGATCTACCTCGATACCCCTCATGGACACTATGTATCCTAGTAGTTTACCTGATTGTACGCCCAAGACGCACTTCTTGGGATTTAGTCTAAATTTGTATTCCTCTAATCTATCAAAGATAGCACTTAGGGTTGCTATATGATCTTTTCTCTTTCTTGACTTAGCTAGGATGTCGTCAACATAGTCTTCGACTATTTTGTGAATCATTTCATGGAAGATCAATGTCATGGCCCTTTGATATGTTGCTCCTACATTCTTTAGGCCGAATGGAATCATGTTCTAGCAGTAGGTCCCCCCATGGGAAAGTGAAAGCCGTCTTATGTTGATCCTCTTTTTCTATCATGATCTGGTTGTATCCAGAAAATCCGTCCATTAGTGATAGCATCTCGTGTCTTGTTGTCATGTTTACTATCATGTCAATGTTTGGAAGTGAAAAATCATCTTTCAGACATGCCTTGTTCAAATCTCGTAAGTCTGTGCAGATTCTAATGGCTCCATCGGGCTTTGAAACAGGTACCAAGTTTGATACCCATTCTGGATATTCTATTGGTCGTATGAATCTTGCGTCTAACAACTTTTTGAGCTCCATTTTGACCAATAAGGCGATTTGAGGATGCATTTTTTGAAGCTTGTCTAACAGGTTTTGCATCTAGATACACTGCTAAGTGATGAACCATAGTCTCTGGATCAAGCCCTGGCATGTTAGCATAACTCCATGTGAAGTTTATTTGTCTTTCCTTTAGGAATGCTGCTAGGAGTTCTTGTTCTTTTGATAATAGTGATTTCGCATAGAATGTGATATGCAGGGTCCCCTGTGTTCCTCAGTTGACTGGATTGCATTTTTCGGCCAAGTCTGCTAACTTTTCCTGATGAATAGCTCTTAAGGGAAGATTGAATCCTTCATCCTCGGGCACCTCAAAGAGGTTTTCACCATTGGATACATCCTTTCTTTTTACTATTTTCTTGTCGGAGAGTGCCACAGTGTGGTTTTCACTCAAGGACCTAGATATGATTCTTAGTTTCTCACTTTTGTGACTGAAGGATTCAATTGCTTCCCCATAATAGGTGTGTGTGTCCAACTCCATTATAAACCCTACTTTGTGATCCCCATCTAGAATGTTGCCTTGCAGTCCCATGAATTCTGAGAGTGCCTCATCATTTTTGAATGTATCAAGAACCGGTGGTCCTCGTTGGTCATAGTCAATCATTTGGGGGTATACTAGGAAAATCTCATGATTTTGATGGTATGTTTCAAAGGAGATGGTGCTAATCATGCAAAGGGAAGTATCTTCAAATAACCTAGGTAGGTTGGTCAAGGTATCTTTGTCATCGCTACTAACATAGGCCTCAGTTATAAAGTTATGTGTGTCTCTACCTGTGAATACTAGTGAGTGTATTTGTGCTAGTATTGATTGAGGAGAAATATTAACCATTCTAACTGAAGGACTTTGGCCACGTATGGTTATTCTCAGAGGGGTATATCCAAGGCTAAGATTTTTTATGGGTTGCGTCTCTGGCATGATAGGTATTATGAGCCCATTGTCATTTTATCCCAGTCTTCAATTTTTGTTGTAGCCCATTGCAAGCATCATTTGCAAGCCCTTTCTTGTCTCATCCATTGGTAAATCTGGTACTATTCTTTCATCTTGATAGAGCATGTGTGATGGATCTTCCTCAATAATCTCTTGGCCAAGGTCCCCCCAGCTTGTGAATTTAGGATAGTCTTCAGGATATTTTTGTGATGTGGAAGCTTGATTTTCTTGTGGACATCCCCATGATCAAGGAGATTCTGGTAACTCTCATATCACAAAAGCATTGTTAGGGAGTTTTTAGCTTCCACAACCATCCTCCTGGATGATAAGCTTGATATCAGAGATGGTGGGGATGGTGGGAGTGGTGGGTGTCTCTGTCACAGAAGTGGATGCGAGATTGGCAAGGTCGATGTATTGTGTGGATGGGTCCTCATCATTCTTTGGCACTTGGGGGATTTTGTAACATTTTGTTTCAAGATTTTTGTAGTATGAGAAAGGTTCAGGATCCCCATGGACAGTAACTTCTTGCCCATTATGTGTAAATTTCACACATTGGTGGAAGGTTGATGCTACAGCTTTCATCGCATGGATCCATGGGCGTCCCAGGAGGATATTATACGGCAAGTCAAAATCCAAGACTTGACAAGTGGTTTGCATGAGAGTCAGTCCTACCTAAATAGGGATTTTCATTGTGCCTTGAGACACTCTTTCTTGATCATCATATGCTCTTATCATGATGCCCTTTCCTTTGTCGATGGAATCTTCTAGTATTTTCAACTGCTTGATGAGACTTAGGGAACATATGTTCAAGCCTGAACCTCCATCCACCAACACCCTTTTGATTTTTCTCTTATGTACAATGGATTCCAAGTAAAGTGCATAGTTGTGAGATGATTGGGCGGGGAAATCATGGTCAGAGAATGTAAGGAGATTAGGCGTTATGATATTTCTGACCATAGCTTGGAATTGCTCTGCATCGAGATCTGCAGGGACAATGGATGAGGCTAATGCTTCCTCGAGGATCTTTTTATGCGTTGATGATATTTTTAACAACTCCATGATGGAGATGTGTGTTGGTATTCTTTTGAGTTGATCTAATACATTGTAGCCATTAGGAACAGATCTAGTTGCAAGGGCTCTATTTAGCTGGGATGATCCTGCGATGGTTACTTTGCCGCCTCTTGTGGTGAATCCACAATCTTCGGCATAGGCACCCTTGATAGTAATGACCATGCAATTTTCATCTAGGGAGGTGACGATTATTTCATATACATGATTTAAATTTGAGTGGATACCCTTCCCTTTATCTTTGTTATTGTTATTCCTTTTGTTACCATGATTCAGCATTAGATTCATATAAATCTTAAGATCCTGATTTCTTGTAGGTTGTTCCACGTTGATGATTCATTTATCAATGAGATCTTGAATGATGTTTTTTAATCTCATGCAACTGTTTGTGTTACGAACTTTGATTTTGTGGAATTCACAAAGTTGATTCTCATCATACCAAGGAGGTTTGACATCTGGTTCTTGGTAATTTTCAAATGTAGGAGCCTGGATGAGTTTTTTGTCTATCAACTTCTTCATTATGTCTTCAAGTGGTTCCTCCAAAGTGGCGTATTTTTGTTTGGGATAGCTTTTTCATTGGGGTGGTCCTCTTTGATCATTGAGATGTTGATGGTTGGATTGTTATTTGGGTGGTATGTTGTGTGATGAGCATTTTGGTGATGTGATTGGATTTGTGGTGTGGGTTTGTTTTGATGAGGACCACTAATGACCACCTTGGCATCAATGACACCATCATTAGTAAAGTTTTTGTTCCTTGCCCACGTGTGAGGTTTATCATTGTAATTTTATGGTGGGTGGTTGTTTTGTTGTTCGTGGTATGATGTTGACTCTGTGGGTTGAGTCACAAGGGCTCTTTCGATGCTAAGTGCCTTGGAGATTAATTGATCATATGTGGTGATTCCCTGAACCTTGAGATGAAATGATGAGTGGCCTTCAAGGTTGGCTATGATGGTGAAAAATTATTGCTCTTCTGGCATGGTCCACTTGCTCTGATTGGCCTTGGGTCACCATCGTTGTAGGAATGAGGTGAATGATTCACCTTTTCCTTGTTTTAGAGCTAAGAGTTCTTCGAGACTAACATCCATTGCAATGTTGCATGCGTAGTTCTTGATTAATGTGTCTTTGATTTCTTGGAATGTTCTAATTCTTGAAGATAAGCGAGAGAACCATTCTATAGCGGGGCCTGCCAAGCTTCTAGGAAATAACCGCATCAAATAAGTATCATCATATGCAACCTCCATGAAATGAACTTGGAATTCCTTGATGTGATCTTCAGGGTTTCCCATCCCTCGATATTTATCAAATTTAGGGATTTCAAGTCCCTTAGGGAATGGTTTCATCTCTAAGCTCCTATCGAATGGATATAGACACAAGTTGCTTGGTGTTTTGGTTGTTCGCCCTAATTGAAGATCGAGCACTTGTTGCAAGAGCAACCTGATTTGTGTTGTCACATCGTTTTGTGGATTAGGGGGTGGGATGAAAGTGTTTTGGGGTGTTTCAATCATGGGTTGGATGAGTGGATTGATTGGTGTGTTGTTTGACGTGTTATTCAATGGTATCTATATGTTCTTTTGAGCTAGGTAGGCTTCCACCTGCTTTTGTATGAATAACACCTGTTGTTGATTTTTTTGTTGCTACACTAAGATTTTTGCTTGTTGTTGTGCTTGTTTTTGTTCTAACAACGCTTGTTGCTGTGCTTGTTGTTGGGCTGCCAATTCTACTACTTCTTGCTGCTCTTGATATTGCTTTATGGCTTGTTGATATTCTTGCAATTGTGCTACTTGTCTATGTGCTAGGAGTTGTGCTTGATATTGGGCTTGTTGTGCCTGATATTGAGCTTGTTCTTGTGCTACTTGTTGTTTCAATAGACCTTGTGCTTGAGCAGTCTTGTGTGCTTGCAATGCATGAGCGGCTTGTTGTTTTTGTTGCGATAAATCTTGTGCTTGTGTGGTTTTTTGTGTTTGTAGTGCGGCTTGGGATGCTTGGGCGGCTTGCGCAGCTTGAGTTGCTTGTTGAGTAGCTAGGTACACAGCTTTTTTTTTGCACTTGTTGGTATCCTCTTTGAAAAGCGGCTTGCAATGCTACGTTATATTGATTTGATGTGGTGGAATTTGGTGGTGGTGGGGGTGGCAGTGGATTCATAATGGTGTTTGTGGTAGTGGTGAGTGGTGATGTCGTGTTGATTATTTGATTAGTGGATGGTGTTGTTGGTGTGGTGGTTTGCATGATGAGTGACACCGTTGATGTGATTGGCCCTTGAGAGACCATATTTTTTGATGTTATGGGGATGTTTTATGTTGTTTCCATTGCTTATGTGATTTTCGTTGGTTGTTGTGATGTCAACAATAAGTTTTGAGCATTTGGCATAATGCTCTGATTGATGGTTGGGATGTTGTTTTGATCGATACTTGGTAGAGGGGGAATCCCTAAACCAAGGAGTGGTGTAGATGATAATGGCAATGGTGGAAGTGGTGACAATGTAAGGGGGGTGAATCCTTGCGAAAAGTGTTGTGGTGTCGAAAATGCCCCCTGGTCTGAACATGTCCACCTCCTCTTGTGAATTTGTGAGGAGGGGGATTTAAGGTGCTCCATGGAAAAATGTTGATGATGGTTCATGATGTAGAGTGAGAGGAACATTCTTGTGTAATGGGTTTTGGGGTATGTTTTGTTCCAAGGTGGTGCTTGCATCCAATTTTTTATTATTAACAAGGGGATGTGCTTGAAGAGCATTGAGAAATACATTTCCCTTGCTAATATTGGGTTTAGTTGGAGCAAAAGACGTTGTGATATGTGGAATGTTTTGCGTGATGTTTTGGGATGGAGGTGTGGATGAGATGGGAATGGTGGATGAGATTGGAGGAAATGATATCTCCACTATGGTACTTATGTCAAAATCTGAAGGTAACTTGGCTCCTTGTTTTGCTAATTCAAGCATGTATAACGAAGAGTTGAGCCTCATCATGATGTTGATGATTTTATGGTTTTCTAGATTTTGAAGCATTCCATTCATTTCATCATGAGACATCCCAAAGGTGAGATCCTCTCCTTGGTTTTCCTCTTGTGGGTTTTGTGATGATGTTGGAAGGTTAACTATGAGAGTTCCCGACCCAATTGGATTCATTTCAGGAGTGTTTTGACTTAAATCACTTGAAGTGGGTGTTTCTTTGTTGGCTTCCATGCTCTTCTTGTATTGCGATCTGGTTTGAACCATAAAATAAGGATCAATTTTTAAGAATGGGAGATGAATCTCTTGACTTCTTTTGGATTGATCTTTATTTTATGCCCCAAAGTGGAAATTTCTTAGGATATCTTGTGGATCAAAAGATAATATGATGATAATGAAAAGGATGACTGATGTGGATGTTATCATCTTTTGGTAAGTCTTGAAGGAGATACTAGGCTTTTTGGGCCCTTCGGATATGTTGCAGATTTTGATTTTATGATTTATCCTTGATTGATTTTGATTTGCTTTCGGATTTTGAACAAATGGATCCTAAGATGTTTGTATGATTACCTAAGGATGGGTTTGCTCAATTGATGATAATTTGAATATGTGCGAGGAGAAGGATGCATCTACCCACACCTATACAAACAAGATGATAGTTTCACTAAGCATATGATGAAGGATTCATCTACATATACTAAGCTAAACAAGATGGTTTTGATAATTTTTTCAAGGATTTAGTCTCAATGATTTTGATGGTTTTTAATTTTTGCCAAAAAGCCTAGTAGTGAGGATGATTCCAAGATTTTCCAAAAGGTGATTGTGAGATGATGTTTGTTTTGATGTTTTGAAGGATGGATGAAAAAGATTTTGATTTGCTTTGATCCTAAGATGAACCTAAAAAAGACACTTTGTTTGCCTTGACCTAGGTATTGAAGAACAAGCTTTTCTCTAAACAAGATGTTCAAAATATTTAAAAAGATTTGGGTTTTGGCAATAATAGAATGAATACAAACTAGGATTGTTCCTTAAAGCCTTCTTGCAAAAGTTGAAAAGCAGTCTTTGTCTAACTTCGTATAACATAGAGAGACGTTCTTGATGGGCTATCAAACTAAGGGCTCTCACCTTCGGTTTTTTGATCTTGATTTTTTGCGAAATCATTGGAGACACATGTGTGGGGTCCAATTGTCTTTGATATTTACTTAATGGATTATTTTTACCACAAACACACTATTTATTAGTTTTCAAATTGAATGTTCAATGTCTCAACTTCATCTTATTTCACAAGGTATATTATGTGAAACTTTGATGAATTTAAGGAAAAGATTACCTATTGTTTAACTTTAGGGGGAAAATTGAGATGTAAACTCAAGTGTTTAGAAACCTCTAAGGATGTAATCCCAAGGGCAAGCAATAACACGAGAATTTGGTTAATGGTATTTTCCTCCTAAAGGGTTTGAAATCTTGAGAATCATGTTGAATGTTTGTTTGTAAATGTTTTCGAATAAAGCACTATGTTTTTGAACCAAGAACAAGTACAAACCCTATGGATGTGTAAGACAATATTTTTTGAATCCCCACTTGGACAAGTCCAGCTACGCTTATCTTTAGCAAATAGTTAGATGCTTGACCCGACTGGCTCCCCTCCACAGCTCATTAACATGAATCGGGGCAGCCAAGCATCAACACCTATGAAACTCCCATGGCATGTTTTTCATTTCTACTAAAGACTGTAAAAGTATGGGGCGGCTTTAGAATGACCATTCTTGCACCAACAAATAGATTAAGGATTTTGGAAAATTCTAGCACATGGGTTCTAATAAGGACTTTTTATTCGTGGAGATTGACCCATACGGCAAGAGTCCCCTTTCGGATCCATCTTGTCAGAATCAACCACGTGATACTGGTGTTTCTTCCAATACCCACATTTATATCCCAGCTAGAAATACTCTTGGCTTTAGAGTGTTACCGGTTGAATCGTTCCCTTGGGTGAGTACTTTTTCTGCAAGGCAGGCCCTCTAAGATAAACAAAAGCAAGCAAAGACAAAATCCGTAACTCGATCAATCTTTGACGGCTCAAAGAAAGAGAATATACGTGATGATGCTCTACTCACACTCAAACAAGATGTTCAATTTTAAACCCAAATCGAAGTGTGTATGGGAAATTATTTACACAACTTAATGTCACCAAAAGCCTTTTAATTCTCAAGATCGTCGTGAGGCGTGAGAGAAACGCATACGTCTTTTGATGATATTACTTTGTGTAAATAATTACAAAACAATAAAAGCACACATTCATTTTATCCTTCAAAGCAATGGTTTGATTCATTTTTTAAGCACCAAAGGAAAGATGAAGATTGCCTTGTTCAATTTTAGCCCAAATTGAAATCTAGTAGGTCTCTAAGTTTCAATTTTAACCCTTTGCAAATGAAAATCAAAGTGTTATTTTTAGACCCAATCGAAAGTTAGTGTCCTAAGAACGAAAGATAACAATTTCATGAAGAAGTGTTAAACAAGCACTTAAAGTGTTAAAAAAAACTTTGATTTTTCAAAATATTCCCTCCTTTCTTTTTCCTTCATTAGCCTTGTCTTCCTCTCTTTCCCTCGTTTTTATCTTTGTTTCCCTTCGTTTGTTCATTTTTCGCTTTTCCTTTGTTTGCTTTTGTACCTTGTATTTTGTGCCTCATTTTCCTATAAATACCACAAATAAGAGTTATGCGAAAAATGGTAAAAAATAAGACATGTCAACTCTTTGAAGAAACCCTTTTAAAGAGAGGAATGGAATAAAATGCATTTTGACAAAACACATGGGTTCTTTATGATTTTAACTTAATAATAAATATCAATAAACTTCTTGATTTAACCCTACTTCTATAAAGGAACAATACATTTTGAAACCTTATATTTCTAAAATAAAAACTCCTTTTGAATGCCATAAATCCATTTTGATAGGAAACCACAATAAAGATCAAATCATGTATTAAAGATCAAATCAAGCATATGATGACCACAATAAAGATCTTAAAAGATTTTTCAATTAAATGCATTTGGCATGTTTTAACCTACACCCATCAACTTGGTTAAGAAACATTCAAATTAATGCAAATTGGGATTTGTGTTAGATTTCAAAATCTCTCCAAATTTTGAATATTAATTGGTTTTATGAAAGCATACATTGAAGCCAAAATTATGCACAATATCTAGATATCATAATACTAGCCTGATACCAACATACTGGTTTGTCCGATAGTGTAATCCATCAAATAAACATATATCAAATCGAGCATTTAAATCCATGTTCCATCAATCTTTGTGCAGTTGGGTAGGTGGAAACAACAAGAATGTGAGAAATAATGTGCAGAGAAGGCATATGAACCGCTCGACAAGAACCCTCACAAAAATGTCATCTCATGAAATGTCATGATTATAGGATATGCGCCGGCTGGCAGGTATGAAATCTTTTTGACAATATGCTTTAAAGCAATGTGCTCTCATGGAACGCAATAATTGCATGTTATGCACAGAATGGACTTGTTTGATAGGTGTAAAGTGAATTAACCCGCCCTTTGACTAGCGTATATTGGATGGGGCATTTGAGACAGGGCGTGGACATCCATCAAGGCACGGGTATGCACGCAAAAGGACAACACAAAAGAAAAACCCGTGTTTTAAGGATGTTTTCTTTACAACAAATCACCTACCAATCAGTTGACTAGGCAACAACAACCAATTAGACTGGAAAAACTTGAACAAGTATGCAGCCGTGCTGATAAATGCGTGCATTTCAGGTTCTACACATGAATTATTTCTCAAAGAATAAAGGGCACATTAACTTAGACACTTCAACAAATGAAGACATTTTTCTTAAGTTAGATATTGAGCATGACGACTTGGATTCAGATATTAATTGCTGATTGTGGTCAACATGTGTTCAGTGGTACCCACACCATATTGCAAAAGCAGGGAGAGAATTAAAACAAATAATCAGAGGTGACAGATGTCTGTCATGGAAGTACGTGAGGCAATGGATGTATTTGGTGACTAAACATTCAGGGCTGACTTGTGGATTAATGATAAGAAGAAGATTTCGGTCTTGAAGAGAGTTAACATGATATCTACCGTAGGTGACAATCAATGGACTATGCATTTTGATTTAATACATAGCAACAGAGTAAGCTGACATTCCATTGTGAAGCATTTAAATTCAAAGCCTCGAACTCGTCTACCTTCAAAATGTATAGAAAAAAATGCATAAAGACAAAAATTTCAACCTACGCATGACATGATTTTGAATAAGCATGGTGCACAAAATCTACAGAGAGCTGTAACGTTTGATTAGCAATATCGATCGGGAAAAGTTAGCTTTTCAAAGATAACATTAATGAGAGATTCCATGCAACATAAAGATGTGTTTAATATTCTAACAATCAACAGGTGAGCAAGTAACGAGGATGAATGTTCGTTCCTATTACCTTCATACAAGATCTTTGGATGCAAAGTCATTCTATGTTAATGCTTACCTCTAATCGATGACCATTAATGGACTCTCCTCACCCCTCACCATTATTAGCTAGTAGCTGTGAAGCAGACTCCCCTCAATAAATGTAGATTTCTTTATCCATTTCTTTGAGTTACTGATGAAAGCATTGAATGGCAATGCTTGTGTTGCATTTAGTATGCCTCAATGGATTCTTAAACTTCCAATATTTTTATGTTTTCACAAGTTTAAGTAGCTATGTCGTACAATTGATTTAATGTAACGCTGTCATTCTGCGAAACTCAATGTTAACTGCCTATCCTATGGTAAATCATCAGATTTATGAGTAAGCGCATGAAGAAAAAAAACTAGAAAACCCATTTGAATTCCTCTATCTTAGCAAACTCTGACTTATCATTTGAGTGCATGAATTTCAAAGAGGAATATCAGAATGAATAAAATAGATCAAAAGAACTAACAAAAAGGAAATGTTTTATATCATAATGAATAAAATACATCCAACAGGACAAAGATCTAGAATCCAAATAGCCATTATTTAAAAGAGGGAGTGCATTATGAGTGCTTGATTCAATAGATTGTATTGGTTCTGGATTATCAAGACAAACATGGTAATGCTACTGCAATAATAATTTTTTAGCTCAAAATAATCAGAGCAGCAAATTAGTTCTGGATTATCAAGACAAACATGGTCATGCTACTGCCCTCCTTCTAGTGCCAAATTTACGCATCCATAAAATCTGCAAATACTTAACTTCAAGCATGGGTTAGTATATTGCAAAATCTATCAAAATTCCCCTATGAGATAATGCAAAATGCTCTCTAACATGATGACAAAACAAACCAAACTGAAATCATAAGAAGACCATAGTGCATACCTATTCCATATTGGATTGGTGTCAAATGTGAAAATGACCTTTTCCCAATCCTTGCTCAAAAGCTTAAAATGGTGAGATGCAATGGAGATGAAGAGCAAAATCAATTCTCAAACCAAGAGATTGACTTTGCATGAAAATTGTGGATGGATTGATGAAGATAAAGGCCTTCATTTATAGATTTCCTTGATGAGAGATTGGCCAAATGGGTGAATGTGGGACTAAAGATCCACCAATGAGAAGAGGCCACTTGTCAAGTGGTGATAGGCCAATGGATGTGCAAGATTTGGGAAGTGTGCCCATGAGAGGGAGTTTCAAATTCAAATTTGGGCAAGAAATTTTGAGAGGGAGACAAGAAAATGAGAAATAAATGCAATGTTCAAGGGACAAATCAACTTGTCATGTTTTTCAAACTTTGAGGGAATATTCCACATAAATGCCATGTTGAGTGAAAATGAGGGTTTTAATAACTAAATAAATTGATTTATTTGTGCAAGTGGAGATATCTAGAGGATGTGATGGGTGGGTTAAGTTAGGATAATTAGGATTAGGTTATCTTAATGATGATTAGGTGAGTTTGACTTTTAGGACTTGGATATCTGATTTATTTAAATCATAAAATGATGGAATATGTGTTACGATTTAATTAAATGAATGTTTGATTTATTTGACTAAAAGGTTGATGATAATATTTATTTAATTTTAATTAATGACCTTAGGAGATGAGATTACCTGATGAATGGATGAAGGTGCACTTGATTAATTGATGAATGGACCTAATGCGAAATCTAGTATAATTAATGAATCCACAATGTTAATTTTGCATGTCTACAAAAATTATTATGATAGATGCAATTTTTAATTGAAGTGTTTTCTACATAATGAGACAGTGAATGTAAACAAGTTTAGTTAGGACTTGATGACTTCATAGTTGACTATGAATACAACTATATTTTATAATATGTGTATACATTTAGATCTATTCATCAAGGCTCACTCATGTCTCTATGTACTTGATATCTTACCCTTTGATATTGTCATTTATCTAAAAATTATAGTTTTCAATTAATGACATCATCATGATTTTGATTTTTACACTCTTTTGAATGTAAATTGAACATGACAAATGCATTCCTTAATTAAAATGTTTTGGGGCTGCATGGAGGTGACTAGAAATGTGTTTAGTTAAGAATTTATAAATATAGAATGGGCTTCTAGTGTGATTACAAGGTAATTAGAGAACCTAAGTGAAATGGTGATTGATGACCACAAGTGATTGACAAATTAGATGAAGTGCTAAAGAATAACACTAATATTAAAACAAAAAAGGTAATTGATTCTTCAAAAAATGCTACAGATTTCTCTTAGATTGTAGACCTAATTGTATCTCTATATACATATCATCTACAACTTACTATGCGTAATCTAGAATCTCTTATAATTATATAGGTAGTTTTTGCAAGTAATTCAATGTGTATTTCTTATTTAAATTTAGTATTTTATGTGAGAATGTGTTTAATGATATTATTAATTTGATTATTTTTCCAATATTTTTTATTATTTGTAAGAGTGATGAGTGGTACTAGATAAGTTGTAGAGTGATTAAGCACTCATCAACCATATAATTAATTTTAACAATAATGTGGATTCTATATAAAATATATTGCCTATAAATTTGTTATAGACAAGCTTGAAAAAACATAGCATGAGCTCATTGTTTGATGAAGGAAAGATCCAATTACCCCAGGATTTATCACAAAATTTGGACCAATTAGTGGAGATAGACAGGGATGTGTAATGCCTTTGCTTTTTATTGCTCTTTTTTGGATTGAATAAATTTTTACCCCTCTTTTAGTCAATAATGAAGGAAAGATCCAAAAAATGAACACTATTTCATTGTATTCAATCTATTTACTAGCACTTGCACCTAAAGGAGGTTCAAGGATTAAGCCAACAGAAAATTATATGTATGCTAACACGTCAAAGATTATGGGTTTGTGCATAGGTGCATATGAATGTAATGGGTTGCAAGTTCTAGTTGCATGTGGTTGGATTAAATAACTAATAATAAGTGCTAAATAATGAGATGAAATAAACTTAGACAAATCTAGATTTTTTTCACTTAGACAAATCTAGTTTTTTCCTTAAAAAAATTGGGTATTACTGATTTTCAAATATTTGCATCAAATTTAAAACGTAAAGCAAATCAAATGAAAGGAAAAGTTGTCATCAAGTTGGCAAAAAGCATTGCAAATGAGAATAGAATATTCCTATCCAGTTGGAAAATCAATATTTATCTGGGTCTTATTTGATAAATAAGATTTTGGAGGCTTTCACATGATATTTTGAAGTGTTTACCATTACACAACAACTGATTTACCATTTAATAGTAGCTAAAACTCATTTTCTGACAAATATTTACAGGCATGAAACTTGTTTCATACTCTAATCTCATACTATATATAACCTATCAACTAATTAAAAAAAACTCTAATATTTATGAAAATACTAAAAAAAAAAAAAAACTAGAATCCCATGATCATAGCTAACTCTATTTCCATTGGCACTTTCTGTTATGACTATAATTTATATAGAAAATACGAAGCAAACATAGAATTTACATAAATCCTTATATCAAGGTCCAAGTAGTCTCAGTCAGTGACTTCCTAAATGACCATCATTATTTGCTACGAACATGAATTAAAAATAATGCTCACTCAATTTTAGTAGAGGGTTCCAACTAACCCCACCTCCCTATGAAGAGCATGCAATAGGAAAAGAGACTTTTTGCCCTAGATAAACCAAAGAAGGCTGATATTTTTTGGTTTCAAAATATTTAGAGTGATGTGTGACAATTTTTTTTATTCAATGTATCACATGAATGTTATTTAAGTTATAAAAAACCAATTATTCTTTTTATTAAGATAATTTTATTAAAGAAATATTTTTTGTGTTTCATTTATTTGGTTCAAGTTAATGTTATAGTTACAATTTTAATGATTATGCTTCTTATTGTTTGTTTTTAAATTAATGTTATAGTTACAATTTTAATCATTAGGTCTCTTTAATTAATCATTCCAAGAAAAAATATATTCTCATTCACCACATCGATTATAATAGTAAGGTAATTTTAGCTTAAAATTTTCCACTAGCTTATAAATTTATATCATTTAGGTTTTAATTTGCTCTCATAATTACAAATTTTATAAAGCTTAGGCTTAATTTACCACTTTAATTAAAAATATGTAATTAAGTTATGATCAATTCACTATCTCAATTAAATATTTATTGATAGTTTAGTCTTGATATTCCATCTCAATTAAAAAATTATGAGAAATTTAGACTTAATTCACCACCTTGTTAAAAAAATATTGGAAAACTTATCCTTAATTCCTTGCCTCAGTCAATATTTTATGAAAATTCAATATCCTAATTTTTCAAATTGATTAAAAAATAACAAATATTGGTTTCCAAATCACCTTAGTTTAAATTTATATTTTAACATAAAATAGTCACTCACTCTATCACTTCAAGTCATTTCTAGAAAAAAATGATAGGAAGATTATATCTCTATAGAATGAATTTGTTAAGGTTTTTATATAACAAAATAGGGGCTAGTTCTTAGAATGTGAAGAACAAACACTAACAAATCCAATTGGAGAGTAGTAAAACTCCACTTAATTCTCATTCTACATATATAATTTCCAACATAGATTGTAGAAAGGTAATATATATTTAACAAGGTATAGTTCTACATATGAAATTCAAGTTGTTTTGATTATATCAATAAGATTCATTGAGTGTTTGATAGTTTGTATCCACAACTTAAAATATCTTAATAAGTGGTGCCCTACTTAATCCTAGTGTGTGTATTTAAAAGTGGAACCAATGAGAAATTATACTAATCGCAAATACTAGTTGACCTTGCAATAATGATGAACACAAATACTACTAAATCTAATTAGAGGGGAAGAAGAATACCATGTAATCCCTCTATAATTACATGTGTTTCTTTCAATTATCTTATTATTTTATAGTATCTTATTACTCAACATAGCTAATATATTAATGGCAAAAAGACCTCTCCCAAAAAAAAGTGGTTCAATAAGGAATAGCAACAAAATCAAACTATCATGACACTACACTTAAGTAAAAACCATAGAGGTACACTTAGATTTATGGATGGGTGTAAGAAAAAAACAACTTTATAAGTTACCAATGGCATCATTATATTATGTAATCAAATCAAGTTTAATTCAAATAGCTAGATAAAGCATATACTATAAGCCATGTGGTAACCTGAACTATATATTCAATACATATCAAATTACCAACTTACATTATGAAAACATAATATGTATTTGGTAAAGTTTTACATGTATATGATATTTAAATTTTTAAGCTATCTCAATTAATACCTATATGTGCCATAATAATTGGTAACCCTAATTGGTCTTATCTATGCTTATTTGGAAGTGGAACCCAAAGAAAATAGTATGGGGCACAAACATCTCATAATCATACTAATACCAAGGAGCAAAGAAACCACTTAACCTTGTTAGAATGAGTAGCATGAAACCAATCAATATGATTCTAGAGGAGAATAAACATTGCTCAATCTCTCTAGGATGATAAATGTTTCCTTCTTGATTGTCTAATTAGTTTGTAACATATTATGTTACACTTACAAAATCTAATAGACAAGCAAGAACAAAACTTCTAGCATAAATTCAAAATATGGTTTAATGAGGAATATAAACCAAATCAAACTATCATAATTAGTCTTAAGTAGAATTTTATAGATGAATTTATGGGTCTAAAATGCATACATGGGGTAGTCAACAAAATAATTCAAATAATCACACATACACCTCTTAGTGCATGCAACAATAACATGTGTAATTGGGATGCCTAATTTTTACAAGTTATTTGGTCCTTACCTTCATAACTCATAATTCAATGCAATCATGAAAAAGGTGTCTTACCAAACTATCCAATCATCTAGCCAAAAAAAATCACCCACATAATGGAAGAAAATTTGATGCAAATAAAAAATCAATTTGTTAAGCTTCAAAATTTATTAAAAATAAAATTTATTTTGCACATTCTATTAGGATATTTTTAGATGTTATATTATAGTCATCTCTCCATAGTATTCCTCTCAAAATCTTTGTTTTTTCAAAACATTATCTTCATCTACTCCTCTTCACTTCTTTTTATCTTATCTTTGCCTCCTCACCCTTCCCTCTCTATGGTTTCACCTCCTCTTTACAATTGATTACATACATATTTATAGTCTTACTTGTAACTCATTATGTTAATGAAGTCAAATAGGTTTAAGTTCCCTTAATGTTTTGATAACTTGGAGCACTTTTGAACCCTCACCCTTTTTCAGAGGCTTGAGAGGTTCTTGAAACCTTTTTGGCTTCTAGTAATGGTTTTGAAACTAGTTTAGAAAGCTAATAATTTATCTTTCAGAACTTGAAAATTTCCTCTAATATCTTTGTAATGTCATCCTTGAAAACTTTCCTTAATTTTACAAAGGTTGTGAGTTTCCTATCAAATTCTAATATTTTTTTGACAACCATGCCAAAAGTTGATGAAGGATGCAAAACTATGATAAATCATTGACATTGATCTTCAAAATGATTTCCTTCACTTTCATAATAGTTTGGAAAATTTTATCCACAATGGAGACAAATCCAAGAAATTAAGTTTGACTTCAACACAAGCACTATCCCATCATAATCAAGAGATTGTGAAAGGACTACCTAATTATGAAAAGGTTAAGGAAATCATGTCAGGGGACTAATGAAAGTTTTGAAACCTTGTGAAATATTTGAAACCTCTTTGAATATGTTTTTCTCACATACAAAAGAGTCAAAAATATTTCATTCGGGGTTCTAAAAAGTACAATGTGTGTCAACAAGGCTATGACAACCTTGTTGGAGTTAAATGATGGTTTTGAAACCATGATAAAACTCCAATACTACCTTTCAAGAAGCTTTCTTTCCAAAAAACAAAATCTGAGTTAGACAAGTTTGGTGAAAATAAATACAAGTTCTTGAACCCAAGATAAACCCTGATGCAAGCAATCTCTTTCAAAGTAAAGATTTTGTGAAATGGTTTTTGGGAGACAACAAAGTTATGAAATCCTTGTTGGGAATTGACGAGGCTATGAAAACCTCTTTAAACATCAAAACGAGTTATGAACCTCCTAGTTTTCTCAATGACTTTTCACTTAGAGCTATTTGACCATTTTGAAATTGAAAATTCTTTGAAAGCTACTGGTAAAATCAATAAGAGCACAAAAAAATTGAACTAAAATTAAAAATATAACCTAAAATATTTTTGGTTGATATAGGATTACTCATGGACATAGATGCTCTTGCATCACATAGTCACAATAGGTTTTGGTTTTTCCAAAAATTCAATAGGTAATTTTTAAGAGGTACTAGTTGACATGTAATTTAAGAAACACATGTTGATTATTTTTATTGGAAGATTTACTCATGTTATAATGTAAACACCAAAAACTTATATTCTCTCCCTATAATTAGGGTTAATTCTTTCCCATTTCCAATAGTTCCTTCTACACAATTGATAATGCTCCTCCTTTATCAGTAGCCTTGAACCTAATGGGATCCTATTTGCACCTATAGCTACATGATTAATTTTCTTCTGATTGTTGTAGGCTTCAAGTCTCTATGCATTCCCATAGTCACCCTCTTTCCCTTCACCACTTTTTTCTTTTACCTTCGCTTGCTCTACTCCTGGTTTTAGAATTTTGCTCACTAGCCATTAATCCACTAATCATTTTTTAATATTATTATCATGCTATCTATTTTTAAAAAAAATCTTTTAAATTTTAGATGTCAAAGATTTTTTAAATTATTATTATGCTATATATTTATATTTTGGTATCTAGAGGTTCATAGTGAGGAAATAAAGTGATCAAATAAAGAGTAGAGAAAGCTCATTTTTCAATATATTTTATACATAGTTGTACAGAGACACGTCTCAGATACTAGAATGTGTTTCTCATAATGAAAGCTCGTCGGGGACGTCTTCTTCAAATTTTCATTAAAAAAAAACATTTTGACAAGTTTCAATATGAAAATTAAAAAAAAAGAATCAAATTTCTAAATTTCAATGTGTAATATCAAATATGTAGTATGAACTCTTTGACTCTTTGACATTTGTGTGTTTAAACTTTAAATTTAATGTTAAAATTTTCCAATGTTCTTATTTTGAAAGTTCAATATCATGATATTTTCAATTTTAATGTAGAAAATTTATAAACTATTAAATTATATCAAAAAATTGGCATCTCCAAGTACCCAATCTCCTATTTTTCTAAAAATAGACATATCAATACCAGTACCAATCTCCTAACAACTATGATTTTATATTAAAAATTGTTAAAGTGAAAGGAAAAATAATGAAGAAAAATGTGAATTGTTAATGGTAGATAGATAACTTAGTTTTGATGGGTACAAATTTTCAAAGGCTAGATATCTTTTTAAATAGGATAAAAAACTAAAATAAAGGATTTTAGAGAATTTGACTAAAGGGATTAATTTGGCATATTATATTGGATATTAAAATAATAGATTAATATATATTATTCCATTATAAATTGCTTTCCTACATTATATATTTTGTTTAAGTGTGAGTAAAACTACTAAAATATGAGTGTCATTGCTTATATTTAGGTAATGTTGGCTAGAGGAGCACTAATTTGGGAGAAAATCAAACATTTTCATCTTTATTTGAAGAACATAGCATTGTTGTTGGAAAACCTATGGATTTTGACCTTCCCACACTACTATATAGAATTGAGTCAATATTAAAAGCTCTTATGTTGCAAGGTAAAGAGGAAGGGGTTGAAGGAAATACAAGCTAGCCGTACAACTCTCAATTTTCAAATAGATTGTGTAGGAGATTATAAGTATATAATGATATTGTGTGGTATATTAATGACTTATAATGTATTTAATCTTCTTGTTCAATAAATATCATGGTCACCATTCTATACAACATTTGTATATTACACACTATATATTGTAATTGTATATGAATATGACAAAGACTAGTCCCTTGTCCCAGAAGAGGCATTACCAACTAAGTAGAAGGGAATGTTGGAAATTAGAAAGAAATAACCCTAAATTAGGGAGAAATGCATCCCCAAAAATAGATTCACTAGATAAAGAAGTGGTCAGATCAAGCAAATGAAACCAATAAGAAGTAAAGAAATCATCATAAACTCAAAGGAGTTGTAGAAATCCATCGAGCACCTAAAGAAAATATCCTTCTTGCAAAATGGGTGGGAAATTGGCCAACGAGGTCAAAAATTAAAAGATGGTGGATAGACAATTGGGGATTGGAGATGACAATCAAATAACTACCCAAAGGGTTCTTCTTGATTGAATGCAAATTAGCAAAGGTGAAAGAAGAGATTCTTGGCAAAGGACCACTAATGATGGATGGATTAGAGTTCTACATTAGGGAGTGGGTTCCTAACTCTAATCCATTTACAAAAGAGATCAAGAAAATGTTGATGTGGGTAAGACTCTATAATTTACAATTTGAATATTGGAATACAAAATCTCTCAAAATTACAATGGGATACACTTTGGGGAGCTTCATCAAAGCAAAAATTACCTTCTCAATAGATTATTTAGTGTTTACATTATAATATGTGTTGAAAATGACCTAAATCCAACTTGTTGGGAAGAATTAGAAATATTAATGCAAATCAAAATATAGAAGTAGAAGGTAGAATTGGAAATATGCCCAAATTATGTGGGAAATGCATGGAGAGTGGGCACTCAGTGCTCGATTACATCAAAGTTGTGAACAACATAACTGATGGTGCAGAGATGTCAGGGTTAAGAGACAAAAATAACTCATCATTTGCAAAAACTAGGTTTCTCCCAGAGAAGATGATCGAGAGCTAAAGGAAGGATCCAATGGAGGAAGAGGTGATTTTGATTAATGTGATAGTGAAAGGTATATGATGAAAAAGTGAGATAAATTAAGCAATAGATTATGAGGGAAGGCATGGATATATACAAAGAATGGTTATTTATTTACCAACCTGATCAAGGATTCCCGATCAACTACATGATAACTACGTAAGTAGTTATTTATTATTATAATAATGATGCAATAAAAAAAACTATTCTAACAACCCCCTCTTTTTACATCATATGCCCAAGAGACCAAAGCATGAAGGTTTGAAAATCCTCAAACTTCATAGTTGCAAGTGATTTGGTAGAAATATCAACACGCTACTCTTCAGTGCGACAAAATTAGAGTTGTATATCATGTTGTTGAACATGCTCATGGATATAATGGCACTAAACCTCAATATTCTTGGTACAATCATGAAAGACCAGATTGCGAATAAGCTTCAACACATTTTGATTGTCACAAAATAAAGTGGTAGGACTTGTATCAAGAACACCCATACCTATCAAAATGCAACATAACCATATCGCCTCACAAACAACCCCCCTGTAGTGTGATATTCTACCTTTGTGGAAGAGTGAGCAATAGTGGTTTTAGTTTTTCTCCCCCATGAAATTGGACTAGATCAAAGAAAGAAAATAAAGCATCAAGTAGACTTCCTATCATCCACTAAACCTGCATAGTCCACATTTGTGTATCCATACAATGAAAAAGTTGCATTATACTTATGTTCCAGGCCACATGCCACTATACCATGGATGTACCTAAAAACCTCTTTGTTGCCTTCTAATGAACAACCTTAGGTTCCTACATAAACCTAGAAAGACAACTAACAACAAAACTAATATCGGCCCAATATAGGTCAGGTAGATGAGACTCTCAATCAACTGGTGGTAAAGAGTGCATTCACCTAAGAAGACGGATCATGGCGGGAAAGTTGCAAACTTGTCTCCATATGGGTAGATGTAGGTTTGCAATCTTCCATGTTGAATCTCTAGGATTATCTTGGAATACTTCATCTGAGAAACATATATCTAATTCTTCTTTTGCCACACTTCAAGTCCAAGATAATAATGCAAGAGCCTAAGATCTTTCATGTCAAACGATTTTTTGAGATCATTCTTCATTGCATCAACCATCTACGAAGAACTCTTTGTGATGACCAAATCATCGACATAAACAATCAAAATGACAATCTCCCCCTTGATATTTGAGGTAGACATTGGGATCATATGGATTCCTGATGAATCCATGGTTAAGGAGATGCTCATCGATCTTGATATACTAGGCTCGATGAGTCTTTTTAAGACTATAGAGGGATTTGATGAGTTTGTATAATTTGTGTTGCTACCTAGGTGTAGTGTATCCCTCTGGTTGAGTCATATAGACTTCCTCCATCAGATCTCCATTAACGAAGGCACTCTTGACATCCATCTAGTGAACTTTCCACCCAAACTACGTTGCCATAGCCAATACCATATGGATAGTCTTGATCTTTATGGTAGGGGAAAAATTCTCATCATAATCAATTCCTTCCTTCTATGCATAGCCCTTAGCCACAAGTTGGGCCTTATACTTGTCAATGCTACTGTATCCCTTGTATTTGATCTAGAAAACCCAATTGCAGTCAATAGCCTTCTTCCCTAGTGGAAGATCAACAAGTTCCCATGTATGGTTCCTTAGAAGTTCTTGATATTCAACATCCATAGCATCTTTCCAAGGTGGTGACTCAAGAGCTTGCTACACTATTTCTAGTTAAGAACTTTGTATAACTGCACACATAAGGGCCATATTCACTTCTTCACAAGACTTACTATGAGTCTTAGGTCCACAAAAAGATGTGTCAACAACTACATTATCTTTAGCATCCTTTATGGTGGCATGATACCACTTAGGAATCTTCTTGTGTACAGAAGATGAGGATGGAAGTGGTGAGAAAGGGAGAAAATCATCCAATGGAAACAAAACATCATTTAGAGTTCCTTCATCAACTTCCTTCTCTTCATCAACCTCCTCTTTTGCAACTTCCTCATCAGCAGGTTCAAGTAATTGTGGTGCTTGGGAACATACAGGTGATGGAGAAGAAGAGGTACTACTGCCAAAGTCCTCATCAAATACTACATCCTTGCTAATGTACACCTTCTTTTTTACTATATCCATAAGTTGATTTACCTTTAATTTGGAACTATATCCAAGAAAGATGCGCTTTACAAACTTAGCATCCAATTTTGTTCTCTGAACCTTGGTGATGTGCATGAAGGTATTACATCTAAACACTCTAAAATGTGAAATAGAGGTATTTTTTCCAATCCAAGCTTCTTCTAGTGTGATATTATCAAGCACTTTTGTGGGTGCATGATTCAACAAATACACTGCTATTTGAATTGCTTTAGCCCGGAATGTAGGATCAAGATCTACATCCTTCAACATGCATCACACCGTTTTGATAGCAATACGATTATGCCTCTCTACAATACCATTTTTTTATGTCGTATGTGTAGTGGTCAACTTTCTTTATATTCCATGTTTCTGCAAATAAGCTCCAAATTATTTACTTGTAAATTTCTCCCCTTGATCTAAGCGAAGGGCTCTAAGAGACAAACCAGATGACCATTTTGTAAGAGCTCTAAACTCCTTGAATTTCTCCAATGATTCATGCTTGTGAGCCAAAAAATAGACCCACTTTTTTCTTGTATAATAATCCACAAAGAGAAGAAAATATCGGGCATTTTGATGACTACAAGGCATAGGTCCGCAGAGATTGGTGTGAACCAATTCTAAGGGACTAGAGGCTCAATTTTTTGTACCAAGATAAGGATCCCTATGTTGTTTCTTGGCAAGACAATGTGGGCAGATAACTTCAGGTTTTTCAATGGGGGGAAGTCCTCTTACCATATTTCTCTTACTCAATGCAAGAAGATAACTAATGTTGAGGTGGTTGAATCCTCTATACTAGAGTGTTGTGGATGTGTTGGTGTTTACTACAAGGGTTTGATCTTTGTTTGAAATATCAACCAATTGGAACATCTTGTGTGCCCCTGAAGCATAAGCTACAACTACTCCATTGTGAGTTTTGTCTTTGATAAGACAAAGTTTCTCACAATTGAGTTGATCAAATTCAACTTGCAGATTGTGCTCAAATGATTGACTTACTAAAAGTAGGTTCTTAGTGAGCCTAAGTACATGGAGAACCTTTGTAGTTCAACATGTATGAGTTCTCAATGGAAGTGAAATATCATCAATTCTCTAAACTTTACATGAGGTATCACAAGCCAATGAAACATGCCCATAGGAGGTGGATGGAGCTAAGGCACAAAACCATTTTTGTTCCCTTGTCATATGCCTAGATGCACCAGAATCTACATACCAGACTAAATTGTTAGTTGTGGAAGCCTTTGTTTCTACAACATACAAAAAATCTTCTTCATCTGAGTTACATGTTGATGCAACATTTCCTTGTTGTTTTCTCGGCTTTTTCTACCATTGGGAATTTTTCTTCTTATCCCCTTGGAAAGAATTTTGTGGGTTTTTTCTATTGGATTCACTATTGTCAAAGGAATTATACCAGCAATCTTTGAGTTTGTGACCCTTTCTACCACAAATGAGGCATTTTTTTTCTTGTTGGAAGAGTTTTCTTGACTTTGATTTGATTGTCTTGATGGAACACTTCGACAATCAAGTTGTTTTCCCTTTTGTTTTGTTGCAAGGGCCTGATTGTCTTGAGTGTTGGCCTCACCAAACATTGTTTCTTCTTGTTGAAGCAAGTTGACCAGTTCTTCAAATGATGGTGTTTTATGTGCCACATTTAAACATGTAACAAACACTCTGAACGAAGGGGGTAGTGCTCTCAGGACTATTAGTACAAGAGAGTCATTTGTAACTTCTTCCCCTAATGCTTGAAGTGCAATTCTTAGCTCAACAATTCTTCTAAAGAAAGTTTCTACCTTCTCACCATTTTGAATTTGGAGACAATGTAACTAATGTTGCAAATGAAGGATTTGGTTCTTGTTTTTAGCCTCATCAATAGTTTTGAGGCAGTCCCAGGGGTCTTTTGTAGAGGTTGTTGTGTGAATGTGAGGTTGAACCTCATCTAACACACTAAATAGGATGATTAATTTGGCTTTTTGGTTGGCCTTGTCAAACTTATTTTGATCATCACCTGCTGTTGTTGGTCTAGTTGTATCTCCCGAAACAATTTCCCAAAGGCCTTCAAATTCTAATTTCATTTGGACTTTGGTTTTCTAGGTAGCATAGTTTTCACCCTTTAGGGAGTCGAGTAGGAGAAATTTAGGTGCACTAGGAGCCATTTTGATTTTATCTGAATTATTCTTATAACTTCCTTCTAACTCAGAACTATATTTTTGTCTTTTAGAAAATAAAAACTACAAATGCTCTGAATTTTGAATCTTAATTGCAGATATAATAACACGTCTACTGCTTACAAAATAGAAAACTATAGAAGATTCAAAGATGTTTGCACCTTTAAAATTTTCCCGCATTCATGGCTTTAACATGTGCGTTCAGGCTGCTATTTGAACGTTGTCTCTTCTCAAGCGACTCATCTCCCACACATGATTTGATTTTCTCTTGACGCCTCATATGTAACAACCATGTCACACAGCAGTCCCGTCTTCCAGGCACGATCTAGATTTATTCCTTTCACGCATTTAGAGATTTTTTTTTTTGTTTCACCATCACTAACTCTGTCAACACCTCCTTCAAAATAAAATTTAGCAAAGCTCTTTCAGAATTCCGCATCATTCCTCTAGCAAACACATCTTCTGGCAGTAATAGATCTCAAAAAAATAATTGACATGTGACTTTTTCAACAATCGACCTTCAAAAATGCCGGTGCGTGAAGAATCTTAGAGCACGATCACCTACAGACAACTCTTCAGCGCGACCGTCTACAGGAACTTCTCCAAAACTTATTTTAACCTCTCGATTAATGCATAGGCTCAGAATATGATTTACTCTAATACCATGATGAATAAGTGAGAGCAATTGAGCAATAGATTATGAGGGAAGGCATGGATATATACAAAGAACGGTTTGCTATTTACCATCTTGATCAGGCATACATGATCAAGTACATGATAACTATGTAAGTAGTTATTTATTATTATAATTATGATGTAATAATCAAAAACTATTCTAACAGTATAGAATATTATATAAAATTAATGGAAATGCTACAACTTTAGAGATTGTTAATTTATGTAGCTTGGACAGGTGTCTCCATTGTCTAGAAGTGTCATTTAATTATTTAATTATTTTCTAGAAACCTCCAGAAAAGGGCTGAGTTGTCTAGATAATTATGTAATTAAATAAATTGATTCTCCTAGAGACTTCTAGAATCCAGTTAGTTAGGGTTTTTAGAGTCTATTTAATCTTAGCCATTGATTGAGATTAAATCATGGCCATTGGTTTTCCAATGAGAAAAGTATAAAAGGGGATCAATGGGCAATTGGAGAACACAACAACAAGTAGACTTGCAGTGATAGCAAGTAGAGATACTTGAGAAAGACTTGCAGTGTTAGCAAGTAGATTTTGAGAGAAAATAGTCTTGCAGTGTTAGCAAGGGCGCAGTGATAGCGTTGGGGATAGCAGCTGTGGAATTTCAGCAGGAGAAATTGAGGGAAGAATTTCCGGAGAAGAATATTGCCGGAGCTCTGCCAGTAAGAGGCAAGTAGTTTTGTATTCCTTAATTTGCTGAAGTTTAATATAATTCCTCATCTGCAGTAGTGGTTTTCCCTTCGGGGTTTTTCCACGGACAATTTGTCCAAAAATATTGTGTTCATTATTGTGAATGTTTTCTTCTCTATTCTTGTGAGTTTTTATTGGTGAAGTTGCAGTTGTGTTATTCTTCGATATTTGCTGAGAATTAATTTTCCAGAGTCAAATAATCTATGTATTAGATAGGAGATTAATAATCAGTAACTGCAATAGAATTTTCACATGGTATCAGAGCTGATCTGAGGGCAGACAAAGCTCAGCGCAGGAAAGAGGGTTTATAAAACCCAGTTCTACCTCTTCAGAATTATTTTTTTTTTTATTTTCTTTTGAGATGGCCTCAGCAGGTTTAAGAGATCAGGACAGATTGGATGGAGCCTCAAATTTTGGTGTCTGGAAAGCCAGAATTTCTTTGTTGCTGGAAGAGAATGGGATCAAGGAATATGTGACCAGTGTTGTACCTGTACCTACAGATCCAGCACAGCTCTTAGCATATAAGAAGGAAGATGCCAAGGCGAGGAGGATGATTCTTGATGGTGTCAAGGATCATATTGTTCCACATGTCGCAGAGTTAGATACAGCGAAGAAGATGTGGGATGCCATTCTGAATCTGTACCAGAATGCTACCACTAACCGGAAGCTGATTCTCAGAGAAAAGTTGAGGACTACTCGGATGAACAAGGGAGAGGACGTGACAAGTTACCTCACCAGACTCAGACTTGTCAAGGATGAGTTGGCTGCTGTTGGAGATAATCTAGGTGATGACGAGCTAGTGCGGATAGCCCTAAATGGGTTTACTAAGCAGTGGGATGTCTTTGTTCAAGTTATTAATGGACGAGACACCTTGCCAAGTTGGGATCGACTTTGGAGTGACTTCACTCAAGAGGAGCTTAGACTAAGTCTTGTCAGTAGGACCAGTAGCAAGAGTCAGCAAAGTGAGGCGGAACAGGAGAACGTTGCCCTTGCAGGAAAAGGGAAAGCAAAGAAGGGGTCTAGTAAAGGATCAAATCCACAAGGTGAGAAGAAGAAGAAGGACCTATCTAAAGTCAAGTGCTATGGCTGTCACGAGTTTGGCCACTATGTCAGCGATTGCCCGCAAAGGAAGAAAGGCAAGAAGCAGACAGCAGCTTCAGCAAGTGCAGATGAGCTCTCTAGTAGAATGGAGGATGAGTTCGCTCTCATAGCTTGTATGGCTAGCTCAACCTCACAGGGTGTTTGGTATATAGATAGTGGGGCGTCATTTCATATGACAGGAGTTAGAGAGTACTTCTCCAGCTATAAGGAGGAGGACATCAGAATGCAGATTTCTATGGGGAACATGTCCAAGCTCAATCCAGTTGGGAAAGGGACTGTTCTATTTCAGAGGGAGAATGGTAAGCGGATTCCCATTCATGATGTGTTGCATGTGCCAGGCTTAGGTATGAATTTGATTTCCATATCTGTCCTTCAGGATAAAGGTTACAATGTACTCTTTAGAGGGGCAAGTGTGTTAATTAAGCACAAGGATTGGAAATCACCCATAGCTATTGGAGTTAGGAGCGGCCGGCTTTATAGGTTGCAGTTTGATACTCATAAGGCACTGATGAGCAGTAGTAATTCTAGAGATCAAGGAGAGCTATGGCATAGGAGGATGGGCCATATACATCATGGAGCACTTAAATTGCTTCGTGAGACAGTGACAGGTGTTCCTGAGGTGAGCACAGAGCATGATGATGTATGTAAGGGATGTGTGTTGGGGAAGTTTGCGAAAGCAACTTTTCCAAGGAGTGACACTAGATCCAAGGGTGTTCTTGATCTAGTACATTCAGACATATGTGGACCAATGTCGACGAAGTCTCTCAGAGGATATGAGTACTTTGTTACTTTTATTGATGATTTCTCCAGGAAGACCTGGATATACTTCTTGAAGACCAAGGATGAGGTTTTCAGTCGCTTCCAAGAGTTCAAAGCTCTTGTGGAGAATTCGACAGGGAGGAAGATAAAGGTTCTTCGGTCAGACAATGGAGGCGAGTACAAAGGGAAAGAGTTCCAGGAGTTCTGTACCAGGGAAGGAATCAAGAGAGAGTGGGCTTTCCTTACAACCCACAGAATGGGGTTCTTTGAGAGGAAGAATCGGTCTATATCAGAGGCGGCAAGGGCTATGCTGTATGACCAGGATATGCCACGTTACTTATGGGCAGAGGCATGCAGTACAGCAGTGTACATACAGGGTTCCACATAAGGTATTAGGCAAGATGACACCAAAGGAGGCGTTCTCAGGGAAGAAGCCAGATGTCAGCCACTTCAGGATATTTGGGAGTTTGGCGTATTGTCACATTCCAGGTGCGACACGTTCCAAGTTAGATCAAACTGCAGAGAAGGGGTACTTTGTGGGGTACAGTGAAACCTCAAAGGCATATCGGATATTTATTCCAGGGACCAAGAGGACTATAGTTAGGCGTGATGTCAAGTTCATGGAGGACAAGGCATTTAGGAGGTCCAGAGATTTGCCAGCAGATGATCAGAGTGAGCAGTTAGTGGAAGCTTCAAGGATCGTTCAACTAGATCAAGGACAGCGAAGCTCGAGTACAGTTACTAGTACATGCACAAGCTCAGGTGCTGAGAATTCGCAGAGTATGGAGCAGCAGATGCAGCAGATCCAAGAGATGCATCAGGGTGATATGGAGGTTGATACTTCATCCTCTACAGTTGGTAGCAAGAACCAGCAGTCACAAAGTAATACTCAGGAGTTTGTGGGAGCTCCTAGGATGAGTAGTAGACAGCGGAGACAACCAGCCAGGTATGATGACTATATGGCATTAGTTAGTCAGTTGGTAGATAGTGAGCCTTCTAGCTATCAGGAGGCTGCACAGCAGCAAGTGTGGCAAGATGCAATGGTTGAGGAGTATACCTCAATAGTGCAGAACGATGTGTGGGAGGTTGTGCCTAGACCAACAGATAGGGCAGTGGTTGGATCACGCTGGATCTATAAGATCAAGCACGGTGCAGATGGTAGCATCGAGAAATACACAGCAAAGCATGTGTTGCGGTATTTGCGTGGTACAATCGAGTATGGGATCAAATATGCTCGAGGTGATGGTATCAGGTTGATAGGCTATACTGACACAGATTGGGCAGGCAGTACAACAGACAGGAAAAGCACTTCAGGTGTTGCTTTAGCTTGGGATCAGGAGTTGTCTCTTGGTACGTACAGCGAAGGCAGTCTGTAACTTTGAGTTCTGCAGGGCAGAATACATAGCAGCTAGCATGGCGGCGTGTGAGGCAATATGGCTTGAAGTTGCTTGATGGCCTTGTTTGGTCAGAGGGTTGAGACTACGGTGATACATTGCGACAATCAGAGTTGCATCAAGTTGACTGAGAATCCGGTGTTTCATGATAGGTCTAAGCATATAGACATCAGATATCATTTCATCAGAGATTGTGTACAGCGCGGGATTGTTCAGCTACAGTATATACCTACAGATCAGCAGGTAGCAGACATTTTGACCAAGGCATTGGGGAAGGCGAAATTCATCTTCTTTAGAGATAAGCTGGGTGTCATGCAGAACACCTTCCTCGCTAAGAGGGAGTGTTAATTTATGTAGCTTGGACAGGTGTCTCCATTGTCTAGAAGTGTCATTTAATTATTTAATTATTTTCTAGAAACCTCCAGAAAAGGGCTGAGTTGTCTAGATAATTATGTAATTAAATAAATTGATTCTCCTAGAGACTTCTAGAATCCAGTTAGTTAGGGTTTTTAGAGTCTATTTAATCTTAGCCATTGATTGAGATTAAATCATGGCCATTGGTTTTCCAATGAGAAAAGTATAAAAGGGGATCAATGGGCAATTGGAGAACACAACAACAAGTAGACTTGCAGTGATAGCAAGTAGAGATACTTGAGAAAGACTTGCAGTGTTAGCAAGTAGATTTGCAGTGAGAGCAAATAGTCTTGCAGTGTTAGCAAGGGCGCAGTGATAGCGTTGGGGATAGCAGCTGTGGAATTTCAGCAGGAGAAATTGAGGGAAGAATTTCCGGAGAAGAATATTGCCGGAGCTCTGCCAGTAAGAGGCAAGCAGTTTTTGTATTCCTTAATTTGCTGAAGTTTAATATAATTCCTCATCTGCAGTAGTGGTTTTCCCTTCGGGGTTTTTCCACGGACAATTTGTCCAAAAATATTGTGTTCATTATTGTGAATGTTTTCTTCTCTATTCTTGTGAGTTTTTATTGGTGAAGTTGCAGTTGTGTTATTCTTCGATATTTGCTGAGAATTAATTTTCCAGAGTCAAATAATCTATGTATTAGATAGGAGATTAATAATCAGTAACTGCAATAGAATTTTCACAGAGATGGCATGTGAATTTTTTGGAATAACAAATAAGCATAGATTCGAGGAAGAAACACCAAGAATAAATAATTCCATAATTAACCAATTGGAAAATCATACACCGGAGAAAATCCAAGGTTTGGAGGAATGGGAGATTGAAGAAATGTTGGAAACTCCCCTCCCTGAGATTTCTGGAAAAGAAGCAGGAGAGGATTTAATATTCCAATCAATCACAAAAAAGTTAGGGATTTACCAAAAATATTCAATAATGACCTCACCTAACTGTGGAGAAGCAAAGAGGAAAGGAAGGAAACCAAACAAAGAGAAGTTAATTCAAGATGGAGATGCATAAGGACAGATGAAAATAAGTAGAATGTTGAGATCTGGGAAGGTAAAATAGAATCATGAAGATCTCATCATGGAATTTTAGAGATTTAAATGCCCCTAACAAAAATTTCTTGTTCAAGTGCCAAATAAAACTCTCAACTGCAAATATACATACGATTCAAGAAACTAAATTTGTCAACAAAGAGGTAGAGCTATTGAAAGTGAATATGAAGTTCTAGAATGTTGAAATGGTGCAATTTAAGTGTGCATCTAGAGGAATAGCTACATTCTCAAAATCCCAATCTATTTTAGTAGAAAATATTATAGAAAAGAACACTGGTTGAGATGCAAGATAAGGAGTCTATCTCTAAATATTTAGTTCATTTTAGTAAATACCTATGGCCCAAAAACATTCTTAAAGAAATTAACTTTTATCCACATATCCAAATGAGTTTCATATCTTGGAAGGAGACTTCACTTCCAATCTACATAGCTAGGATAAATTAGAGTGGTTCAAAGGAAATACTAGTGACAAGTGGATTTTGAAGACTTTGTGGATAGAAATCATCTAATAGAAATACAAATGAAGAATTATATACAAACATGGACCAATCAAAGGCTACCTAAGCATGTAAGTATCTTTTCCTTTGAAAGTAATCTTATCGAATTTTCAAGATTGAACCACTTTGCGGTTTAGCTTTATATTGTTCGTGACAAGAGTCCTAATGGATTTCCATTCAAACTTGAGAATATGTGGATGAAAGAACCATATTTTCTTAGTTTAATACACAAATGGTGAGAAGAAGGTAATCAACCAAGAAAAAACTATTCAATTAAATGGCCAAATTAAAATGTGAAAAATAGTTGAAACAATGGAATAGGTTTCACTTCAAGAACATATATAAACAAAAGTAGGAAATAGAAAGGAAAATACAATATCTTAATGATGAAGTCATCCTTTTTGGCATGAATGAAGAAATATATTTGACGAAGAAAAAACTTACAAAAGAATTTTCAGATGTCCTTTCTAATGAGGAAGTGTTTTAGAAGAAGAAATCAAGAGAGACATGGCTAAGAGAAGGGGATAGAAATTCAAAATATTTCCACAATGGTACCAAAATTCGTATACATCAAAAAAGAATCATCAAAATAAGATTTATAGATGAGACAATCATTGAAGAGCCTAACTCAATAAGGAGGGAAAGAATGAATTATTTCAAAATCTCCTTAATAACTTGGAGGGTTAAAACCTTAGTAAGAAGAACCAAATTTTGGAGAATATACCAAAATTGATTATTGAGGGAAAAAAATGGGATGTTAAGGGAATCATTCTCAAAATAATAAGTAAAAGAGACAATGAAGAAACTTCATTTGGAAAAATCCTTAGGACTTGATTGCTTCCTAGCTATATTTTATCACAAATGGCATATTATTGGAAAAGATGTAGTTGATGCCATAGAAGAATCTTAAAAAAAGGAAAATTATTGAAAGAATTGAATAACACATTCATTGCACTTACATCAAAGAAAGAAAAATCCCTTTCTTTGGATGAGTGTCGACCTATTTCTCTTTGCAATACCATCTACAAGATATTGGTAAAAGAAGCTACCAACAAACTAAAAAGAATTCTCTTGGAGATCACAACGGATGAGCAAACTAGTTTTGCCCTAGGGAGATCAATGTTGGGTGGAGCAATAATTTCTCATAAGGTAATACATTCAACCAAAATATGTGTAACAAGTGCATATTAGTGAATCTAGACATTAAAAAAGCATATTATTGAGTAGATTGGATATTTCTCTTTAAATTTCTTATGGATTTTGTCTTCAAAAATTGGATAGATTGAATCTTCAATTGCATTGCCTACCCAAGGTACTTAATTCTTATCAATGATTCTATTAAAGGCTTCTTTGTTCAGTATATCATGGCCTCAGGAAAGGGGTTCCACTATCCCCCTTCTTATTCATCATAAAGGAAAATGTACTAGGGAGGAGAATGAAATAAGCAGCAACAATAGGTAAGTTAGAAGGAATATAAATTAGAAGAAATCTCTTACCCATTATGTAACAGTAGTTTTTCAATGACACAATATTATCTAGAGAAAAAAAAGGAAGGAAGAAAATAAAATGAAAGAAATTTTGGAATTGTATTCTTTTCCTTTATGACAAGAGGTTAATGAGGAAAATTCTGATATATTTTTCTTCTCAACCAACCTAAAGAAACAACAAGAGAAAATCAAAACCTTGAATTTGAATTGAGGCTCCATACCAAGTACATATCTTGGACTTCCATTGGCCAATCCCCGAAAAAAAAAATTGCGGGATCTATTAGGGAAAAAATATCAAATAGAATGACAACATGGAAAGGAAGATGGTTGTCTTGGGTAGGTAGAATAACAATATTGAAAGCAATAATCTCAACTCTTCCAATATACTTAATCTCATGTTTATCCTTATCAATTTGCGTAAACCAAAAATTGAACAAAAAAATAAAGAAATTATTTTGGAAAGCCACCTCCAAACATAGGAAATTGTACTCATAGCTTGGGATAAGACATGTGGACCAAAAAATGATGGGGGTGTTGGACTCAAAAATCTATTATCTCAAAACAAGGCATTAGGAGCCAAGTTGATTTGGAAAATATTTGAGCAACCATAGTTAAAATAGGTAAGAATTCTATAAAGTATTTGGATAGCGATGAGCCTTCAAGAATATTAACAACAAAGTCTCTATTTGAAGGCGAGCTTGGTTGTGGAACTTTATGAGGAATTGTAGACCAATTATAACATATTATCTCACTTTGAGATATACATGATGGTCAAAGTGCCCATTTTTCGGAAGATTCTTGGGGAGGCTATCCAATTTTGGATAAACTCACTTACCTTGTGTTGAAAAAAATGATGCTAAAAAAAATTTGGGGCTCAAAGGTTAGAAACAACATGGACGTTGGTCTAAAGCATGGAATTTTAGTACAGATATGGAAAGAGTTAGGGTCATTGGGTTTACCAAGCACAATAGTAGAATCTTTGAGCAGTATATTAAAGAAAATAAAGTTACTAGTAAGGGGAGGTCAGGATGAGATTAAAGGGAATGGGGCTTAGACAAGAGAATAGAATACAAGAGATGGGTATAGAATGATAGAGAAAAATGTTGAAGGCACAATGATTCTAATGTACCTATGTTGAAGTTAAGAAGTCCTTCTAAGGGTGAGGACCTTTACGTGCGTAGCTCTACAAAAGATGATTTTAATTGTAGAGAGATTCGCAAGAATGGGAGATAACAGTCCCTCTAGGTGCACTTTATGTATGAGTTGGGAAGAATCTATAGATCATTTATTTTAGGATGTGAATATGCATGAGAGTGTTGGAAGTGGTCATGTGCAAAGTAGGGTTGGGTTAATTACCTTCCTAATGACATGTTGAGCCATTTCAAGGCTTGTCCAATCCTCAATAAAAATGGTCATATTTTATGCCTTTGGGTTATATGCCCTTCACACCTAATATTGAAAATATGGAAGGAGAGAAGCATAATGATATTTCAAGATAAATACATAAGTATTCCCTCCTTTTTCAACAAAGTGAGGGAAATAGTAGTGGGAACAATGGATAGTAGAGTTTTAAATTAGACTAAGCAAACAAAACAATTAATATGATGGGACAATAACATGATGATGAAATTTTTTGGATTATTTTTTCCACCTATTAATGGGGTTGGGGTTCTTGAGTCTCGCAGAAATATAACCACATTTGAGTGCCAGGAACTACCACAATTTTGGTGGTCAAGAGGCAACACATGCATCTCTAGAGTAGGTTGTATAATTAGGGATTGGAAAGAAAAAATAATTTGCAAAGCCTCAAAACCATTATCTAGGGGAATGAATAATGAAATTGATGTGTAGATCCTTATCTTCAGCCTAAACCTCTATCGATACCTAAAAAATGATGAATTAAAAATTTAAGGGAACTCAATTATTGTCATAAATGCACTAAGAAAAAACTAATGCAAAGTTGAAGATTGAACTCTCTCCTTGGTTCAACATTAGAATTGAAAACCAAACTAAAAGACCACATAACAAACCATGTTTATCATGAGTCTAATGTGCAGGCTAACTCATTAGCCAACAAATTGGAATGCGATGTAGAAAAATTATTGATGGGACATATGATATTCTTGGAGATAAGCATCTCCAAACAAGAAAAATGGAAGGAAAGAAATAGTGCCTCGATAAGGATCAATCAGGAGCATGATATGACTCAAAAAATGGGCCAAGTGAGGATTGTTGAAGAAGACATATGGAGGGGATAAATATATATCTTACCTCATTATGAAATCCATATTATAAGAGAAAAATTTATGAAAATTTGACAAAGTAAAAAATAAAAATTCATCATAGGTCTTACTTGGAGATGCAATTGGAAATATTGTTTATAGGATATTCAGACCCTTTCACTCATCTGACATGAAGAGGTTGCATCATTTAAACATTCAAGTGAATAAAAGTGGAGAGCAAAAAGAATCCAAGGTGAAGCATTTGAGTTGCATAGAGATGGATACTATAGTCATATTGGTTTGTGCTTAAGGCAAATGGCCTTCCTTGACATGGACCAAAGGCTAAAAAAGGTTCTCAAAATTCACCAGCTTCTTGTTCTACATGCTATAAAATGGGATCTAGGAAAATATTTTATAGTAGAAAGCAACTGCTAAAGGGTAAATATACACATTTTCTCTAGAATTGTGGTTGCATTACTAAACTTGGGGTTGTTGAAGGAAATGATGAGAGTGATGTTGATGGAGGATAAAGAAAAAATTCATAGGTGACATTGAAAAAGTCATTAGAGTGGCTAGGAATGGTGTATGGATACCTATGTTGCAGGACATTAGAAAGGTTGTAGAGATAAAGGTTCTAGTGCAATAACGGCCTTTTCTCTCAAACTTCAAAACCACCAGGTGCCTTGATGCAACACCAATTAAAGGAAATGAAAGGATATTCCTTTCTAAAGAAAGTATTGAACCTAGAAACCATCTCTGACATCGAATGGATAAAAGATTTCATCAAGGAGGTTCAAGAGGAAGAAAATAAGTAAAATCAATGGTCTAAAAATATAGTTTTTTAGGAAATATGGAAAAGAACAAATGTAAAAGGTAGTTTTCAAAAGGTATAGTTCTACAAGGATTAGTGCATCCTAGATTTTGATATATAAAGGGTTGAATCCCATGTAATAATGTAAATTTTTATTTCTAATCAACTCATCTATCAAAAAGTAAATTAAAAATGATTATAAATAGATAGATTAGCTAAAATTATACTTTCTTTCTTACCATCTAGGAGTTTAACAACATTTATATAAGATGAATATTCAAAGTGAAACAAGGTTTATGCATTTTGGAACAAACATATTATAAAAAAATAATATCTTATTTCTCCCTCTATAGGAGAATTGAATAGTTTTAAAAAAGATAAAAGAATAATTACATCATAAAGGGAAGATGGAGATTTGGAGTTGAACACCTAGATTTATGTATTTTTAAATGAACATAATATCTTTCATCTCCCTCTATGCAAGAATATATTGTAAATAAATTTCCATGGAAATATGGATATAGAGAAATGAATAAATATGGAACTACACCTAAAGCTTCTAGTAAGAGAAACTAATAGCACATGGCATAAGAGAAGTTTCACAAATGCATTTAAAGGTAGTAGCTTGATATTCTAGAGAGATAGGAGTTCTTAATTCATTGGATTTAAACACTAAACAAGAGAATCAAAAGGCTAATAAGTTCAAATATATGGAGAATATATCTTATGATTATGCGGAAAGATACTTTATAATGGAAGTGTTTAAAGATGATGTTGCTATCTAGAGAGTAAGACTTGAAGCTTAAGATAGAGAGAATTATTACACCAAAGAAAGAACAATTGTCAATCAACATGGAGGAGAACAATGTAAACCTTTGGAATTTAATCCACCCATTAAATTGTATATGTTATTATTGAATATCAAATGAGAACTATAACTTTATTTTTTAAGAGGGGCACAAATAGAAATAGAATTTTATAAATGAGTAAATTTTTTGGAAAAATAGGTGTTGGGAGATTGAGGCAATAAAAGGTTTGAAAAAAGTATATGTTTCCTACATGATGTTTAAATCTATTGAAAATGCTTAAGTAGTTTGTCCATATGGCATATGGTTCATCTATGGAAATTTCTATTACCTTCAAGATTATAATTTTGATTTTTACCCTAAAGTCCATCTTGTTCATGATACCCCATATGGTTTGAGTTACCATATATAAACTTGGTCTTTATAACTTTTTGTGGGATATTGTGGCCTAACTAAGGAGAGTAATATGGTGAAATTTTGAGACTAATATTTTTTTTCCTAAGAGTTCATCATAGGGCTTACATATAAATTGATCTAAACCAACCACTACCAAAGAACATTAAAATACTAGGTCTATATTTTAAATGGTGCAAACCAATAGTTTATCTAAACAAACCTAATCCATATTTAATTTTTAAAAAGAGAACCACTTGATTTGAGATTATCTAGTGAGGAAAACTAAACTAACCCCAAAGCCCACTCACATTTTATCTCTAGAACATTCATATCAAGCCCCTCCTAAACATACCCCTCATAAAAGTTCCCTATTGACTTATGGTCACCATACAACCACTTCCTCATCTCTCATCTCATCTACTCAATTTGAGATAGTTCCTACAATAACATCTACTCTTTATAAGAATTTCATAAAATTTGATATTTGGAAGGTGGTCAAGGAAAAGACAAAAAATATAGCTCTATTTTCCACACTTCTCAGTCCTCTCCTATTTCTAACCACTCCAAATCCCCTTCCCTTTCCCCTTTCACTTCTTCAGCAATATATCCCAAATGGTCTTCTATCTCTCAATATCTTTATACATGACAACAATCCATATCTCCATCTATTGTTATAAAATAATAGAGTGATAATGATTAGGTTTTCTTTCTTTCAAATGGTTTTTGAGTATTGCCTTTGGAGGATGAAAACATTGTGCCTTCATCATCATAAATTATAATATCTTCTCTTAGATTGTGAGAGAATTATGTCTCCCTCATAGGAAGTATAGTCAAAGAAGTTATTGCTAAATGGAAACAAGGTATACTACTTCTTCAAGAAGTCAAAGTGAGAAATATTTGTGTACATCATTGCCTTCATAATACTTGGAAGGATGTTGTAATGAAATAAATTGCATAATAGAAGAATGTGTTAGGAAATGTATTGAAAATACTTGATAATTTTAGTGTGGGAAAAAGTATCCCTTTTTCAAACTTAGTAAATGGAAAATAATAATGATAAAAGGACTAAATTATGCCTTAATTTAGTGTTGTAATATTTATTTCACATATTCACATTAAGTTTAGGGAATTCTAATTAAAATGGACTTAATTTTTCCTTATTTTTGGTGTTGTAAGGTATCCATTTACACTTTCAAACTCATCTAGGGATTTATTAATTAATTGAGTTAATTATTCCTTAATTGGCCTCTTTTTTTTCAAATCCAATCCTAATTAATTACAATTTTTGAAGGGTAAAACTTGACATTCATCAATGCCATAACATAACACTTAAAATTGGAGAATGTGTGTCCTAGGTAAGTGACCTAGGACCCATTTTCCCAAGGGCGAATGGGTCCTCACTTAGACCTAGGACCTAAATTTTAAATATGTTTTTGGCAGTATTTCAATGATTTCAAATGTGTATTCACATTTCAGCTTGTGTTATTTAAATTTTGGTAATTAATTTTAACATATGTATAAATAAGAGGACATTTCACTATGTTTCACCTAATAATTTCTATGTGACTTCATGAGATCAAGCTAGAGCATTATCAAGAGCATTTGAAGACATTCAAGGGAATATTTATTGAAGTATTATTGCAACATTCAATATCCTATTATCATGTCAAATTCTTCTTGCATCATGCATGTTATTTGAGCTAATATGTTGATGTAGTGTTCAAGATCCATTCAAGCATTCAAAGTAATTTTTTCTAGTCAAGTTCCAAGATTAAGATTTGCATCCATTGAAGTCATTTCATGCAACTTACAGATCCATATTCTAAGGTTCAAACAAGAGTTTGGTGAGTTGTTACATAGTCTTGTTCATTCATCATTCCTTCATGCTATTTCATTTCATTACAAGGTTTAATTTCCAAAACGGGGTTTGACCAAGGCAAACCCCCATTCACCTAACAAAATAATTTTTTTCTCTCTTGTTGTGTGTTTACAGATTTTAGGTGGAAGATCTATTGAAGAAGAAAAATTGCAAAGTTGTCAAAGTTGTCACCATTCTTGCAATTTCATGGAAACTAACTTACAAGATATATTTTTGGCTTTCTGACCATGAGATTTGAGGATCTAGGAGTGCAGACACATCACAAAAAAACCCAAAAACCATTTTTCAGGAGCCTTAGCTAGGACCTATTCGCCATAGGTGAATGAGTCCACAATTTACTATGAAAAATCACTTTTGGTGACTAGTACACATCACTTTCCCATTCTCAAATCTGCAATTTAACTTTTGGTTCCATTAGAATTAAGCTTAATCTTCTAAATGCACTTTGTAGATTGCAATTTGGAGTTTTTTTTATATTTTTATTCTTTCTCCCCAAAGTGTTGTTTAATTAGGACACCCATCCTTGCATAAAAGGGAAATTTGTAGATTCACACCTTAATTTGACTCACCTTTTGGTTCACAGTCATTTCATTGTTTGGATCTCATAATTTCCTAAATGAAATTAGAGAAATAGGTCCATCATACCCCATTTTCCATCATTCATTTCAACCGAACTTATTTTTTTATATTTCAATAACTAAGAATAACAATCCACTTCAAGGGGGAAACCTCCAAACATCTTCAATGAGAACACAATTCAAAATATGATAATGCAATAAGACTCACTACCTCATATAAATACCTTATTTATGCTCAAGATATCACTCAAGCCAACTTAGATAACCCTATATAAGCCCTAGGATGACCTATTTAACTAATTAATAATATATAATAATGATAATATAACTCAATTAAGATTTAAGATAGCCACAAGATAACTATTCATAACCTGATGTACTATAATATTAAGGGTGTAGCATGTCTTCTCTCTTCAGAGAAGCATTGTCCTCAATGTTAATCAAGTTTGGATGCTTTTGAATTAACTCCTCACCCTCCCATGTGGCATCTTCAATTGGTAAATTATTTTGTTGGATGAGATGCTAAGTGAGTGTTTTGGTCCTTTGCTCCTTGGAATTTCTAAAGAATAAATTCTAGTTCCAATATGATTCTTATGTCTTCATCAAGCTCGGGTAATATTTTTTGAGTAGGGATATTATTACGAATTACCTTCTTAGAAAAAGAAACATGAAAAATTAGATGTATCTTTATTGATCTAGTGGAATTTCAAGCCTTTAGGAGACACTACCTATCTATTGCATGATTTGGTGTGGGTCATATTATTGTGGAGGTAATGTGTTGTTCTTTGTTTGTTTATTCAATGATATTTGCCTGTAAGTTTGCAATCTCGAGAAAACCCAATCACCAAATTCAAAAATTATTTCACTATGGTATTGTTATTCTAGCTACTTCATTTAGTTTTGTGCCAAGGCTAGATTCTCTTTGAGTCCTAAAATTACTTGTTGTTGATGAAGCATGTGATCCTCCACAATGTGAACTCTTGGTGATACCTTCAATGATGATGTGATGGAAGGAGGGTGATATCCATATAGTGCCATAAAGGGAGACAATTTTTATGACCTATGAAAGGAACTAGTATACCACCATTCTACTAGTGGTGTCCAATCTACCCATTGAGACTATTTATCTAAAGTGAAAAAACGTAGATATCCTTCCAAATACTTATTATCAACCTCAATTTTCTCATCAAATTGAGTATGGTATGAAATTTAATATGAGCCAATTGAGTACCAAAATATAAGAATAAATTTGTCCAAAAGTTACTAGTAAAGCTAGGATCATAGTCACTAATAATAAGATTAAGTATATCATGTACCTTCTAAATATTCTCCAAAAATAATATTTCCACTATACTTGATTTAAAATGATGTGATGATGCAATAAAATATGCATATTTAGTGAGGTGATCCATTACTAACATGATGATATTATATTTGTTAGATCTTAGAAGCCCTCTAATGAAGTCAATGCAAACCTCTTCCCAATGTTGGCTATGAATAACTAAGGGTTGCAGGAGACCAAGTGTCAAAATTTTCTCCCCTTTATTTCTTTGACAAACCAAACATTTTTCCTCAAATTTTTTAATGTCCCCTTTTAGCTCTTCCCAAAAGAATTATTTCTTAACATGATGATATGTCTTCAAAAATCCTAAATGACCACCAACTAGAGACTCATGAAGATCTATGAGAATATTTTGTTTGAGAGAGGAATTCTTGCAAAGATACAATCACTCTTTATACCAAAAATCATCTCCCTTCCAACAAAACATATTAGAACTAATAGGATCATTGTGTAATTGGTGAATGAGATTACTTGTAGGGTCATAATTTTGCCACACTAATTTGGATTTTAATACCCAATCTTCTTATAATATTGAAATGGAACTCAATAAAGCTTCATCCTTCTCATAATTTCTAGATAGTTCTTTTGTCACAATATTTTCCTTCCCTTTCTTATATACAATCTCAAATTCATATTCCAACATCTTAGTGACCAATTTTTTTTGGATGATAATCTTTCCCAAAAAATATTTTAAGATATCATGATTTTTCTTAACCTTGAAGTGTCTACCCATTAGATAAGGCCTTCATTTTTTTACTACATGAAGAATAATAGCATTTCCTTCTCATAAATAGGTTTGATTTGATTCATAATCTTTAATTGATGAATCACAAAAGCAATGGGTCAACCCTTCTACATGAGAATTGTTTCTATACCATTTCCTGAAGCATCACATTCCATAATAAAATCCTTGGTGAAGTATGGAGTGGCAAGCACTGGAGTTGTACACAATCTCCTTCAATCTCTCAAATTTTGTATTAATGGACTCATTCCAATGAAAAGAATCTTTCTTCAATTAAGCTATGATGGTTGCTACTATATGGCCATAATTCTTCACAAATATCTTATATTATCCAGTCAATCCCAAGAAACCCTTTAATTTCTTAATGGTTTTGGGAATAGGTTATTCTATGATAGCGTAAATTTTGTTAGTGATGAGGGCACAGCCCGAGACACAAAAAATGACCCACAAACAAGAGAATAATTTTATTATTCAGAAAATGGAACTTCTTACATGTAGAGGATCTCAATCCCCAAGTTCTACAACACATGCAAGTTACAGAAAGCTACAGAATAACCCTTTCACAATATGCGAGCTTGTCCCCAAAAAGTTACCCAAAAATTAGAAACCCGCCCATAAATAGAGCTCCTCTTTAGTTTGGAGCCAAAACAACATTCAAATTTGAGCTTAGGTGGTTTGGCGCCGAAAAATTACAACTTGAAGTTCAAATTTCAAAAGAACATTTGCAATTGTATCTTCTAGAAAGTGCGCCAACTTCCCGGGGCCATAACTTTTGATCTGGGACTCTGATTCGCGAACCGTTTGAACCGTTGGAAAGGTATCAAAGTCAACAACATGCTTGAAATTTGTTACACCAATTTTGGTAAGTTTTAGGGCCGATCCAGGAGCTCTAAGTGCCTCAAATCTCATTCGAAAGATTTTTAGGTGCAAATTTGGGAAACTAAAACTACAATATCTTTCAACCCGGTAATAGAAAATAAAAAACTGTAAACTGGGAATTTCATTATGACGAAAAGGGTATCCAAAAATGTAAAAACATCTAAAAACAAAGAAACTTAGAATTTAACTATTTTTGGGTGATGCAAGATTGCCCTTACACCACTAGATGCTCCTGCATCAGACACCCAGGGTAATTTGAGAAGTGACCCCATCACATCTCAGATGGTGGAGGAAAACCCAAACAGTCAACCTCTACCTTAGGCAACTAGGATGAATCTTCAACAAGTCTTCCTTTCCATTTCACCAGATATTCTTCATACTGCCTATTCCTGGTACTCCTTCCCACACGACTATCTGGGATTTCTTCAATCTCCTCCTTTTCTGAAGTAGCTGCTGGAATCCCACACTATTCCATCATTGGTACTTCCTCTGTGCCACCTTTATGATACTTTGTCAAATCTGAAATGTTGAACACAAGGGAAATGTTGAATCCATCCGGCAACTCTACTTCATATGCATTCCCTGAATCATGCCTCTTCAAAATTTTATAAGGACCAAACTTATTCATCTTCAATTTGTTATATGTTCCCACTAGAAACCTTTCTTTCCTCAAGTGGACCATCACTTCATCACCAATCTGAAACTCCTTATACCTCTTCTTTTGATCTGCCTTAGCCTTATACTGCATATTAATTTTGTTAATATGTTCTCTTACCTTCTCATGTATATCCTTGATGTGTTCTACAAAATCTTTGGCTTTAGCACTTATTTTCTTCTCTTGGTCCATCTTCCTCAATTCTGGGGCTGTTCTGGGGCTACCTCCATACACAATCTAGAATGGTGATCTACCAGTGCTTTTGTTGACAGAATTGTTGTAAGAAAATTCTGCCTGGGGTAAGATCAAGTCCCATCCCTTGGGTTTATCTCCCACCAAATATCTCAGTAGGTTACCTAGACTCCTATTAACAACCTCTGTCTGCCCATCTGTTTGTGGATGGTGTGTAAAACTAAACTTTAACTCTGTCTTCAGCTTCTTCCACAAGGTCCTCCAAAAGTACCCCACAAATTTGGTGTCACAATCCGAAACAATACTCTTTGGCAGACCATGTAGCCTCACCACGTCTTTGAAGAAAAAGTCAGCCATGTGGACTACATCATGAGTCTTTTGACATGGAATGAAATGTGCCATCTTCGAAAACCTATCAACCACCACAAAGACTGAATCATTCCCTCGTTGTGTCTTTGGCAAACCAAGAACAAAGTCCATACTTATATCCTCCCATGGCCTATCTGGTACAGGTAAGGGTTGATATAAGTCTGTATTCTGAATCACTCCTTTAGCCATCTGACATACCCTACAACTTTATACAAACTTCTTCATGTCCTGTGACAACTGAGGCCAATAATAATGCTCACTGATAATGGCAATGGTCTTATCCCAACCAAAACGTCCTGCCATTCCTCCACTATGCTTTTCCTTTATCAGGTTCTCCCTCATGGAACTCCTTGGGATACACAATTTACTTCCCTTAAATAACATGCCATCCTAGATTATGAAATCCAGCCACCTTGTCCAGTCCACTGTAATAGGTTCCTTACAAGCTTTCCAAGCCTCTACAAAATCAAGATCTTCTGCATACAGTGTCTTGAGTTCATTGAACCCAACCACTTCAATCTGCATCTTTGTCATCAATGTATGCCTCCTACTTAAGGCATCTGCAACCCTATTTGACCTCCCACTCCTATGTTTCAAAACAAAGGTATAACTCGCAAAAATCCTACCCATTTCATATGCCTCTAATTTAATTTTCCCTGACTATTTAGGTACTACAAGGCCTGATGATTAGTATATAGAAAAAATTCCTTTCGCAACAAATAATGTCTCCATTTCTTTAATGCTTGAACTATTGCATAAAATTCTTTGATCATATACGTAATACTTTCTCTTGGCATCATTTAACTTTTCATTGAAATAGGCAATGGGCTTACCTTCTTGTTCAACATCGCTTCCAATGGCACAAATCCATGAATCACAATCCACTGAAACACCTTGTTGAAACTGAGGGCTAGAACAGGTTGCTCTATCACCTCACCTTCTACTTCAACAATTCAAAACTTTTTGCTGCTCCACTGCTCCACTTGAATTCTTTTCTATCCCTCTCATTGTTTCAATCAAGGGTCCACAAATACTACTGAAGTTTCTAATGAACTTTCTATAAAAACTAGCCAAACCATGGAAAGATCTCACCTCGGTAGCAGTTCTTGGGGTAGGCCATTCCATAATAGCCTTCACCTTCTCTGGGTCCATCTTGAGACCTTCTGTTGAGACAACAAACCCCAAGTACACTAACTCCCTCTTCACAAAACTGCACTTCTTCAGATTAATCAATAGTTTCTCTTCTCTTTAACTTCTCAAAGGTTCTCTGAATATGCATCAGATGCTCATCCAATGTCTTACTAAAAATCAAAATATTATCTAAATACACAATAACAAAACTTCCCAGAAATTATTTTAGTACCTCGTTCATGAGCCGCATGAATGTGCTCGATGCATTGGTTAGCCCAAAAGGCATGACTATCCACTCGTATAGGCCCTCTTTGGTCTTAAAGGCAGTCTTCCATTCATCTCCCTCTCGAATTCGGATCTAGTGATATCCACTTTTCAGATCAATCTTTGTGAAGTACTGAGCTCCACTTAAACAGTCCATTAGGTCATCCATCCTTGGTAGGGGAAATCTGTACTTGATTGTTATATTATTTATGGCTCAGGAATCTGTACACATCCTCCACTCCCCATCCTTCTTTGGTGCTAGTACTATAGGTACTGCACATGGACTCAAACTCTCCCGTATCAAACCCTTTCTCAACAACTCTTGAACTTGTTTGTTCAACTCCTCATTTTCTACTGGGGTCATCCTATGAGCTACCTTATTTGGCAAACTAGGTCTAGGAATCAAATCAATCTGATGACTAATCTTCCTTATTGGTGGTAAACACTCAGGTACATTATCAGAAACAATATCCTAAAACTCATCCAACATCCCAGAAACTCTTTCTAGAACCTTCTCACTATCCTACTTACTCACTCTAGGAATCAATGCATAACACACGCTCATGCTTCATACCTTCTAAAAATTTTCTTCCATCTACATATTAAGGTTCTAGCACTATTGTGCGCCTTTTCTTTGATCTCCTTGAGGGGTTTCAACTTGTGATGAACCCCATCCTTTGTCAAGGAATAAGTGTTTGTGGCCATCATGTATAGCTCACCTATCAAACTGCCACGACCTCCCCAACAACATGTGACATGCATCCATGGGGATGATATCATAGAGTACCTCATCATGGTAGCTCCCGATCTTGAACTTTACTAGGCACTGCTCAGTGACCAAAACTTTGTGATCTTTCTATAACCAAGCAATCTGATACGGATGCAGGTGCCTTTCCCTCTTCAGCTTCAACTTTGTGACCATCTCTTCTGACACCAGATTATCAGTGCTCCCACCATCAATAATGACATCACAACATTTTTCCTTCACACTTGCACCTTGTGCGAAACAAATTCTTCCTCTGTTATGGTTCCTTTTCCTTAGTCACCAAGGCTCTCCTAATCACTAGGGCTTCTCCCCTTTCAGCATCATCTGAATGTTCAGGTTGGGCCTCCTCATCTGCATGTGCAACCCTTCCATGACCTTCTGGCCTTTTGTCTGCCCACCCTTGGTATTGTGGACATTCATAGGCTCGATGCCCTTTTTCACCACACTGGAAACATGTTCCTTTGAAACCACCTCTTCCAGATCCTTGTCCATATCTCTCTCGTCCTTTACCTCTTTGATCACCACTATTTTGATCATGAGGGCGATCGAAATTGTCATTCCTTTAGCTTTAACTAGTACCCACATCTTCACTTTTCTTTTCATCATCATTTCGGCTTCCTGAAGGTCTTCCACTGCCCCTTCCACTTTGACCTCCTCGTCCTTTTTGCTTGCCATCAAATCTTTTGTTCAACTTCTCTTCCACCTTCAGAGAAAACCGATACACATCCTCAATGGTGGTCATTCCAACTAGGCTTAACTCCTCCTGAATGCTCGGTCGTAACCCATTAAAATATCAGGCTACCTTCTCCCTATTGGCCTCTTTGTGGCCTGTTTTGATGATTATCTTGTGAAAATCTTCAGTATATTCTTTCACATATATGCTTTCTTGCTTCAACCTTTGCAATTTCTTCAACAGATCTAACTCATAGTCCACTAGTATGAACTGCTTCTTCAGTTTCTCTACCATGCGATCCCATTTAGTGATCTTGACTTTTCCTCTTCAATTTCTTTCCAATTGGACCTCTTTCCACCAAATATTGGCATGGACCTTCAGCGTCATTTTCACAAACTTAACCTGATCTAGGTCCTCTATTTCCTTATACTCAAAATATTCTTCTAACTCATTGATCCAGTCGATCAACTCTTCTGGGTTCAGACTTCTAGAATAACTAGGGACTTCTGCTCTAGGTCTTTTCCCGATCTTCAAAATGGCCCTTATTAGCTACATTTGGTCTTGATCAATTGCTTCTTCTTCCTATTCTACATTTGAACCTTCTTCCTCTCCTTCATCCTCACTTTCCTCTCTCGGGTTTAACCCTCTTCTCAACTACTCTTGTAATGCGTCAATCTGTCTTTGGAGGGCTGCTAGTGCATCTCTTCCACCAGTATTTTCGTCGCCTCGACCACCTCTGGTACCACCATGCCTACCAGGCATCACTCTTGGAGGCATCTTTCTTGACTTTGACCCACAACCATAGTCCTGGTGCGAACTGCCTCACGATCGGCAATCTGTCCACACACTCAAGAAAACCCGCTCTGATACCACTTGATGAGGGCACAACCCAAGACACAGAAAATAACCCCCAAACAAGAGAATAATTTTATTATTTAAAAAATGGAGCTTCTTACATGTAGAGGATCTCAATCCCCAAGTTCTACAACACATGCAAGTTATAGAAAGCGACAGAATAACCCATTCGCAATATGCGAGCTTGTCCCCAAAAAGTTACCCAAAAATTAAAAACCCAACCATAAATAGAGCTCCTCTTTAATTTGGAGCCAAAACAATATTCAAATTTGAGTTTAGGTGGTTTGGCGCCGAAAAATTACAACTTGAAGTTCAAATTTCAAAAGAACATTTGCAATTGTATCTTCTAGAAAGTGCGCCAACTTCCCGAGGCCATAACTTTTGATTTGGCACTCTGATTCGCAAACTGTTTGAATTGTTGAAAAGGTCTCGAAGTCAACAATGTGCTTGAAATTGCTATGCCAATTTTGGAAAGTTTTGGGGCCGATCTGGGAGCTCTAAGTGCCTCAAATCTCACTCTAAAGATTTTCAGGTGCAAATCTGGGAAACTAAAACTGCAATATCTTTCAACCTGGCAATAAAAAATAAAAAACCATAAATTGAGAATTTCATTATGACGAAAAGGATATTAAAAAATGTAAAAACATCTAAAAACTGAGAAACTTGGAATTTAACTATTTTTGGGTGATGCAAGATTGCCCTTACACCACTGGATGCTCCTGCATCAGTTAGGATCCACCTTTACTCCATGTGAAACTATGTGTCCCAAGTACTCCACCTCTTGGAGACAAAAAGCACACTTGGATAGCTTAACATAGAGTTAATAATCTTTGAGAACTTGCAATGTTTGATTTGCATGCTACAAGTGTTCTTCCCATTTCTTGTTATAAATTAATATATCATCAAAGAAAACTAATATAAACTTCCTCAAGAATTTATTAAAAATGGAGTTCATCAACTTTGAAATGTAGATGGTGCATCGTTAAGACCAAGTGGCATCGCCAAAATCTCATAATGACCCTTATGAGTGGACTAAATTTTGTATTAAAAATATGTTCTTCCTTAATTTGAATCCAGTGATAACCTAATCTAAGATATAACTTTGTAAAATACATAGCTACATTCAATTCATCTAGCAAATGGGTATGTGTAGGATTATCATGAAAAAAATAGACCTTTAAGTGGCAAAAAAAATCAGAAAAATCAGTGTTAGACAACTTGACATAAAAATTTGAATAAGTTATCTATATTAATTCAAAAATATGTAAGAATAGAATCTATAGAAAATTTAATGTAGTTTCTAAACTACTAGGTTTATTTTTATTTTTTTAAAATATTTTTGGTGAAAATTTGAAATTTCAATCCAGCAGTACTTAAATTTCAGGGAAAAAATAAGTAGGTGTTTGTCTTACCACCTTAACCATAATAAAATGAAAATATTTTTTTATAAGATTTTAGAAATAAGTAGAGAACTCATGTCTGGATGTGATGCATTTTTTTTGTAATTTTTTTCCAAGTAAATAATTAATTATGATTTTTTTATTACAACTTTTAAAAAATATAAAAACTCATACGTCTGACCACCTTAACTTAGTCAAAACTTCATGAAATTCAACTTTTATTTTGTTAATCCTATAGTATAAGAAACATAGAATGTGATGCATGTTTTAGATTCCAAAAATTTGAGACCATTTGAAAGCTATAGGTGTTTTTCAATCAACAGGCTATCAATTAGGACTTTAGTCATAATTCAAATAGAAAATGAATAATAATTATTTATTAAATTAAAAGGAAAGCATAATTTATATTGGTGGAAAGCTGAGAATCTCTTTTAAAAACCCTTTTCATTTCATCAATTTTGGGTAAAGAAAAAGTCGTCAGCCACATACCCTACAAATACCCATCATATTGCCACTTTTTGGCCCATCATGATCCTACACATACCCAAATGATCAATGACTAGATGGGTAGGAACATTAGATTGATAGGATTTTAATGAACATAATTGGGCTACAAATCCATCACCTCCTTTCTTTAGCAACTTCTCCATTTGATAAGATCTTACCCCTTAAGGGGACTTTTCATTCAATCCTCTTAGCTCTATTGCCTTTGATTTTGATTGAAATTGCATGAATAGTTCTTGGAAGTTTATCTCAATTGTTCCCAATGTAGTAAGCCATTGTACTCCCAAAACAATATATGTTGCACCCATGGAGATAGTATAGATCAGGCTATCAAGGTGATAATCTCCCATTGATAATTTAATTCTATGGAAACAATACCACCATCTACAATCAAGACCTAGAACTCTAGAGCTAGATATATTTAAAATAATTTAGAAAAGTAGAAAACTTGTTGTTAATGGAATTATAATTACTACCCGAGTTGATCAATGTTATTACTTTATGCTTCTTTAAGAAACAAGAACTACCTTGAGATTTTGTGGAGCGCTAAAACTTGAGAGTGTGTGACATGAAATGATTGGTTGGCAATAATGTAATTCTTGATCTAACTCCATATCACCCTCTAATATCAGTTCCTCCTCTTCTTCCTCAATCAGACCTGCAATATATAATAATTTATTTTCATTGCATTTATGTCAATGATTGTATTTTCTATCACAATTGAAACACGAACCTTTTTCTCTCTTCTCCTCAATTTATTATAGATTCAACCTAGTAGATTGAGGTAATTAATGCATAGATATTTTTCTTATGTTTACTATCCCTTATCAATTGATGACCAAAAAATTATCCTCAACTTGTCTTTCCATAAGTATCCCTTGTGACAAGGATTATGGTTGGGACAAATGTACCTCATATTTTATGTGATCATTTAAGCCTCCTAGAAAAGTTCCTTTTCAAATTTTCTTCTTCACATTCTTCACTCTTAGATAAAGGGTTTGAAATTGCTAAGTATAGTCTTTGACCATACTTTTTTGCTTTAATTTAGTGAGTTGGAATAAGTATATATCCATAAAGTTACCTCCATAATGGGTAGCCCTTTCCTCTTGAAAAATTGAACATGTGACCAAACAATCCTTCTTTCTTTTCTCATCACATAACCAGTTATACCAAATGAATTGATCTAGTTCCAAGTATAATTATCTCATAGTCACCTTCTATTGAGTAGGAATATGATGAAGATCAAATAACTTCTCCATTTGGAAAATCCAATTGATTAAATCCTTGCCATAAAAATTTCTCATATCTAACTTTGGTATGAATTTCCTAGGAATAGGATTATTAAAGGGATGATCCTTTGTAGTGCCCCTACATTCTCATCATGGATGTGCAAGTAGTCAACTTTGGAACTTGGAGAGGAAGGTGAAATAATAGAGAAATTTAAAGGTATGTGTTAATGATGTTAAGCAGTTGATGTTGTATATTATGAATTTATGGACTATGTGTGAAGGTTAGGTTTATCATGATGTGATCATCTTATCATGACTATTATGCGATTTTTGTGTGACTGATCTTATTCTAATTGTTATATGAGTTGATGTGATTATTTGGAGATATTTTTACTGATGTGTTGGGTGATAGAGATAGTGTTGCATCACTGACTTGTCAGTACCCTACAACGTTGTGATTCTCTTTCATGGTGTGTCTGATTATATGCATATATGTATGGATGATCGTTTTGTGTGTTGCAGGTTGCAAGTACTAGGCATCAACTCCACTTGAATTGGTAGGTCTAAGCATGCATTAAACCCAATGGAACAGTTGATTGGAGATAGCACTTGGTCCCGTACCCTAGCCATCATCCTCAAAGAGGATGAGTATCTGATCTGATACCTCATCAATTTTATCAATTTGTCAATTTGGTTAGTCGGTGTTGCTTGAGGTTTTGCTTTCTGACCCTAGATAGGGTTCAGGTAATTGATTGGAATTTGGTTTATTTAATTTAAAATTGTTTGATAAATGATTTTGGTTATTTTATTTATTAAAATAAACTATTAAGAAAAAAGTAATTTAGTAAATAAATATAAACATATTTATAAATAATCATAGTTCATAATAAAATAAAATTATGATGTAATGTTAAAATTAACAAATAATAACAATAAGGTAATAAATAAAATATTATAAAATTAGTTATATAATTAATTATTAGTGTACAAGTAAATATGAGTAAACGATTTACTCGCTTATAGTGTAAAATAGGAAATCTTTCATATTATATTGTTATAGAAAATGCTTTTAATTAATTTAAAATTAACAGTTGATTAATAAATTAAAATTAGCTTTAAGCCGTTGAGAGTTGGTTGGGATTTCCCAACCTTCCTCTTCTTGTAAATTTTTGCTTTTGGGGATTTCAAGGGGGCTCTATGTAGTCATTACAACAAAATTGAGCATACTTTTGGGATATGTTGATGTTAATTTCTATAACCCAGCAACAGATTAATTGCACAATAAATTCACAGAAAGAAATCTGATTTATAACAATTAATACAACTAGGTTAATTAACAACTAATAACAGTGGAAGAAAAAATAACATTAAGCCAAACACAAAAAGACAATAACACAGATATACCCAGGAAACCCCAATGCGGGGAAAAACCTGCAAATGTTGGATCTTCTATTCAGCCTAACAGCAAACTTTTCTTTCGAAAATACAATATGAGTTTGCTACAGCAATCTTGTATTTATAGAGCCTAGTTTCTTTACTTAGTGTGCAAGGAAATAATCTTTCCTTGCTTTCTTTGGTTTTATTTACACATAAAATCACTCTAGGATTTATCTTATCCTCACAAACTCAGAAACATTCTATTAAAGAATAAAATCCCACTCTTGGATTTATCTTATCCTCACAAACTTAGAAACATTCTATTTAAAGAATAAAAATCCTGCTGTTGCTAAAAATCCAACTCGAATTGATTTAAAGAAAATCTTATCTTGAGTTGCTTTAAAGCAAATCCATATCCCACTTTTCTAGCTACAAAAATCAACACTCCCTCTTAGCGAGGAAAGTGTTCTGCACTACACCCAACTTGTCCCTGAAGAATTCAAACTTGCTCTTCATCAAGGCCTTCGTCAGGATATCTGCTACCTGTTCATCCGTAGGAATGTAATTGAGCTTCACTATCCCCTTCTCCACACAATCTCTGATGAAGTGGTACTTGATCTCAATGTGCTTTGACTTGTCATGAAACACTAGATTCTCAGAGAGTTTGATGCAACTCTGATTATCACAATAAATGACTATAGGATCCAACTCTTGATCAAAGAGCCCAGCTAGAAGTTTCCAAATCCAAATAGCCTCACATGTAGCCATACTAGCTGCCATATACTCGGCCTCTACAGAACTCAGTGCAACTAACTTCTGTTTCCTGCTGTACCAAGAGACTGCTCCTGATCCCAAACTGAAACTGCACCCTGAAGTGCTCTTTCAATCAGTTGTACTGCCTACCCAATCTGCATCAGTAAACCCCTTGAGCTTCACTCCATCCTGCTGAACATACTTCAGCCCATAATCAACTGTGCCTCGAAGATATCTCAAAACATGCTTCGCAGCTACCCAGTGCACATGTTTAGGTTCCACCATAAACTGACTAAGTGAGTTCACTGCAAAACAAATGTCTGGCCTGGTGTTGACCAGATACATAAGAGAGCCTGTCAACTGTCTGTATAAAGTAGGGTCCACTGCCTCTGATCTGGAAGCATCAATCTTCTTCCAATTGGTCACAAGTGGCGTTGACATAGGCTTACAGTTTTCCATCCTGAATCGCTTCAAGATATCAATTAAGTACTTCCCTTGTCCAAGGAAGATCTCTCCCTCTTTCTGCCACAACTTCAATCCCAGAAAGTAATGCATCAACCCCAAGTCCTTCATCTCAAACTCTCCTGCAAGATCCCACTTGCAATGTGCTATGAGCTCCTCTGACCCTGTGAGAAATAGGTCATCAACATATAACAACAATATGAGAAGTTCACCCTCCACCTGAACATAGTACAGGTTTGAATCTGCCTCACTCTTGATGAATCCCACACTCTGCAAGTAACTATCAATACGTGAATACCACGCCCTAGGAGCCTGCTTGAGTCCATATAGTGCTCTTTTCAACCTACATACGTGAGAATCCCTCTCATGTGCTTCAAACCCTTATGGTTGCTCTATGTAAATATCTTCCTCAATCACTCCGTTGAGGAAGGTCATCTTTACATCCATCTGATGAATCCTCCAACCCATCTGTGCTACTATAGAAATGATAGCTCTTATGGATGAGTACCTAGCTACTGGAGCAAAAGTCTCATCATAGTCAATTCCCTCCTTTTGAGAAAACCCTTTAGCCACAAACCAAGCTTTGAACTTCTCCACACTACCATCTGCAACATGCTTAATCTTATACAGCCATCTCAAGCCCACCACAGACTTATCTTTTGGTCGTGGTACTACCTCCCACACACTGTTCTTCATGATGGAAGAATACTCTTCCACCATGGCATCTCTCCACACTTGATGCTTGGATGCCTCTTGAAAGTTGGAAGGCTCTACTTCAATTAATTCACTCATAAGTGCCACATAATCTGAATAATGTCTGGGAGCCCTTCTTTGTCTGACTGAATCTTGAGGATCACCTACATATTCTTGAGCTTCTCTTAATGTTTGCTCAGCTGCCTTGTTTCTTCTCTTCTCTCTAATAGGAATCTGAGGCTGAGGAATTATTTGTTCCTCTATCTGATCATCCTGCTTGTTCTGTTCTCCAGCTTGCATGACTGAAGTTTGAGGAATTTGTGCTACCTCAACTATGGATGTTTGTTCCTCCTCATTCATCAAGTTACTTGACTTCTGAAGAGCCCTCTCTTCCTCAAACTTCACATCTCTACGAACCACTGTTTTCCTTAGAGCAGGAATATAAACCCGATAAGCCTTAGAAGTTTCACTGTACCCAACAAGGATACCCTTCTTTGTAGTAGGTTCCAACTTGGTTCTCTTCTCAACAGGAATGTGACAATACACAAGGCATCCAAAGATACGAATATGCCCCAAATATGGTTTCTTACCAGTGAACGCCTCTTCTGGAGTCAATTTTCCCAACACTTTGTGAGGGCTCCTATTCTGCAAATACACAGCTGTGTTGCAAACTTTTGCCCATAAGAACCAAGGCAGATCTTGATCATGAAGCATGGCCTTGGCTGCTCCAACTATAGCCATGTTCTTCCATTCAGCAACCCCATTCTGCTGAGGGTTGTACGGAACTGTCAACTCTTTCTTGATACCTTCCTGAGCACAAAAATCTTTGAAGGCATTCGAGGTATACTCACCTCCATTATCAGACCTTAGTATCTTGATCTTCTTCCCAGTTTGGTTCTCCACGAGAGCCTTAAACTCTTTGAACCTACTGAAGACCTCATCTTTATTCTTCATGAAATATATCCACGTCTTCCTAGAGAAATCATCAATGAAGGTAACATAATACTCATATCCATTCAAGGATGTTGTTGACATAGGTCCACACACATCTGAGTGTACGAGATCCAAAATCCCTTTGGATCTAGTGTCGCTGCTTGGAAAACTGGTCTTGGCATATTTCCCAAGAGCACAACCCTTGCACACCTCATGCTTTTCTGTCTTCATCGCAAGCAGCCCTGTCACTATTTCCTTAAGAATATTAAGTGCTCCATAGTGAAGGTGAGCCATCCTCCTGTGCCACAATTATCCTATCCCTTTACAGCTACTAACCAATGCATGTGTTGGCTCAAACTGTAACCGAAACAAGCTGCCATGCCTAACACCAATCACTTTTTCAATCTTGGAATCTTTGGGACGAATATAGACTTTTCCCCTCTCAAAGGTCACGATGTAACCCTTGTCTTCCAAGGCAGAAACTGAGATTAAATTCTTTGTCATGCCAGGGACATACAACACATCCTCCACCAACAAAGGTTTGCCAGACTCCCTCTCAAACTTGACGGTGCCAATACCAGTTGCATGGTACTTGGCATTGTCTCCGAGCTCAATATAGAAATCCAGCTTCTTCTCCTCCAACTTGGTGAAACATTCTTTGACTCCCGTCATGTGGCGAGAAGCCCCACTGTCAATATACCATACCCTATTGGCAATTGAACTTGAGAGATAGGCAATGAGCGAAAACTCATTCTCAAATCGTGATGCAAACTCATCCACCTCTGCTGTAGCAGCAAATTGCTTCTTCTGCTTGTCCTTATTTTTCTTATTCGGACATTGACTAGCATAGTGACCCATCTGATGACAGCAAAAACATTTAATCTTGCTCAGATCTTTCTTCTTCCCACTCTTGGAAGAAGAACCTTCCGATTGCTCTTTATTGGAATTTTTCTTACCCTTGCTTGCAAGAGCAAGATTTTCTTCATCTTGACCCTTTTTCGTCTAATCTCCTCGATGAGCTCCTTCATGGATCTCCTCCTGAACAAAATCATCCCAAAGTCTTGCCCAATCAGGTAGCCGATCTCTATCGACAACACACTTGACAAACACTTCCCAGTGCTTTGAAAAACCATTCAAGGCTATACGCACCAACTCATCTTCTTTAATCATCTCTCCAACAGCAGCAAGCTCATCCCTGACCTGTGTCAGCTTGGACAAGTAAGAGGTCACACTCTCGCCTTTGGACATCTTGGTATTATGCAATTTTTCCTTGAGCATCATCTTACGACTCTGATAGTCGCTCTGATAAAGTTTTGTGAGCGTATCCCACATCTCCTTGGTGGTATCTTTCCCCGATAAATGAGGAATTAAATGATCTCTTACTCCATCCAGGATAATCCTTTGAGCCTTGGCCTCTTTGACTTCATGTGAATCTAAGGCAACAGGATCATTTGTTGGTGGAGTCACTTCTGTGCTAGCATAGATCCATAGTCTGTTCTCCTTGAGAATAGATGTAATCCGAACCTTCCACTGCAAGAAGTTTGACGCACCCTCGAGCCTGTCCTCGTATCGAACGCTAGTTGCCATAGCCACAAAAGGAACTGGAGACGAAAATCTAATGATTTTTTTTTCTTGAAATCTGTGTCACAAATCTTGGCTTCGTATTCAGAGTTTAGAGCTCTGATACCATGTTAATTTCTATAACCCAGTGACAGATTAATTGCACAATAAATTCACAGAAAGAAATCTTATTTATAACAATTAATACAACTGGGTTAATTAACAACTAATAACAGCGGAAGCAAAAATAACATTAAGCCAAACACAAAAAGACAATAACACAGATATACCCAGGAAACCCCAATGCGGGGAAAAACCTGCAAATGTTGGATCTTTTATTCAGCCTAACAGCAAACTTTTCTTTCGAAAATACAATATGAGTTTGCTACAGCAATCTTGTATTTATAGAGCCTAGCTGCTTAACTTAGCGTGCAAGGAAAGAATCTTTCCTTGCTTTCTTTAGCTTTATTTACACATAAAATCACTCTAGGATTTATCTTATCCTCACAAACTCGGAAACATTCTATTAAAGAATAAAATCCCACTCTTGGATTTATCTTATCCTCACAAACTCAGAAACATTCTATTTAAAGAATAAAAATCCTGCTGTTGCTAAAAATCCAACTCGAATTGATTTAAAGCAAATCTTATCTTGAGTTGCTTTAAAGCAAATCCATATCCCACTTTTCTAGCTACAAAAATCAACAGTTGATGGGTGAGTTCAAAAATATACTTATGGAGAAATTTTATTGTGAGAAAATCTGGCTTCAATAACCCTATTGAGAGGTAAGCAAGTGAATTTGGTAAAGTCGGATTCCTAATGTTGGCTAGGTACAATTTTGGATTAGGTACAATTTTGGATTTTCCTCAAATGTATTTGGTAAGTAAAATGATTACTGTTGGCTAAGTACATTTCCTTGTTTCACTGAGTTCATGCAAATCTATATTTGATGATCATTTCATTTGCTGCAAAGTTTTCTATTTTATGATTTCTATGATGAAATGTTTTACAAGCATGTCGGCATTTGTATATATTTTTATTAGTTTGAACTTTGTATTAATCTCTGAGAAAAGATATAGGTGTTTTTGTATCCTCTAAAAATTATATTACTTAAATCATCCTCAATAGTGCTCTATCTATGACTCCTAGTTTTTAATGATAGAATAATGCCTCTGTCTAGTGGTATTTGGAATTTAAGTGGGTGCTCTGTGATAGCTTACCACAATCCATCCTTAGGTATTACCTAATGTATGAAATTTCAAGCTTTGAATAACAATTCCTTGCATTGGATCCTTCTCAAATCGATAATTTTAATTACCCAGCATTGTTGTCAACAATTGTTATCCCTGTCCTTGATTTTTGCATTAAAATCTTTTGCTTCTATATTGATTCGTTGGTTTTAAGATTTCATTCAAAATGCATGTTTCCATTCCTATATTAGGACGTGTCCAAAATGCTTCATTAATTCGGTGATTTTGAGAGCTTCCTTGCAAAATTTATTTGTGCATCTTCTGCAATCATCGCATTTTTTTACCTACCGTTTACATTTTCTTGAAGGTTTATAAGCCTTTTTACCAAGTTCTGTATGCTACGCCACTGCTCCTTCCAGCACACCTTTGCTTCCTTCGCAGCCTATCCTCCAGCGTAAACTAGCAACGCATATTAGGGTTTAGTAGTTGTGAATGAAAGAAATTTGAAATTTTATATTATAAGCTGCATTTGATTAAGTCTTCCCCTCATGATTTCATTTTATTTGTTAGTAAGACTTATATCAGATGGAATCCGATAATGATATTATGATATCTTTTACAAGTTTTGTTATGCAATTTATGTATTGCTTATGTTATTTGATAAATTCTATATTTATGGTGCGATTTACTTTGATTCGGCATATTACGTTTTCTTCTTTTATAATTCCTTCTATAGATTGGTATTTCGATTATATATATATTGCTTACTGTTAGTAATATATTTTAGATGAAAAAATAAAATACTACTTGATAAAAGATTTTAATTAGATGATCAATAATCTGATATTTATTGTATTATGATAAATAGAGAGATAAAGTGTCATTTAATGAAGAATTCTAAGTGGATGGTTATTATTAAAAAGAATATGTAATTTGTTATAGATAGATGCATTGAGTAAATAATGAAGTAAATTGATTTCTTTCACATCTAGGTGATTGTTAGTTAGGGGAAGATGTTAATATTATGTGAAGGTTATCTAAATTAAATGTTAGGTTGTTTAATTTAAATTAATTGTTAAAAGATTTGGTCTCCTCCTATCAACTAGTAAGTCATTGGATATTAGTTATTTTATAATTATTTAGTTGTGTAATTTAATTAACTAGAATATTGTTTTTGATTAGCGATAAACAAGTTTTGTGGGGAACAAAAACCCCTTATAAATAGGTTTTGAGGGGACCTAAAACCCCTTACAAAAAAATGAAAGTTGCAGTAAGATAATAACATAGACAATCAGTAGCCCAACATCAACAGTCTAGTAGAAGATATACAAGATAAACTAAACTGCAAGAAATTAGATTTGAAGGGACTGAAAGCCCTATATAGCTAGGAACACAAGGCCCTTAACCCTAGAACATCTTTAAAGAAACTGTCTGAATCCTCCAAGAAACAAACACAACCTGCAATATCCACTCCATAGTGAAACAACTGCTCAACACTAAGAAAAAACAAAAAGGGCTACCAAAGCACCCTTCAAGACCTATCATTTTTCCCCACCTCCCTACCTCAATAAGAGAGTAGCAATTCAGGGACTTGAAACCCAAGAGGGAACTATCAATAGGTTTTTTCTAGGACCTTAAACCTAAAAGCACCAAAGGCTGAAAAATAGCAGCCATCTTACAGCTCCTACCAATTTGGAATACCAACCCACACTCCACCTCTATAAGATGGCTCCCCCCTCTATCAGAGAGGAAGATATGAGAGCTTGAACCACCAAAGCAACCCATCTCTAGCTCATACCAGCCCCACCTCAAAAGGAGCTGACTCCACCTCCAAAGGAACAGGAAAAGGAGAATAAGACTTTTTGGTGGACCTGCAGTAAACAACTCCACCTCAAAAGGAGCAGGCTCTACCTCAACAAGAAAAAATTTCACCTCTAGAGAAGACACCATCTATAGAAATTGGCCAAAATAAAACACTCTAGTAGGACAAGCACTCATAGCAACCTTTGGAAATCCTAGCAATAGGAGCAAAAGGTGGACCAAACAAAGAAGCTTGAACAACAAAGCCACCAAATCTTACAGAGACTTTAAATTCTACCGGGTGTACCAAAAAAGCATGAAGAGCCACCCATACAACAACCACAAACCAACACCAAGGTTACACCAAAATAATACCCCACAGAGAACAAACCAACATTTGGAAAAGGTCTAGGTGAATGAAGATAACCCAAAACAAGTCAATAGAGACCGAGAAAACCCTAGCCCAAGCACCAACGAAACAACCAACGCCCATAAGGGGGCCAACACCACATAAAATAGAACACCCAAAATGAGAAAAAGGATCATGACCCAAAGAGGAATACAAGAGGCAATAGAGAAAGAAGGATAACCATAAAGAATAACCCAGATAAAAGAGACAACCCAAAAATAAAGGCGTCAAAAGCTCCCCAAAACATAAGGGAGCACAAAACCATAAACCCCAAACTCACCCAGGGGAGCCTAAACACAAACCAAACGATCCAAAGGTTGAAGAGTCTCCAAAATTCCACCACACGAATAGAGGCAGCTCACAACATAACAAAAAAGCAACCTATGCGCTAAAACACAACAGGGATGAGCAAGGAGAGAGCAACAGCCACCCACAAACACAGAAGTTGTAGGAGACCTTCAAAATGCTCACCCTCTAGAGAAAGAGGCTCCACTAACAAAGAAGGAGATGCCAAAGGAACAAACCCCTGCCACTGAGCCTTAGAAAGCCACCCAATCACAGAGAAGAAGAAGATCGACAACACTGAACAAGAGAATGCCAGATCTATAGCCACAAGAAACAATAAAACCACAAGAACCCATGAATTTGCATTAGAATCATCCTCAACATCTCCATCATCGACAGAGGAATTCAAACTTCCTCCTCCCTCACTCTTCCCGCGCGCTCTTCCTTTCACTCTCGTTCTCGCCATAACTATTTCATTTTATAATTAACTAAAATATTGTTATTATAATTTTTTTCAAATATAAATTATTCAGGGTAGCTTTCTTTCTAGAAGGTTTGAAGCCTCCCTATTACTAGGCCTATCTTTTATTTCAATCCTTCCCTTATATTAAGATAGCGATTGAGATCTTCACTGATGATTTTATTTTATTTTTAGCCGATAGGCTATTTGTGTGAACTTTGGTCAAAGTTTTCGTCAACCTTCTTGTATTTGAACTTTTCCAGCATCGAGAAAAAGGTGGCAGATGAGTTATAACTTTGGTCAGAATTTTCATCAACCTTCCCAGTTTTGGGTCTTTGGCACTATTTTAAAGGTGGCAATTTTTTTTTTAAAAAGCATTTGGCACAAGTATAGAGGAGGCCAACGAAATGGAATCAACATTAATTATTGTATGGCTTCCATGTAGTGGTGATGGTGCAAGTAACATCTATTTTAAAGTCCTTGGAAAAAAATGAATGTTTATGCAACTATCGATAATGTATTGTTGGCTGTCATTCTTTTGGTTTATGTTGTTGTTGAAGGTAGCTGTGAGTGAGGAGGGCAAGCTTCTATGAAGGTGCAAGTGCATTCATCAGTTGTGGAATTTCTATGAAGGTGGTTGGAGGTTATCTTGCGGTTTTTACATGTGTTGATGGTTACAAAAGGTGTGCGTTGTGATAATTTTGTGTTCATTTTTTGCAGGCAGTGGAGAAAGAACAGAGGGAAGAGAAAGCAAGCGGGAAGAGGTGTAATTGAAGGAAGTGAGAAGAGGTGTATATTGGAAAAACTATTTTTTGAGTATTTTTAAAATAGTTTATATTATTTTTGAAAGGGGATTGTTGATTGTTACTCTATAGCTTAGTGTAAATTATTCGGTTTTATGGTTTCTATGTAGCCGCCATTGCTGGAAGGCAATACTGTTTGTTTTTTTGTTTCATGTGTTGAATTCATGTTTTTTGTGGGCCTTTTCATCTTGGTTACTCTTGAAACCAATATTGTTTCATTGTGTCAAGTGTTGTTGAAAAGAGTATAATTTTGTGGGTGACTATTGGCTATATTGTTTCATTTATGGCTTTTGTTCTATGTGAATGGTTACAAAATAGTAAATCTGGTGTGTTTTTGGTGAATCTTGAAATTAAAATTTTCTGTGTTTTGTGTGTTTTGGCATGTGGGTGACTGTTGTCAATATTGTTTCATTTATGGATTTTGTTTTGTGTGAATGGTTGCAAAATAGTTAATCTAGTGTGTTTTTGGTGAATTTTCCCATCTAGGTTCTTGTGGAAACCAATATTGATTCATTTAGGGTTCGTGTTTTCTAGTGAAGGTTTTAAGTCATTTTGTTACTGGGATCTTTCTATGTTTTGTGGGTTTTTCATGTGAGCCATTGTTGGAAGTTGTGTTTTCATGTGTGATGGTTGCAACATAATGAAATAATTAATGTTATATAATTTGTGTTGTTTTAGGGTATATTGTTGCCTTTTTTATAAGGTTTTGTTGAAAAAATAGTATATAGTTTGTTCACAACAATATTTTTTGATTTATGGTTCAAATTTTGTTGGGATGTTTTTGTATGGGTTTGTCACTATGATTTTTAGTGTCTTGCGAGTTTGGCCATCTGGGTGACTGTCAATAATAATATTGTTTCGTTTATGTCTTTTTGTTTTGTGGTGATCATTGCAATGGAATAAAATAGTTAATGTTATGTGGTTCATGCTATTTTACATAAGGCATTGTTCATTGTTGTTGTCTACGTTAGGCTATATTGTTTCATTTATGGCTTGCATTTACCATGGTGTGGGAAAAGGTGGTGGATTATTTTTTCATTTTTAAATGAAAAGAATTTGGTGCACCAATAGTGAAGGCTGGACAAATGGCATCAACATTAATTTTTGTATGGTTTATGTGTTGTGTGTGCATGTATGTGTATAAATTGAGAGAAATCGACAAAGATTCATAGTGAGAAAGGAAAATAAAAACATACTCATTTCTGTGTTGTGTGTGCATTCCCAGTAGTAGCTTATCAAAAATTTAACAATATAGCCTAAGGTACAACATTAACTAGTTTTATTTTGTTCCAACCATAACCACAAAATGGAAGCCATAAATTAAAGAACATTGGTTTCAACAGCGACCCAGATGGAGAAATGCACAAAACTGTAGCCACAAAACCCATGTAGAACGATAGACATATAACGCATCCATAAATGAAACAATATTTGTTTTAACAAATAATATTGTCTTCTATGAACACACCTTATCAAAAATTGAAATAATATAGCCTTTTCAACATAACCTTATAAAAAATGAGGCAATATAGGGTGAGTTAAATAGTAACAATTGACAAAAATTGTATAAGGTCAACAATTTTTTCCCATAGCCACCATATCAACTAAATGCAAGTCATAGAGAGACCCACAGAAAATTGAAATATATATAAATATATGTATATATATACACATATATACATATATATATACACATATATTAATATTAAAATATGCCCAATATAGCGTAAGGCAGAGAACAATAATCAATAATACCTAATGTAACCAAACATTGAATCAACAACATCAATTGTTTTATTTTGTTCCAACCATAACCACAAAATAGAAGCCATAAATTAAACTATATATATATCTTTGTGTGTGTGTGTACATATATATATATGTATATACACACATATATATATATTAATAAAGAGGAAGCCACAAAGATTCACAGTGGGAAACAAAAGTAAAAATGTACTCATTTCTCAACACAACCTTATCAAAAATTGAAACAATACCTTATTGAAAGTTTCTCAGACATTTTTTTTGATCCCTGGGCCATTAAACGGTTGTTATTACTACCATCACCAGTACATGCAAATCATACAACAATTAATGTTGATGTGAACCAGTGTTTAATTTCCACAGCCTTCTCTATCCACACAGCATGAAAAACACCACCTTATTCCTAGAGCAACAAACCACAACCTCCGCTAGCTTTTACATGGCCATCAGATGGCTACAAAAATTGAAACTATATAGCCTTTCCAAGAATTTGCATATATGTGTGTGTGTGTGTGTATAAATGTGTGTGTATATATATGTGTGTGTGTATGTAAATATATATGTACTTATATATATGTGTATATAAATATGTACATATATATGTGTGTGTGTGTGTGTGTACGTGCAACTCTCACCGCTACATGGATATCATAAATGAGTGAGGAGGGCAAGCTTTTGTGAAGGTGCAAGTGTGTTCATCAGCTGTGGAATTTATGTGAAGGTGGGTGGAGGTTATTTTGTATTTTTTTGCATGTGTCTATGGTTGCAAAAGGTGTGGGTTGTGATAATTCTTATATATATATATATATATATATATATATATATGTATATATATGTATGTATATATGTGTATATATATCTATGTATATATATATGTGTGTGTGTGTGTGTATGTATATATTTATGTGTATATATATGTATGTATATATATGTCTATGTATATAGATATATGTATATATATATGTCTGTGTATGTGTGTATATATATATGCATATATGTATAGATATATGTGTATATATATATGTATATGTATATATGTATATTTGTATGTGTATATATGTATATGTGTATTTGTAATGTAGTATTTTGTAGATGGAGCCTTAACAAAGATTGATAGAACCTGGCATTTACAACAACACGCTATCAAAAAAGAAATACTATAGCCTATTCAAAATGTAACAAAGAATATACATTGCCGACCACTCTGAACAATGGTGAAATGAATATTTCTTATTATAATCAATGTAGAGTACATTCGGATTTGATTTTCAATTTGGCCATTTTACTGATTTTGTAGTCACTATCATTATTCTGAAAGGTTGTTTGTAACACATTAGTTCATCAAATACCGCATTATGGTTGGACTATGGTCTGCAAGAATAACAAAAAGAATGTGAAGTTTAGTGTGGTGATTATGCAAAAATGGAATGAACTGCATAACATTAACTATTTTATTCCATTACAACCATTGCAATAGAAAGATAAAACTCATAGCTACTATCCTATGCAAAAAATTTATTGCAAAGGCCAGACCATATACAGATTTTGTGTATACAAAGTGTGAGTTTTAGTGCAATGATCATATCTAATTCATAGACAATATGTAAATCAGGAGATATCAAAGTTCTATATTTTATAATGCATAATTTGCTATGTACTTGCAATGGGATGAATGAAGTAATTATAATTTAGCCATACCTGGTGCATGCGAAAAAATGTGTTGGAGTATGTACAAAATGAAAGAAGGCCCAATTTCCAGCCCACCATATTGGCTCATGAAGCATCGTGTGCTCTTACCAAACCCCCAATCAAGAAAATAAATTGTCCACCACTATGATTAATGGTGAAAAGATCTGTTCAGTGGAAATTAATTTTATTGGTTTTTTATAATTTTATGGTAGGGTGGAGAACATGCCTTATTGTGTTGAGTTTTATTTTATATTTTTTATGTACAAATTGCTTTCTTCCTGACATAGGATTCAGAAAAAAATCCTATTTTTTAGGTTATGGTTGCAATAGAGTAAAATAGTTGAATTTATTTTTAGAAAATAATAACCATTGGGAAGAGTACGTATGTACATTCCTCACATCTACTCCAATTTGACGTACATACAAATCTATGGACAAGAAAATTTAATATTGTGTCATTTATAACTTCTGTTCTGTGCAAATGGTTGCAATATATTAAAAGAGTTTGTGTCGTTTTCCATAATGCAATGCTAATTGTTGTTCTCTAGCTTTGGCTATATACTTTCATTTGCAATGCATAATAAAATAGTTAATATTGTAGAGTTAATGTTGTTATCCAAAAGGCATTCTTGACTATCATATCGAACGATTTCATTTTGAGTATCTGTAGAAATCTGTATGTATGTTAGATGCATAAAATATTGCTATAAAATAGTCATAATCAACAATGTCCAATGGAATCTAACACAATGTTTATAATATTAATTGTTTTATTCTATTGCAAAAATAACCTAAAACTAAGCCCCTGAGCAAGAAGATACATTGTCTACCACTTGAGATATAGGCTATCATTGTAACAAGTCGTTCTTGAGTATGGGAGAAATAATAACAAAAACCTTTTGTGAAGGTGGTTGGAGGTTATTTTGGTTTCTTTGTATTGGGTGACGGTTGCAAAATGAATACATGCAATCCATAGATTTGACAATATTGATATTAACAAACAATACAACCTTTTCTGAACAACACCTTGTCTGAAATTGAAACAATATAGCCTTCTCAATGACACCTTGTTGAAAATGATACGATGTAGCCTAGGCTAGAGTATAACAATAAAGAATACCATATTGTAACGATGGTGAGAAAATAAAGGGCATGAATCAAAATTTTGTTTCTCCCCTATGTGTAGATATGTATGTATGTCATAGTGGATGCAAACAACATTGATACATAGTGATTGCTATGTTAATTTTCATTGGGACATTATTGGAATGATAAGTTGTATTTTTGTGGATATATGGAACATTAATGCCACCATTGATCGCATTGATGGACACTATATGTTCTAGGTTGGTTGTCTTGGAGGAACATAGATTGTTTTTTAAATTATTTATGAAGAGATCTATAAATGTGTGTTTTTTATATTATTTGTGTTTAGTCATATTCTAGATGTCCCAACAAAAAAAATTGAAATGTAAAAAACATTTGTAATTTAAAAATTGAGAATGGAGCTCATTATCCTTTGATGGTTTAATTGAATATTTGGTTGTTGTGTTGTTGTCACAATAGAGCTTGTGGCTAGCCACCGACGTTGCAGCGCTATCTTTTACAAATAGTAGCTCTAGCAATGTTGGTGGACTCTAGCTCTCCTCAAGCTACTCGACAACTGTCAGGCACCAATCCTGTAAGTCCATTCCTTCTTTATTATTTTTTCTTGGCACTTGCATTGGTTGTTTTCCATGTGCATTAAGTCAACTATAAACATACTTTTCTTGCATTTGCAACCTTTCTATTGTATAGTCTGACTTGTTTATATTTGACATATTTATGTGGCCTTCACGTTTTTGTTTCCTGACTATTTGGGAGTAGCCTATGTGCAACTATTTATGTGTCTTCCATTTTAGTGGACTTGCATATAACTTTCTTTTTGCTGTAATATTCCCTATGCAATGTTTGGTGGTAATTATAGACTTGTTGATAGGCATTGCATCTATTGATTGGTCATAGTTCGAAAAATTACTTTCTAGGTCTTTGTTGAAATCATGATTGTGTCATTGAAATATTTTGTTTTGTGTTGATGGTTGCACCACTATACAGTTTATGTTATTTTCTACAAGGAATTGTTGAAAACTGTTCTATAGCTTCTCAGTGTGTGCCAACCATCTCCGCCACATTTTCCATAGCTGCCAAAAGAGTTTTGATATGGCAGGGTTGCTGGCCTTAATTGTACTTTGCAAGGTGTTATTGGCTATCATCCTATAACTTTGGTTATAATATGGGGCTATAGACCTACAGTCAACAATGCCTTTTTGTAAATGGCATAGACTATTCAGTTGCTTTGGTGACTTTAGAATGCTGATTTTTTTTGTGTTCATATATGTCAACTATTATATTGCTTTTTGTGTGTGTTTATGTGGACTATTTGATTGCTTTGCAACTTTCACCACTACATGCAAACCATAAATTAAATAATGTGTTAGAAGCTATTTAACAACAAACAAGAATGTGTATGTATCTGCATCCAACATTAGAATTATATATATCGGTGTTTTTATTTTTATTTTTTGAGTTGCATATATATGCATTGCATGCATTAGATCCATGTGTAGTAATATGTTGCTTACAAGTATACAAGCAGAAAAATGTGTGCCTTTGTTTTCTTGTGTTTCCTTCCTTTTTTGCTTTGTCAAGATATTTATGTATGTGGAATTAGATGTGGGCAACGTTGATATATACTCCTTGACATGTTTATTGTTTGGGGAATTCTAATGGAAGTGTTGTTTCATGTATGGGCTCCATATATTGGGGATGGTTGCAAAAATAGCTTGGATTTAAAACTTACCAAAGTAATTGAGTTGTTTATGTTATTTTGACTAAGGCATTATTTTGTGTTGGGTTATAGATAGGGTTGCATAACATACACAACAAACATTGTAGCCATAGCCTATATAATAAGTCTAACAAGGGACATTGATTTTACCATTGAACAAACTGTATATGATGCATTGCCTATTTGATTTCATATTACATATGCACAGATCTGTGTAGTTTTGGCATTTTATGCAAACAATATTCATATGTTTGAGGTCCACCTATGTATATATATGTGTGTTGTCTACACATAGTTTTGGATAGATATATGTTTGCATACATTTTCCTTTCTAAGCGTATATATAGAGTGTTTTATTGCTTCCCACCTATACCCACTACATGCAAATTATAGATGAAATAATATTTTCCCGACTATTTAACAAGAATCAACAATGTGTATATATGTGCAACTAACTTTTGAGACATACGTTGATGTGGAATTTTTTTTGTAATTCCAAATACATCCATTCCATGTGTTGGATGTATATATACGAATCTGTTGTTTAGAGATATATGCATGGAAATAAGTATCTGTCTCTTCAGTAGTGTTTTATTCTTGTTTCCTCCACTATGGATATGTGTGTATGTCAAATTAGATGTAGGCACCATTGTATATATTGTAGATATGTATGTTTGTGAAATTAGAAATAGAAAATATTCATCGCTATGTGCAGACATGGATCTATGGGAAATCAGATGCAAACATCAATATTCATATATCTTGCTTGATATGTTTGTTCTTTTCATAGGTTAATTATTATTTCTATTTGATTTGTGGTTCCTATCCAATGAGGATGGTTGCAAAGTGATAAAATAGTACATGTCCTTCACAATGGATTGTTGTTGGTTGTTTTTGTATGGTTTCAAGGGTGGTTGTTATTTTCCTAGGCCTCAATAATGGTTTGATCAATGTTCCATGTTACAATTGATATATAAAATTCCATTGTAACAAACCCTGATTGAGGTCTAGACAAGTAACAACTATCCTTCAACGAGAACATTGACTATTTTATTGCTTTGGAAACATTGTGACTGCACATGAACCATATGCAAATTAATCCTGATCTAAACCAGTGTTTAATTTTGTTGGCCTTCTCTATTGGTGCACCAAATTCTTTTCATTTAAAAATAAAAAATATCAACCAACTCTATCCTGACCAGACCACCCATGGAAGAAGGTTCAGAAGATGGCAAGGCTGACGAACATTTTGACCAAAGTTCACACAAACAGGGGATAACCACCCATCCTGCATGTGAGTTGTTAGAGTTACACAAAGAGTGGCATAAATCTTGCATATGACACTTGCAATACAACTTTCCATTTAGAAAATGTAGAAATACTAGTAAAGATAGTTATCAATGTGTATGAATATTGTCCACCATTGTAATTAATGGTGGCATGAAAAAAATATCATAGTAGGAAACCTATGCCTAGTTGCCAATTGGATCAAACATAAACTGTATAACATTAACTATTTCACTTCACTGCAACCATAACCGCACAATGAAAGTGATAAATTAGATACCCTTGGATTGAACATTGGCCCACTAGTGGAAACCTACAAAACACAAAAATACACTATTACAAATTAATTGAAATCCATAGCCACAAAACATGAACCTTAAAGCGAAACCCACAGAAAATTGATGGTAGTGTAAACCCATACAAAAATATACTACTTTCTCAATGGAACCTAATCGAAGATTGAAACAATAGAGCCTTTTCAAAAACAACTTCTAAAAAATGAAACCATATAGCTAAAGCAAGAGAACAATAATCAACAATGTCCAATGGAATCTAACACAAAGTGTATAGGATTAACTATTTTATTTTGTTGCAACCATAACCACAAAACGGAAGCCAAAAAATATAGTGCCTTAATGAGAATTGGAAGACTTCTCAATAGCACCTTTTTTGAGGATGAGACAATATATCCCAAGATATAGAAGAGAAACCAAAAAACACTACATAACATCAACAATTTTATTTGATTCCAAACATAGCCACAAAATGGAAGCCATAAAAATAAACCCACAAAGACTCACAGAAACAAACCAAAGTTGAAATATACTCATTTCTCAACAAAACCCTATCAAAAAATTGATACAATATAGCCTTCTCAACAACACCTTCTCGAAAGTTAATAGTGACAACCCTATCCAAAAAATATATTCATTTAAATGTAGCTTATCAAAATTTGAAGCAACTAACAGTGCCTTATTGCAGATAAAACAATATAGGATTCTAGAAACTGCGTACCAAAAATGAAACAATGTGGAAAATAGTTTTACCAGTATGCAGCTCTCCCTGCTTAGTTCAAACACACCTCTCCTCACTGGCTCCCTCTAGGTGGCCTTCTTTCTCTAGGCCTACAAACATAGCCAGAACATGGAAACCATAAATAAAAACCCACAAAAATTCACACTCTCAAATACATGGAAAACCATACACACAAATTGTGAACCATAAATGGGATACTATTATGTTCTTAGAAACTATATAGCATTTTGTGAACAACAACTTATCAAAAATTTAAACAATCAATAGTACCTTGTCGCAAATCAAACAATATAGCTTGGCATAGACTGTGAATACAAATTAAAGAATTTTGGTAAGGGTATACATAGATATATATACATACATATACATATATATATATATAAGAATTATCACAACCCACACCTTTTGCAACCATCGACACATGCAAAAAACACAAGATAATTTGTAACCACCTTCACAAAAATTTTGCAACTGATGAACACACTTGCACCTTTACAAAAGCTTGCCCTCCTCACTCATTTATGTATATATGTATGTATGTATATATATATACATACACACACACACACACACACACACACACACACACACACACATATATATATATACCTATATATTTACACACATATATATGAAACCCACAAAAACTTACAATATCAAATCCATGCAAAACCATACAGACAAAACCTGAACCATAACCGAAACAAGATATTTGAAACAATCAACAATACCTTATGGAAAATCAAGCAATGTAGCCTGACAAAGACCGCGAACGATAAATTAAAAAATATCGCCAATCGTTTCTTCAACATGTACCTCTTCCCACTTGCTTCAAACACACCTCTTCTCGCTAACTTTCTTGCACAAAAATGGGAAAATATTATCACAAGTGACACTTTTCTTTTGCATTCACAACCATCCGCTGATGTAAAAAACACAAAATAACCTACAGCCACCTTCGCAGAAACTACACAAAGCTTAATCCAGCTTCCACCCTCATAGAAGCTGACCCTCGTCACTCATGACTCTCATATCAGGTATAGCAACAAAACGACACCAAAAAATGTCTTATTGAAAATTTCCTAGTATATGTATATATATATGTATGTATATATGTATATATACACACACACACACATATATATATGTGTGTGTGTGTGTGTGTATACATACATACATACATATATATATCTGTGTGTGTGTATTTATACATATATGTATACACACACACACACACACACACACACACACACACACACACACACATATATATATGCATATATTTTCTAATGTTAATTTTCGAGAAGGTGCTATTGGGAATGCTATATTGTTTTATTTTCCAGGTATGTGCAGGATCATCATATAAAAAAGGCCCTTAAGTGGTGAAAATTTCAAAAAAATAAAGTTAGGAAACTTGACGTAAAAATTTGAATAAGTTATCTATATTATTTCAAAAATATGTAAGAATAGAATCTATAGCAAATTGAATGTAGTTTCTAAACTACTAGGTTTATTTATTTTTAAATCTATTTGGTGAAAAAGTTGAAATTTCAATGTGCAGTAGTACTTAAATTGTAGGGAAAAATGAGTAGGTGTCTATCTGACCATCCTAACCACAATAAAATGATAATATTTTTTATAAGATTTTAGATATAAGTAGAGGACTCATGTCCTAATGTGATGCATTTTTTTTTTCCCAAGTAAATAATTAATTATGAATTTTTTATTGTACAACTTTTAAAACATATAAAAACTAATATGTCTGACCACCTTAACTTGGTCAAAACTTCATGAAATTCAATTTTTTTTTAATCCTATATTATGTGAAGCATAGAATGTGGTACGCATGTTTCAAATTCAAAAAAATTGATACCATTTGAAAGCTATAGATGTTTTTCAATCAGCCTATCAATCGGGGCTTTAGTCAGTAATTCAAATAGAAAATGAATAATAATTATTTATTAAATTGAAAGCAAAGAATAATTTATATTGGTGGAAAGCTAAGAATCTCCTTTAAAATCCCTTTTCGTTTCATCAATTTTGGAAAAAAAAAAGTCGTCAGCCACATACCCTACACATACCCATCATATCGCCACTTTTTGGCCCATCATGATCCTACACATACCCTTTCCATAAGGTTTTGTTAAGAAAGGGGTGTATTATCATAGGTGACACTTCTCTTTTTCTTTCTAACCATTGCCCCATGCAAAAAAACACAAAATAACCTCTACCTAGCTTCACAGGAGTTGCACAAAGGTTGATCAAGCTGACACCCTGACAGAAGCTTGGTGCACTCACTCATGACTCTGATAGCATGTATAGAAACAAAATGACACCAAAAAATTCATTATGGAAGTTCTCATGGTCATTTTTTTTGTTCCCCAAGTCGTTAAATGGCAGGTGTTGTTACAACCATTCCCAATGCAGGCAAAGCATAGAACAATTAATGTTGATATGAAGCAACATTCAATTTCATCGACCTTCTCTACCCATGTGGTAGGGAATGTGCCACCCTATTCCCAAGGAAACCAATAATCTCCTCTGCCACCTTCTACACAACCATTGGAAGGAAAAAAAAATTGGGAGGTTGACAAAATATCCTGGCCAAAGTTATAACCCATCTATCACCTACTACCCAAATTAGTGTGCCATAGAATGGACACCGTAAATGAAAAAATGTCGTAGAGGTTTCATGTATGTGCTACATATATTGGAAATGGTTTCCATAATGCTTTGCATTTAAAACTCACCAAACTAATTGAGTAGTTTATGGTATTTTCATTAAGGTATTGTTCAATGTTGGGTTGTGGATTGAGTTGCACAACATAGATAACAAAAATTATAGCTAAGAACCATATGACATCCATATCCAACATGCCACTATCATTAGAGATCTCAAAGCATTAGCAAGAACACTTGGTAAGCATTCGATGGATACCCAAACATATATACTTACATAGACAAATACATCATAGACACATATATCTACATAGAACTCTGTTAAGATATTCTATGCACTGAGAACATTGTAAACAAGACGAAAACAACATTCTCTTTAAAACAACTCACATATACTTGTAAATATTGAATTGTGAATGCATATACACATAGATATCCAATACGCATACATATATCTACACACATCTGTAGCAGAAAGTTGTATACATAGGGAAATTTCAATTCCATGCATGTATATTTATCTATATACATACGTAAATGTAGATATACATACAACTATTTCCACAAGTAGATATATTAATAGGTGTAGACAGTGTGGCTTCGTCTACCCTACCACATGGAAATCATAAATGAAATAATATGTTCAAATCTTATTGGCTATTTGTATGAACTTTGGTCAAAATTCTCATCTGCTTAACCAGTTTTATACCCCTTTGGTGGCAAGGAAAAGGTGGAGGGTTGTCCTCCTATTTTGGTGAACTTTGGTTGGAATTTTTGTCAGTGTTCTTGTTTTTTAGGTCTCCAATGCCATCAAAAATCTAGCAGATTGTTTAAAAAAAAAATGCATTTGGCACGATGATAGAGTAGGCCAGCAAAAAGGCATTGACATTAATTGTTGTAGGGTTTCCTTGTAGTGGTTATGGTGCAAGTAACATCTATATTAAAAGTCCTCAGAAAACAAAGAAAATGTGTCTATTCAATTTTTGATACTGCATTGATGGGTGTCATTGTTTGGGTTTATGTTGTTCTTCAAGGTAGCTGCAAGTGAGGAGGGAAAGCTTGTGTGGAGTTGCAAGTGAATTCATCAGCTGTGGAATTTCTATGAATGTGGTTGCTATGTTGTATTATTTTTTATAAGATGTTGTTGAAAAGGTTGTATTGTTTCAATTTTCGATAAGGTTTTGTTCAGAAATGAGTATATTTTTTGATGGGTTTGTCACTGCTAATTTTTGACAGGGTGTTGTTGAGAGTGTTATATTGTTTCTATTTGTGATAAGTTTTTGTTGAGAATCAATAGCGGATAATATTTTGGTCACAAACAAGTATATTTTTGATGGGATTAGTTTGTGTCTAAATTTTTGAATCAATTTTTCAAATCACACTACGCGATTCATCATTAGGATAAGAGAGAAAAAGGATAAAAAGAATAGTTGCACACCAATGTTAGAATAAAAGGGAGAGAGGAGATGAAGGTGGGGGTGGTTTAGACACAAAAAACAAGGAGATAAGTTTGACCAACTTGAAAAAAAGAGACCAAATTTTATAAAAAAGGTAAAAAGTGGCATTAATAAATTAAAGAAGTAAGAAACCAAGGTTCAACCTCACAGGGTCGCTCTCTACCATGTCAACAATTGAGATTGCTTACCATCAATTTTTTTCTGGTATTGGCATGGTGTGATGGTTTACAGGTGGCATTGTTGTTCTTGCCACCAAGGTTCAAACCCCGTTGGGGTGGTGTTGTTGAATGGTTATATCTGGTTCATAGCTCTGGTCAAAAGCATTTACCCCTTGAATAAAAGATAATTATATACTATCTTTTTAAAAAATAATATAAAAAATAAAGAAATAAGAACCAATAAAGGCTAATTTTTGGGAGCGTGTTGTTGAGAAGGCTATATTGTTTCTATTTTTGATAAGCTTTTGTTGAGAAACTAGTATATTTTTACTTGGGAGACCAACCTAGACAGAGAAACCCACAAAACACAAAAAATGAGAGCTAGGAACCCATGCAAAACCATAGACACAAAGTGCGAACCTTAAACCAAACAATATTCATTTTCACAGACAATATAGTCTTTTCTCAATGGGGGGGAATTTTTCCTCACTTGAGGTTTTATCCTTCCTAGAGCATTAATCTCATTTTGTTTTTCTCTTTTGGGGAGGATTTTTGTCCCATTGGGTTTTCTTGTTTTCTCCGATTATGAGAGATTGCATTGCATTTGTACATGGGTACCTAACATGGCCTAGTAGTCGGGACCCATCTTGCATTATTTTCTTTTGTGTACATTCTCCCTAAGTTGCACTTAAGGGGGGGTGTTGGTGTAATTAAAAGTGTTGTACCTTGTCCTAGGTCATTATTACACCTTAGTTAAGTTTACTTAGGGACCACATAGGAGGTAGTTGGATAATTTCAACTTTTGATGGACTTATCATGTTATTACTTTATCACATCCACCTTTTGTGGACACATCATGTGATTACCTCTCCACCTTTTGTGGGTGATCCACCATTTGGTGATTATCACATTATCACTTTTCCACTTTAGGTGGAGTGATAGCTTTTCATAGTTGTCTCATGTCATAATATTATGACACTTGTCATAATCTTATGCCCTTCTATGTTCTCACCTTGGATATATAACCAAGGGGTCTCCTATGTACTTTTGGCTCATCATATTTGCATTCATTGATAAGAATATAGTCTATTCTTGTCATATTGCTTCTATCTCTCTTATGGTTGTGATTTCTATTAGGCTTTTAAATCTTGGGTGGCTACCTTCATAGCCAATTCTTACAACTCATAATTCAATGCAATCATGAATAGGGTGTCTAACCAAACTACCCAATCATGTAGCTACAAAAATAGACCCGCACAATGGAACAAAATTTGATGCACATAAAAAATCAATTTATTAAGTTTCAAAATTTATTACAAATAAAATTTATTTTGCACATTCTATTAGGCTTCCTTTAGTCGTTATATTATAGTTGTCTCTCCATAGTCTTCCTCTCAAAAAAAAATTATTTTTAAAAAAATTATTTTCATCCACTTCTCTTCACTTCCTTATCATTATCTTCTCTTTGCCTCCTTTCCCTTCCTCTTTTGGGTTTCACCTCCTCTTTACAATTGAATATATACATCTTTATAGTCTTCCTTGTAACTCATTATGTTAGCAAAATAAAATAGGTTAAAGTTCCCTTAATGTTTCAAGAACTTGGAGCACTTTTGAACCTCACCTTTTTTTCGAGGCTTGAGAAGTTCTTGAAACCTTTTTGGCTTCCAGTACTGGTTCTGAAACTAGGTTAGAAAGCTAATAATTTATCTTTAAGAACTTAAAAATTTCCTCCAATATCTTTGTAATGCCATCCTTGAAAACTTTCCTTAATTTTACAAAGATTTGTGACTTTCCTATTGCATTTTGATAAAGTTTTGGCAACCTTGTCAAGATTCAATGAAGGCTGCAAAACTATGATAAATCATTGACATTGATCTTCAAAATGATTTCCTTCATTTTAATAATAATTGGAAATTTTTATCCACAATGGAGACAAATTCAAGAAATTAAGTTTGAATTCAACACAAGAACTATTCCATCATAATCAAGAGGTTGTGAAAGGACTATCAAATTCTAGAAAGGTTAACGAAATCATGTCAAGCGGCTAATGAAAGTTTTGAAATCTTGTCAAATCTTTGAAAACTATTTGAATATGCTTTTCCTTCACATACAAGAGTCAAAAAATATTTCATTTGGGGTTCTAAAAAGTACAATGGGTGTCAACAAGGTTGTGACAACCTTGTTGGAGGTCAATGATGGTTTTGAGACCATGATAATACTTCAATTCCACCTTTTAAGAAGCTTTCTTTTTGAAAACAAAAGAGTTAGACAAGTTTGGCAAAAATAAATACAAGTTCTTAAACCCAAGATAAACCTTGATGCAAGCAGTCTCTTTCAAAGTAAAGAGTTTGTGAAATGGTTGTTGGGAGATAGCAAGGTTATGAAAGCCTTGTTGAGAATCAACAAGGCTGTGACAACCTCTTTAAATATTGAAATGAGTTATAAACCTTGTAGTTTTTCCAATGGCTTTTCTCTTAGAGCAATTTGACCATTTTGAAATTGAATTTTCTTTTAAAGATTCTAATAAAATTAACAAGAGCACAACAAAATTGAACCAAAATTAAAAATAAAACCTTTTTCTTTTTGGTCAGATATAGGATTACTCATGGGTGTAGATGCTCTTACATCACATAGTCAAGATAGGTTTTGATTTTTTGAAAAAATTAATAGGTAATTTTTAAGAGGTACTAATTGACTTGTAATTTAAGAAACATGTGTTGGTTACTAATCATTGGAATATTTACTCAAATAATTAATTAAAATGATCACATATACACTTCTCAATACATGAAACATTGGCATATGTGTAATTCAATCTCCTAATTGTTTCAAGTTTTTTGGTGCTCACTTGATTTACAATCATAATTAATTTTTTTTCCCAAAAAAGTCTTAGTAGGTTCTTAGATTTATTTCCAATCGTGGATTGTCCAATTTGACCTTCTACTTCCATATTCTTTATTTTATTATTATTTCTGATTCTTCCCAATAGGTTGAATTTGGGTCAATTTCAACACATGTTATAATGTAAACACCAAAACTTCCATTGAGAAAGTTATTGTCTCTTTCATGAATCTCCTTAAAATGTCTCCCATCATTTTGAAAGATTCTTCATTCCAACATTTAGATAATAAATTATAGTGTTACCCACATCAAATTTTTTATGATTTTTTTTGGTTGATGGATTAAAGTTAGGAACCCACTCCCTAATGTAAAACCTAGTCCCTAATGGTCCTTTCCCAAGAATCTCTTATTTTTCCTTTGCTAATTTTCATTCAATTAACAAGAACCCTTTGGGTAGTGCTTTGATTTTAATCTTCGATTCACAATTTTATTTCCACCATCTTTCAATTTTTGCACTGGCTAGTCACTTTTCCACCCATTTCTCAAAAAGGATTGTTTCTTTAGCCACTCGATGAATGTTTACAACTCCTTTGAGTTTATTATGATCAATTTTCTTCTTATTGTTTTTTTTTTACTCAATCTAACCACCTCTTTCTCTAGTGAATTTGGTTTTGGGGATCAATTTCTCCCTATAATTAGGGTTATTTCTTCCCCATTTCCAATAGTTCCTTCCACGCAATTGATAGTGCTCCTTCTAGGACAATGATGCAGGAGCATCTAGTGGTGTAAGGGTAATCTTGCATCACCAAAAACTATTTTTCCTTTCTATTATATTTTGGTAGATGTTTTTGCATTTCTAATACCCTTTTCATTGAATAAGAATTCCCAACTTTCAAAACTGCTTTTCTACTTTTTTGGTCAAACTGCTATTTTTAGCAGGTATGAATTTGAAGCTGTGAGGAGGCAAGAATTTATGAGAAGATTTAGGATAGAAAAATAGACACTTTGGTGAAAGAATCAAGCCAAGATCATTCTTGGTTTGAAAGGTATTCAAGTTTCAGTTTCCCAAAATTGCCCTAAGAACTCTTCTAAGCTAGGTTTGAGGCACTAAACGGTCTTGTACGGGCCCATAAATTTTCAAAACTATCAAAGCTATTTTTTAGCATGTACTAAACTTCGAGACCTTTCCAATGCTTCAAATAATGCATCAAATGGAGTCCCAGATCAAAAGTTATGGCTTCCAAAAGTTGGTCAATTTTTGAATTGGGACTCAATTTCTTAATTTCAAAATTCAAATTTTAGTACCCAACCGCCTACATTCAAAATTCAAATTGTATTTTTGGCTCCAATCTAGAAAAAATTCTATTTAGGACTCATTTTGGAAATTCAAAGGTGATTGGAGAGAGAAAATTGTATTGGGAAAGGGGAATTTCTTTTAGAAACAGTAAAAAATTGCATGTATTGCAACCTATGAAGATTTGATCCTCTAGAATGTAATTTCTCTATAACGAGGACATATTTCCAATAAATAAATAATTATTTTTTTATTGACTTTATCATTTTATTTTCTAAGTCTCATGTTGTGGCTCTCATTAGATGAGGGACCAGTCTTTATCAGTAGCCTCAAACCTAATGGGATCATATTTGCACTTGGGGCTATGTGATTGATTTTCTTTCAATTGTTGTAGGCTTCAAGTCTTTAAGCATTCCCATAGTCGCCCTCTTTCCCTTCACCACTTTTTTTCTTTCACCTTCACCTGCTCTACTCCTGGTTTCTGAATTTCGCTCACTAGCCATTACTCCACTAATCAATTTTTAATATTATTATCATGCTATCTATTTTTTCAAAATTTATTTTAAATTTAAGATGTGAGAGATTTTTTAAATTATTATTATGCTATAAATTTAGCCAATAGGTTACATATAGTGTGAGATTTGAGGCTAAAACAAGTCTCATGCCTATAAACCACTCTTAAGTCTTAAAAAAATAAGTTCCAACTGTCGTTTAATGGTAAACTAGTTGTCGTTTAATGGTAAAAGCCTCCAATATTAGGTAAAATCCTCCAAAATCTCATTTATCACATAAAAACTAGATAAATACTGATTTGACCATCGGATGGGAACATTTTATTTTCATTTGTAGTGTTTTTTTGTCAATTTTATGTTAACTTTATTTTTTCATTCTCATTGCTTTATGTTTTAAATCTATTTGCAAATATTTCATAATCATATAATACTTAATTTCTTTAAGGAAAAAATCTAGATTTATCTTAGTTTATTTCATTTCATTATTTAGCATTTATTATTAATTGTTTAATCCAGCCACATGCAACTAGAATGTGTAGTGCATCTATGTACAAACATGTACTCTCTAATATATTAACACACATATAGTTTTCTATCACCATAATCCTTGAACCTCCTTTAGGTGCAAGTGCTAGTTATATTTTGGCATCTAGAGATTCATAGTGAGGAATGAAGTGATCAAATAGGAGTAGAGAAAGTTCAATTTGTAATATATTTTATATTAAAAAATTTTGAAGTTAAAGGAAAAATAATGAAGAAAAATGTGAATTGATAATGGTAGATAATTTAGTTTTGATGGGTACAAATTTTTAAAGGCTCGAGATCTTTTTAAATAAGATAAAACCTAAAATAATGGATTTAAGAGAATTTGACTTAACAAATTCATTTGATATATTGGATACTAAAATAATAGATCAATATATATTTTTCCATTATAAATTGCTTTACTACATTAGAGACTATCTTTAAGTGTGAGTAAAACTACTAAAATATGAGTGTCATTGTTTATACTTAGGTAATGTTGGCTAGAGGAGCACTAATTTGGGAGAAGATCAAACATTTTCATCTTTATTTGAAGAACATAGCATTATTTTCGGAGAGCATATGGATTTTGGTAGTCCCTCACTACTATATATAATTTAGTCAATATTAAAAGCTCTTACATGTTGCAAGGTAAAGAGCAAGGGGTTGAAGGAAATACAAGCTAGCCTTACAACTCTCCATTTCCAAATAGATTGTGTAGGAGATTATAATTATATAATGGCATTGGGTGGAATATTAATGACATATAATGTATTTAATGTTGTGCTTGTTCAATAAATCTCATGGTCACCTTTTTGTAACATTTGTATATTACGCACAAAAATATTGTAATTGTATGTGAATATGATAGATATTGGTCCCTTGTCCCAAAAGGAGCATTACCAAGTGGAAGGAACTATTGGAAATTAAAAAGAAATAACCCTAACAAAGGGAGAAATGGATTTTGAAAATTGGATTCACTAGAGAAAGAGGTGGTCATATCAAGCAAAGAAAACAAATAAGAAGTAAAGCGATCATCATAAACTCAAAGGAGTTGTGGACATCTATGAGGCCTACCCCAATGATACACCTAGTATTTAGACTATTTTGAGTTGTGGTTATTGATTATGCTTAGAGATACTCTTGATGACATGATACTTAGACATTTGAGTTCTTATGTTGATTTGATTATGATGCTACATGCTTAGTTAGATGACTATGATCGTTGACCTAAATTTATGCTAGTTACTATGGTTGTTCAATTTGAATTTTGAAATGATGAACAAAAGAAATATGTGTTGTGAATAAACCATGTTAAAATTTGATAAAATTGAAAATTAAGGTAAAAAGAACTAGATATGATAGGTGATTAGTGATTTTTCCAGTTATGGTATGAGATATATATGCTATGTGAAATTGTGAAACTTGTGTATATGAAATGGTGCTTCAATTGTTTTGATATATGATTTATTTGGGTGGAAACTTGTGTATATGAAATAATGATTCAATTTTATGATTTATTTGGATGGAACTTGTGTATATGAAGTGGTGATTCGATTGTTTTAATACATGATTTATTGGATGGATTAATGTGTACAGCTACGCTTTCCATGGCCAATGGAAAATGGAGGTAACCTTTGGGAACCCTGAGTGAATTTACTAGTGAAGCCGAGCTATAGTCCATATGGAGGGACTATAGTTCCATTATGTAATGTTTTTTTTTGTGATGTTATTTGTGCATGTTTGTAAATTGGTTTTAATTTTCATGTCAATCCATTTAAGTGGTGATTTTTCCACCCAAGTGGACAAACTCGGATTTGAACTTTAGGGCACTTTTTGGGGGTTGAAAAGTTGAGTTTTTAAAGTGTTTTCATTGATTTAAGGTCCCTAGGTCAAGTACCTATGGGTTAGGTACCTTTTCAGCCTAAAATTTTGAGTTATTTTCATGATTGGCACCCTTTTTGAGGGCTTAAAAGGTTTGGCGAAAATAAGGTTTTGAGAAGTGGGATGGGGACTAGTCCCTTTCCACTCCCACTTCTCTATGTTGTCTTGGAAGTCCCCCAAATTCTCACACATGTGAGAGCACACATGGGTGAATGTTCTTGGAAGGGGGAATGGGTGAGTGACAAGTTTCATGTCCCCATTTAAAAGAAATTCAAAATTGAATTCTATAAGAAAAACTAAGAACCAGGGTTTTGGGGGTTCATTTTTGGCATTCTTTGTTTTGGAGTTGTGAATTTTGGGAACTCTTGGATTTGGCTTGAAGGAATTGGAAAGAAAGCTTGGAGAAGGAGTTGTGCTCACCCTCACCACTTATTTCCAAAGCTTCAAGGATTGAGGTAGGATTGCCACACCCATTTGCTTATGTTGTTTTAAACCTGTAAGCTATGTACATCTATTATATGTTTTGAAATGCTTCCTTTAAATTTTGTTTGTTTTCATGTATATTGTTGGGGAAAAGGGTTGTAATGGGATAGGTTCACCCAAATTTTGGAAGAGCATCCCAAGTTTGGGGATGGTTGGAGTAGGAACCTACATGAGGACAAGTTATTCATCCTTTAAAAGGAGAGGTTTAGAATATGGGTATGAGTACCCCTATGTGTTGTGTAATGTGAAGAATGGTTGGTTGGATAAGGAGATGTGAAGGAAGGGTTTGTAATGAAGGGTTGAAAACTTAGTGATTTTTATTCATGGTATTACTTTTGGGTCCTCAAAATGGAGTGCATAGTCCACAGTCTTCCATTCCCTGTTTTGAGTTCATAATGAACTCTTCGTTATGTGAAAATTCCCTTGGGTGGGTGTGTATATTTTCTATGTGTATATTTTTATGTTTTAATGTATTTGGCTTGCATGAATGTACCTAGTTCTCAAGGTGCCTCCTTGTAATGCCCCTCTATATCAGTCCTTTTGGGCATTTAGGTAAGCAGTTATGGTGTTATATCATTGTCGATTTGGTTATTTTATTATGGATGTATGATTGGATTTATGAAGGAAACTTAATATTTTTATAAGGCCTTGATTAATCAATTAGTTAAATAAAAATTTGCTTGCATGATAATCTTATAAATTTAGAATTTAAAATAATAATAATAATAATTAAAATAAATCAATTTCTTGAAATGGAAAGCAAATGTTTATAAGTAATGAAATTGAGTTGTTAGAAAATAAATAAAAAAATACCTTTTAAATTGCATTAAATAATAATTGAGAATTTGGGTATTGTGAGACTTTAATTAATTAAATGGAAAGATAAGGTGATTTTAAATAAATCTTGATGAAAAGATTTCTGAACTAATGTTAAAGCATAAGAGAATAGAAAAAGGAATAAATCATGCACATGCATTACTTCAATCAAATCGTAGATCAGGAATCTTGTTGTTTTTTGGTGGATTTTTAGTTTTGAAATAATTATCGAAATGAATCTTTCCCTTTTGTGAGAGTGTTATTAGATTTAATTTCAAAAAAAGAAAGAAGAAGAGAAAAAGCCACTTCTCGGGGGGGGGGCGGGGCATATTTTACTGAAGTATGGGTGTCACGATGTTGCCTATTTTTTCTCGAGTTCTTCTGGAGTGTAGGGGACGTTATATTGATTTTATGAAGATGCCTCTGCATCGTCCGAAAAGGGGGGAGGCTTGCTTGTGCCTGGCGAACCAATCAAACCATCTCAGGATTAGAATATTGCTGCTCTACCATCTCTCCTGTCAATGCATTCTGAAGGGGAATCTCTCCACAGTCTAAACAAGAATGAAGGGAAAAACTAAAGTAGACGGATAAGTTCGTTAAACAAATTGTTGGATGAGCTCCTTTGGTTGACTTATAATATTCTAAATAAACTTGAAAGGTCAGTAGTACGGGACCTTGCATAGTTTGAAGCTGAATATATTAGAACTAATGTTTAATGAAAACACATATAGTGGTGGTTGTTGTACTTTCTATATTTTAAAAATAAAATAAAATAAAAATTGAAATTTGCAATATTGCTTGCAAATTGTTGTTCCTTACTATATCTCGTCAGTGCATGATTTGTCTCCTCTACTCTAGATCATTGTCTTGTATGCTGAGCACCTAATGCTTGCATCGCGCCATATTCCCTTTAGTATATACTCCAAATTGAATCTCTTGAAGTAAATTGGGCATCCTTTGTGAGGGTACCTTATTTATGCATCTGAAATATACTAGCAACGAGTCCAATGTTAGGATGCACGCATGAACACTATGCTTGTTTGAACAACTTTGAGAGCTTCTTCAAGTAAATTAACATGCATGCTTTCTTGGCTTTATACCTATCGTTTGCTTTTTCTTGGAGTTATTATAGTGCGGACCTAGGTTAAAATATGGTTTCAATTAGCATCACTTATAATCTCCACTTTTACTATTGATGTTCAAATGGATGAGAGACTCACCTCTCTTAGAGCAATCTCTCTTTACTGCAAATAATACGTGGGATTTAATCATAATACCATTTGGTTGATTTTTGCAAATCTTTGGAGTCAAAGGAAATTATCTTAACCGGAATACATAAGGAAATCTGATGATTGGTATGTAGTTGGTCTTTATGGCATTGCCCTTAGTATCAAACAATATCCTATGTACGAAATTTTTCCCCTTCTCATGGCTTGTAACACTCTCAATGGTGTCTATGTGAAAAGAAACCTTGATGCCATATTCAGATACCTGAATTTGTATGAGGAAATTGAGACTATCAAATAAAGTTGCCCCTGTTCTTTGGAAATTACAGGGTCTCTTCTAAGGCCACACACCTATCTCCTACCAAGCGCCATTCATGCATAGTTGATCTCCTCAAGTTAGATTGGGAAAGGCATTCAATGCCTCTAGTTTTAAATAATCTCTCTAATTTCATTATCAACCTGTCTCAGCTGCCCACTTGAACATAACAGGAAGTTTAGAGGTTTAAATAATCTCTCTGATTTCATTATCAACCTGTCTCAGCCGTGCACTTGAACATAACAGGAAGTTTAGAGGTTTAAATAATCTCTCTAATTTCATTATCAACCTATCTTTGTTGCACACTTGAATATAATAGGAAGTTTAAAGGTTTAGATAATCTCTCTGATTTCATTGTCAACCTGTCACATCTATAACACTTGAAAGTAGAATATTGTAGAGGATTCAATAACCTCCCTGATACCTTTGTTAACCTGTCATTACAGAAGCTTTTCAGCAAAATGGGAAACTTTAAAGACTTAAATAATCCCATTGATTCTATTGTCAATCTATCGCAGCGGCTGCATTTGATGTTTAAGTTGTATTTTTCATATGCATTTGTATTTGTATAATGTTAGTATTTAAGTCATTTACCATGAATGAGAATTAGTTATTAAGTGAATAAGTTGGACTAAGTTAAAAGAAACAGATAACTATATTTAATTATTAGGTTATGTTATTTTGAGGAAAAAATTTACTTATCTATAATTCATTAATAAAAGGTTCTGATCTTATTAAATAAATATAAGAATGGGGCTAAAACTAGATAATAGGGAAATAAATTTATGTGTCCTTTTAGATGTAGGTATGTGGATATAGGTAGATCAATGAATCATTCTCCTTATTTTATGGAGTTTTATCTTAGCTACGCTTATCTTTATGTTATAGTATATTTTAGTTAGGAATGGTATCTCTATTAAGAAGGAATAAATGAACTATAATTTAAATGATGTAAATGGGAAGATTAGTGTTATCATCCACATCTTTTTGACCTTAGACTAAAATTTTGTGGTCGTATAAGGGTAGAAGTGTTAATTGATCTTTATGTAGATAATTGTAAAATTGGTGGGGGTCTTATTAATTGATTTTATGGTGGACTTTATTGGATACTTATGCGATGCTTGGTGATGATATGTTTATGCTTCTTTATTGAATGCAGTCTTCCCACATTTATTGTTTTGGTGAAACATTAAATTATATTATTGTCATGTTTATTGATGTTGTCAAAGGTCATTTGGTTACCAACTATATGGGTATCTTGTGAGGAGGAAATTGAGGCCTCCCTTGGATGTCCAGTTGGATGATTTTTTTTACTTTGTTGTTGAAGGATTGTTTCTAGATGTTTTCGTGTTGATGTGAATGCCTTTGGAGACTAAGTTTGATTCAAGGAATACTTTGTCATTTAATTTTTGTTGAAATGTAATTGGGAACTCATATTTTGTTTATGAGTTGTGGGTTTTCGTTCTTTTGGCTTCTTCAGGCTTGAGATGATTGACAATTGATGTTCTCTCTTTATGTGCCCTTGATGTGTCAATTGTTTTGGTATCATGATTTTAAAAGGGTTGTACAAGAATTATTGAGACTCTGTTTATGTGTTTATAGCGAGATGGGTAATTCCTCACATGTTTCTCTATGGTGATCAAATGTTCTTTTTGTGTTGTACAACCCTTGGATTTTGGTTTATGTTTGGGTCTCTAGGGAGAGTGGCTCTTTGTGGGGGTCGGCACCTCAAATAGGAGGAAGAGCTCAAGAGAACCCACATAATAGTAGTTAAACAAGTCATAACATAAAAATAGAATTTAGGGGGATGGGTAGTAAAACACACAAGATTATAGACTTTGGATTCCTCGTCTATGCATTAGGGCTATCATAGACTAATGATAGATTGAGAAGGACGTGGTCAGAAAAGTTGTAATCTCGTCTTCATGATAGGTTATCGACTCTGCATGAGCTACCCTATGGTGTCAGCGCCTCAAGTAGGAGGAAGAGCTAGGAGATCCATAGATGGGTTTCAGTGCCTCAAGTTGGAGGAAGGGCCAGGGGATCCCATGAGAGCTATGCGATGACACTCTCAACTAGACACCCATTTGCCTTATTTCCTTATTGCCTCTGGAATTGTATTTTGTTTATTATTTCTGTTTGATTTGAAAATGTTTCATTATAATCCTTTGGTTACTTGCTTACTGGTTATTGCTTTCATTAATGTGATGAGGTTTATGACTTTAATTTATTAGGTTGACTCATGGATGTTGTTGATTATGTCATTGTAATCCTTGAGTTTTATGATACTTTTGTATGATGTTGAGTCTTGTGGTTCCTGGTTTGGGTGTTCTTGGCTGAGGTCTCTTTCTTGTCAGCTCCTTAGCATGGAGGGTGGGTCTTCGGACCCACATGGTCGGGTAGAATGTGCTAAGAACCCCATTGGGTCCCTAGTCAAGGATCGAGAGGTGCGGATTGGTGCTGTTGCAGCGACTCCAGAGTTGTATCCATCTTGGAGCCAGTTATGATACTATGTATTCCTCTGTTCATTTGAATCATGTTATCTTGTTGAATGGTTTCCGTTCATATTTGGAAACACTTTTGTATCATTGTACCTCTTGGACATTGTACTGTAATGTAACGTTAAAACTTGTGTGGATATTGTCCATGGCAATTGTTATTCAATGTGTTGAGTTAATCATGTATATGTTGTATTTACGTGCATAGATGGTTTCTTATCAATGATTTATCATGTATGTGTTACATTTGTTAATGTTTACTTTGTTATGGATTATATCTTTGGATTTTATTCTTTATTGATATTGTATGGAATTAAGTTCGTAATGTCTCCTCGTGTACCCCAAGGGATGTAAGTATAAGCGAATTTGTTTAATTAAGTTTTATGACTTTTGATTTAATGTGCATCACATGTATGTTTAGAATACTTTAAAAAAAAAGTATTGTGTTGATGTCCTTTGGGGTTCACACGATGGAGCGTTGTGAAGAGCTCAGGAGAACCCACGTAAGAGTAGTTAAACAAGTGATAACCTAAAAGTAGAATTTAGGGGGATGGGTAGTAAAACACACAAGATAATAAAATTTGGATTCCTTGTCTATGCATTAGGGCTATCATAGACTAATGATAGATTGAGAAGGCTGTGGTCAGCAAAGTTGTAATCTCGTTTTCATGACAGGTTATTGACTCCGCATGAGCTACCCTATGGTGTCAGTGCCTCAAGTAGGAGGAAGAGCTAGGAGATCCATAGATGGGTGCCAGTGCCTCAAGTTGGAGGAAGGTCCAGGGGATCCCATGAGAGCTATGCGATGACACTCTCCACTAGACACCCATTTTCCTTGTTTCCTTATTGCCTCTGGAATTGTATTTTGTTTATTATTTATGTTTGGTTTGGAATTTTTTTATGATCATCCTTTGGTTACTTGTTTACTGGTTATTGCTTTGATTAATGTGATGAGGTTTATGAATTTAATTTATTATGTTGACTCATGGATGTTGTTGATTATGTCATTGTAATCCTTGAGTTTTATGATACTTTTGTATGACGTTGAGTCTTGTGGTTCCTAGTTTGGGTGTTCTTGGTTGAGGTCTCTTTCTTGTAAACTCCTTAGCACAGGGGGTGGGTCTTCAGATCCAAATAGTTGGGTGGAATGTGCTAAGCACCCCATTGGGTCCCCAGTCGAGGATCGATAGGTGTGGATTGGTGCTGTTGCGGTGACTCCATAGTTGTATCCGTCTTGGAGCCAGTTATGATACTGTGTATTCCTTTGTTCATTTGTATCATGTTATCTTGTTGTATGGTTTCCATTCATATTTGGAAACACTTTTGTATCATTGTACCTCTTGAACATTGTACTATAATGTAACGTTAAACCTTGTGTGGATATTGGCCATGGCAATTGTTATTCAATGTGTTGAGTTAATCATGTATATGTTGTATTTACGTACACAGATGGTTTCTTATCAATGATTTATCATGTATGTGTTACATTTGTTAATGTTTACTTTGTTATGGATTATATCTTTGGCTTTTATTCTTTATTTCTGTTGTATAGAATTAAGTTTGTAATGTCTCCTCATGTACCCCAAGGGATGTATGTATAAGTGAATTTGTTTAATTAAGTTTTATGACTTTTGATTTAATGTGCATCACATGTATGTTTATAATACTTTAAAAAAATATATATATTGTGTTGATGTCCTTTGGGGTTCACATGATGGGGCATTACAACATGGTAGCAGAGCCTAGGTTCATACCCTAGGAACTATGTGTGCTCACTATGTAACCTTGCACCTAGACCCTTGAGTCTTGAGTTTCACTTTTCTATTGTCATTGTTGTAAACCTGAGTTTCTCCATTAGCCGGTGTCAGGTTGATGGTGCAAGAAATTGATGGGAAAGGATAGGACCCTCGGTGTAGTGTGCAATGCACCAATATCCTTCCTATCAAGGATGCACTATAGACTCATGTGTTGTTGGGTGATGAGGTTTGCAGTGATATGGGTTATGTGTGGAAATGTGTTGATTGTGCATGATTTTTACAATTTTGTAGTCTTTGAGTGACGAATTATGTTTTCTTGAATCTATGAAGGTGTAGAATTTTGATCTGCTTGTTAAAATTGTTGTAAAATTTGGTGTTGAATAATGATTGAAGTGGAGTGCTTTGTGTGAAAATGATGATGTTTAATGAGAATATGTGCTTGTGTGGATAATTATGCTGCGTTTTATGGAAATGTGGCATATTGAGGGTAAAGAATCCTCTTGAATGTTTAGTACTAATGTGTTATGTTTCCACCTCAGCTTATGATTTTTCAGGTAGTCGACTTCAAATCTAAGGATGAAGGTAATTAATTGGCTATGTTTAATATGTTGACTTACTACGGTATTTGCACTTGATTAGTAATTGTATTAATGATCATTTATGATGTTTCACTGATGATAGTGTGTTAGAAGGATGATGTTGTATCACTAATTTGTGAGAGGTATACAACATTGCAATTCCCTCTACACTAGGTTGATTTGATATATATATGTTGTGCACAATGTTTGTTTGTTTGCAGGATTGCAGGAACTAAGCCTTGATTCCACCTGCATTGTCAGGATAGGGCGAGCATCTTACACACCCAATGGGTTTGACATGGAAAATAGGAGGTGATAAGAAAGTTTCCCCAACCCAGTTCATCACCCATCCTCGTGTTTGAAAAATTGGCAGGTTGCAACCCCGTCACCATTTTTGTTTTGGTATCATTTCCTTATTTTTGGATTGTTTAATTTTCATGGCTTACTTGACGGCATTTAATTGGTGATTTTGTTATTGTGTGCTTGTGCATATAATTGTTGATATTGTTGTGTTACCGCGTTTAGGCTTGAGCTCGACTTCTAGGAGTAAGTTGATGCCTAAGGGGGGGAGGATGTAATGCCCCTCTGTATCAATCCTTTTGGGAATTTAGGTAAGAGGTTATGGTGTTATATCATTGTTGATTTGGTTATTTTATTATGGATGTATAATTGGAATTATGAAGGAAACTTAATATTTTTATAGGGCCTTTATTAATCAATTAGTTAAATTAAAATTTGCTTGCATGATAATCTTATAAATTTAGAATTTAAAATAAAAATAATAATAATTATAATAAATCAATTTCTTGAAATGGAAAGTAAATGTTTATAAGTAATGAAATTGAGTTGTTAGACAATAAATAAATAAATACTTTTTAAATTGCATTTAATAATAATTGAGAATTTGGGTATTGTGAGACTTTAATTAATTAAATGGAAAGATAAGGTGATTTTAAATAAATCTTGATGAAAAGATTTCCCAACTAATGTTAAAGCATGAGAGAATAGAAAAAGGAATAAATCATGCAATGCATGACTTCAATCAAATCGTAGATCGAGAATCTTGCCATTTTTTGGTGGATTTTTAGTTTTGAAATAATTATCGAAATGAATCTCTCCCTTTTGTCAGAGTGTTATTAGATTTAATTTCAAAAAAAGAAAGAAGAAGAGAAAAAGCCACTTCTCGGGAGGGGATTTTACCAAAGTATGGGTGTCACGATGTTGCCTATTTTTCCTCAAGTTCTTCTGGAGTGTAGGGGATGTTATCGTGATTTTATGAAGATGCCTCTGCATCATCTGAAAAGGGGGGAGGCTTTCTTGTGCCTAGCGAACCAATCAGACCATCTCAGGATTAGAATATTGCTGCTCTGCCATCTCTCCTGTCAATGCATTCTGAAGGGGAATCTCTCCACAGTCTAAACAAGAATGAAGGGAGAAACTCGAGCAGATGGATAAGTTTGTTAAACAAATTGTTGGATGAGCTCCTTTGGTCGACTTATCACATTCCAAATAAACTTGAAAGGTCAGTAGTATGGGACCTTGCATAGTTTGAAGCTAAATATATTAGAACTAATGTTTAATGAAAACACATATAGTGGTGGTTATTGTACTTTCTATATTTTAAAAATGAAATAAAATAAAAATTGAAATTTGCAATATTGCTTGCAAATCGTTGCTCCTTACTATATCTCGTCGGTGCATGCTTTGTCTCCTCTACTCTAGATCATTGTCTTGTATGTTGACCACCCGATGCTTGCATAGTGCCATATTCCCTTTAGTATATACTCCAAATTGAATCTCTTGAAGTAAATTGGGCATCCTTTGTGAGGGTACCTTATTGATGCGTCTTAAATATACTAGCAACGAGTCCAATGTTAGGATGCATGCATGAACACTATGCTTGTTTGAACAACTTTGAGAGCTTCTTCAAGTAAATTATAATGCATGATTTCTTGGATTTATACCTGTCATTTGCTTTTTCTTAGAGTTATTATAGTGCGGACCTAGGTTATCATATGGTTTCAATTAGCATCACTTATAATCTCCACTTTTACTATCAATTTTCAAATGGATGAGAGACTCACCTCTCTCAGAGCAATCTCCCTTTACTGCAAATCGTATGTGGGATTTAATCATAATACCATTTGGTTGATTTCTGCAAATCTTTGGAGTCAAAGGAAATTATCTTAACTGGAATATGTAAGAAAATCTGATGATTGGTATGCAGTTAGTCTTTATGGCATTGCCCTTAGTATCAAACAATATCCTATGTACAAACTTTTTCCCCTTCTCGTGGCTTGTAACACTCTCAATGGTGTCTATGTGAAAAGAAACCTTGATGCCATATTCAGATACCTAAATTTGTATGAGGAAATTGAGACTATCAAATAAAGTTGCCCCTGTTCTTTGGAAATCGCAGGGTCTCTTCTAAGGCCGCACACATATCTCCTACCAAGAGCCATTCATGTATAGTTGATCTCCTTGAGTTAGATTGGGCAAGGCATTCGATTCCTCTAGTTTTAAATAATATCTCTGATTTCATTATCAACCTGTCTCAGCTGCGCACTTGAACATAACAGGAAGTTTAGAGGTTTAAATAATCTCCCTAATTTCATTATCAACTTGTCTCAGGCACACACTTGAACATAACAGGAAGTTTAGAGGTTTAAATAATCTCTCTGATTTCATTATCAACCTATCTCTGCCACGTACTTGAACATAATAGGAAGTTTAAAGGTTTAGATAATCTCTCTGATTTCATTGTCAACCTGTCACATCTATAACAATTGAAAGTAGAATATTGTAGAGGATTCAATAACCTCCCTGATACCTTTGTTAACCTGTCATTACGGAAGCTTTTGAGAAAAATGGGAAACTTTAAAGACTTAAATAATCCTATTGATTCTATTGTCAATCTATCGCAGCAGCTGCATTTGATGTTTAAGTTGTATTTTTCATATGCATTTGTATTTGTATAATGTTAGTATTTAAGTCATTTACCATGAATGAGAATTAGTTATTAAGTGAATAAGTTGGACTAAGTTAAAAGAAACAGATAACTATATTTAATTATTAGGTTATGTTATTTTGAGGAAAAAATTTACTTATCTATAATTCATTAATAAAAGGTTCTGATCTTATTAAATAAATATAAGAATGGGGCTAAAACTAGATAATAGGGAAATAAATTTATGTGTCCTTTTAGATGTAGGTATGTGGATATAGGTAGATCAATGAATCATTCTCCTTATTTTATGGAGTTTTATCTTAGCTACGCTTATCTTTATGTTATAGTATATTTTAGTTAGGAATGGTATCTCTATTAAGAAGGAATAAATGAACTATAATTTAAATGATGTAAATGGGAAGATCAGTGTTATCATCGACATCTTTTTGACCTTAGACTAAAAGGTTGTGGTCGTATAAGGGTAGAAGTGTTAATTGATCTTTATGTAGATAATTGTAAAATTGGTGGGGGTCTTATTAATTGATTTTGTGGTGGAATTTATTGGATACTTATGCGATGCTTGGTGATGATATGTTTATTCTTCTTTATTGAATGCAGTCTTCCCGCATTTATTATTTTGGTGAAACATTAAGTTATATTTTTGTCATGTTTGTTGATGTTTTCACAGGTCATTTGGTTAAACTGTATGGGTATCTTGTGAGGAGGAAATTGAGGCCTCCCTTGGATGCCCGGTTGGATTTTTTTTTACCTTTGTTGTTGAAGGATTGTTTTTGGATGTTTCTGTGTTGATGTGAATGCCTTTGGAGACTAAGTTTGATTCAAGGAATACTTTGTCATTTAATTTGTGTTGCAATGTAATTGGGAACTCGTATTTTGTTTATGAGTTGTGGTTTGTCATTCTTTTGGCTTATAGAGGTTTGAGATGATTGACAATTGATGTTCTCTCTTTATGTGCCCTTGATGTGGCAAGTGTTTTGGTATCATGATTTTAAAAGGGTTGTACAAGAATTGTTGAGACTCTGCTTATGTGTTTATAGCCAGATGGGTAATGCCTCGCATGTTTCTCTATGGTGATCTAATGTTCTTTTTATGTCGTACAACCCTTGGATTTTGGTTTATGTTTGGGTCTCTAGGGAGAGTGGCTCTTTGTGGGGGTTGGTGCCTCAAATAGGAGGAAGAGCTCAAGAGAACCCACGTAAGAGTAGTTAAACAAGTGATAACCTAAAAATAGAATTTAGGGGGATGGGTAGTAAAACACACAAGATAGTAAACTTTGGATTCCTCATCTATGCATTAGGGCTATCATAGACTAATGATAGATTGAGAAGGCCGTGGTCAGCAAAGTTGTAATCTCGTCTTCATGACAGGTTATCAACTCCGCATGAGCTACCCTATGGTGTTGGCACCTCAAGTAGGAGAAGAGCCAGGAGATCCATAGATGGGTGCCGGTGCCTCAAGTTGGAGGAAGGGCCAGGGGATTCGATGAGAGCTATGCGATGACAGTCTCCACTAGACACCCATTTGCTTTGTTTCCTTATTGCCTCTAGAATTCTATTTTGTTTATTAGTTCTTTTTGATTTGGAAATGTTTCATGATCATCCTTTGGTTACTTGTTTACTGGTTATTGCTTTGATTAATATGATGATGTTTATGACTTTAATTTATTATTTTGACTCATGGATGCTATTGATTATGTCATTGTAATCCTTGAGTTTTATGATACTTTTTTATGACGTTGAGTCTTGTGGTTCCTAGTTTGGGTGTTCTTGGTTGAGGTCTCTTTCTTGTTAGCTCCTTAGCATGGGGGTGCGTCTTCAGACCCACATGGTCAGGTGGAACATGCTAAGCACTCCATTGGGTCCCCAGTCGAGGATTGAGAGGTGCAGATCGGTACTGTCATGGTGACTCCAGAGTTGTATCCATCTTGGAGCTAGTTATGATACTATGTATTCCTCTATTCATTTGTATCATGTTATCTTGTTGTATGGTTTCCGTTCATATTTGGAAACACTTTTGTATCATTGTTCCTCTTGAACATTATACTGTAATGTTTACTTTGTTATAGATTATATCTTTGGCTTTTATTCTTTATTGTTTATGTATGGAATTAAGTTTGTAATGTATCCTTATGTACCCCAAGGGACGTAAGTATTTAAGTGAATTTGTTTAATTAAGTTTTATGACTTTTGATTTAATGTGCATCACATGTATGTTTATAATACTTTTAAAAAAAAAATTATTTTGTTGATGTCCTTTGGGGTTAGATGACGGGGCATTACAATCCTAGCTTGGGGTTGGTTGGTTTTCCAACCAAAGGTTGGGAGGTGAGCTTCCCGTTGGTCCATAGAAGAAGTTTTTGTGCTTTGTTTAGTTTTGCAGGTTTGAGGAGTTACAATTTGAAAGTACATGTGTTACTTTGAGAATGAATTTATTGTTGTCATTTCAAATGGAAACCACCCTATTCGGTGCTTGCTGTTGTAAATAGGAAAATGGATTTTCTATCACTATGCTATTGTAAATAAGAAAACGAGGAATTTAATTAACTGTGTTGTTTTTAACTAGCAAATAGAAATTTGTAACTATATGATGTAGGGAAACAAGTACATCATTTTAAAACTATTTTGCATAATATGTTTTAGTAAAGTTCATTGAATATGGTAGTTAGAAAGATTGTCTTTGTTTCCTTTGTAATGTAAGAAAGCTAGGTTTCAAACTTGTGTAAATCAACTAGAAGGAATGGAAAGAAAATGGTGTATTTCATTCTGGAAGGAAAATATTATGTTGATATTCCAGGTTTAATCTTTCTTCTTATAGCCCAAGAAATATAGAATACTTCATTATAGAAGCTGTGTAATACGATACTTTGAGTTACTACAAAGATCTGAAAGTGCAAATAGTGTGAAAAGTTGTAATCTTTGTCTTTCTATCTAAAAATATATATAAAAGACTAGTATCTGTAAACTCAGGAACGAGAGATAGTTATGTATTCATAAGGTTGCTAAGGAAATGTAATATTTTGTTTTCTTTTAATCCTCATATAAATGTATTTATTTAATTACTAGGATGTATTATGATGGGTTCTGCTTTAAGTTTTCTTGTCTCTGTAAAACAAATGACAAAAAAAAAAGTGTTATTTTTGCACTATCTATATGTCATATTTTGTTAGCAATAAAAGTAGAAGTTTTAAAATAGGAATTTTGAATCATGAAATTACACGCAGAAAGATGAATGGAAAGGATATGCTGAAATTCTACAAGTTATTTACAAAACCATCATCGTTATAATGGCAGTGGTGTAGGAAGATTCTGCAGACTTCCTTTCCAAGGTAGAACTAAATAGACCTTTAAAATAAGGATAACTGAGGCACCAGTATAGGAAATCACGTTTATAAGTTAGAAAGTTCCCTAGGATGGTTCCTTTAGTGTTGTTCAAGAATGCAAGATTCATTTAGTATGTCTATGTTTTGAAGGCATTATAAGCGTCCAGGAAGGGATAAAATTAAGTTTTGCATCTGGCATCCTAGGAAGAAACACAAAAGTCCATTTATTTTGTTATGCAACAAAGAAAGTAGGAATTGGAGGAAATAGGTTACTTTGAGTTACATAAATGTTTTCATAGATTACACATATAACAAAACATGGATTTCTCACCTCCTTTCTTATTGTTCGTAATCAAATAAAATTTATGATTTAATAGTAAGGGGAGGTACAAGATGGTTGCACACAACATTCTAGAAATCACAGGTATCATCTAATATAGGGTTGTTTGTTAATCATCAATAAATATAGCAACAACAGATCCATCATTCATTGTCAACTAAAAAGATAAAGACTGAGGCTTGGACTATAGATTGAATGAATGATCTTCCACCCACTTCATGTAAAGAAGAAGAAATAGGAATATATATATATATATATATATATAGAAAAAGGAGAGAGAAACCACATAAAACAGACTGAATGAACCAGGAGATGTATTGCAACATCGCGCTTCACTCACCCTTGGGTGTGGGTCTTTTGTAGCTCTCACACTACTATCATGGATTTTCCTTCTCACCATTAGACCTATTCACAATGACAGCCAACCCTAAGCATTGTCGCCCCAGTCTATGCCCTACTATGCGAGGAAAAATGAACTAGGGTTTCTCTGTATTCATGCTTTTTTCATCCAAATTATCCACGGCAGAGTTGAGGCAGTTGGGAATAAGATTTTATTTTGGATGTCAATCCTCATTCAACATAATTAAACTTGTGAATTGTATCGGAGGGAAAATAAAATTTAAAATGGATGTGAAATAGAATGTGTTTTGGTTCTTTTGGTTTCCGCCTCCTCTTTCCATTGATTGCCTGATTTCTAACGCCATTTTAAGACTTAGAAAACTCAAAATAATTTAATGGATAGTAAAAGATGCCAAGGCATGTGTTTAATGAATTTACATTCCAAAAGAAAATATAGCATTCGCAATAAGCTAGTTAATTGCTTTAGTTTTCAAAAGTAAATGGGGTTGTTTTTGTTTCATGGCAAGCTATATCTTTGAAATAAAAATAATCCGTCCCTTCTATTTCTGGCAGCACAAAACCCTTAATTTTAACCTTAGACATTTGGCACTGGTGACGTCTCATTATATACTTTTCATTTACACATAAAAAGTTTAGGCCTTCTAAAATCAAGTCAATTCGCATGAGGGAAAAGCAACTAGATTTACATGTTTATAGTTAATATAGTTTCAAAGTGGGGAATTTTTAAAAAATATGAAGAGGAGAATATATTCCCACACCCTTAGGAAAGATTCTATAAATTTTAATAAAGAAATGAGTATTTTTGCACACGTAATATTAGGGATTTTAGAAAAAAGTAATATCTCCCACTTTATATCATTTCTTCCGTCCTTTAAGGAAATTAAAAATATGTACATATAAAGGGATTTAGAATGTACTTATTTGTATTACTTATTATTTAATTTTATATCTTTTAATTTATTCTTGTAGTAAATTAATTTATTTTTTTAAAAGCTTAAATTAATAATAATAATTCAATTAATAAAATTAAATAATGTTAATACTAATAAATAAATTAAAATAGAAATTTATTAATTAATTTGTAAATTATAAATTGTCTTCTCCCTCTCGTTTTAGTCTTCAAAATTAGATTTTAATATAGGCTTCATCAATTTTGGAAAGGTGACTTAAGTAGTGTAGAGCGAGCGAGCATAACTCTGTGACATCAATTAATCCTTGCTTTTAATCTATAATTACTCATTCTCAAATGTCGGACCCCGACCTTTCTCATGATCGCTTGAAGGTATGTGTGATGGTCTCCACACATACCCGCTCATCTAAGTACCCAACCCTCACCCTTAAGTGGTGTGTTGTTGATCTCGTTATAGGGGAAATGTCATCTGATGCGTGTGATACATCATCATATTGTGTATGGTTAGTATAACGATAGAAAATTTACAAATATGTGTTAAAAAAATAAAATTAGTCATGTTTTATTTGGGAGTAAATTTTGGGCATTACATTTTTGGTATCAGAGCTTAGGTTCCAACACTAGGAACTCTGGGCACATGTGTTCACCATGTTAATATGTGTTATAACATTATCATGTAGGATTCCAACTCAATTGCGAAAGGTTCATGGGCACGGATGTGGGCATGCACATGGTGCGAGGCAAGAGCAAACCGAGTCACCACCAGTAGCCCCGCATGTTCCAGAGGTACCACAACATGAGCCTTCACAGAATCTTAATTCCCAAATCCTCCATGCATTAGAGGATTTGATTGGGGTTATTCACGCTCGTCTACTAGCGATAGAGGAGGGCCCTAGACTAGACCAGACACAACACTTGACTGAGGCACACAGGCCAGAGCATAGAGAGCGTAGCAGAAGTCCCCCTCACATTCTTGAGGAGTATAATGATGAGGGAGAGAGGGGATCAGTCCATTTAGATCCTCCACCATAGGTTCCCCGTCCTAAGGTACCAGATGAGGGTAGAGCGTATCGAGATCTAGGCTATCAGATTCATGAGTTGCTACAATTGAAACCACCTAATTTTGAGGGATCCATAGATGGAGTAGAGGCTAAGTCTTGGCTTCTTAGCCTTGAGAGGTGCATGGGATTGTGTGCTTATGCAAGCAATATAAAAGCATGTGTTGCGATACTATTGCTTCGAGGTTCAACATCTACGTGGTGGCACTAGGAGGAGTGCAAGCACCACCTATCTTTAGATACTCTCACTTGGGAGACATTCTTAGAGTGGTTTCGAGCATGCTACTTATCTGAGCATTTCAGACAGCATCGTATTGATGAGTTTCATGACCTACATTAGAGGGGTTTATTAGTAGCATAGTACGAGAGCCAATTTTTGGAGCTACTACTGTATGTGGATTATTTGCATGATGAGAAGCTTCTCGTCAACCGCTTCATCAGGGGCCTAAATGGAGGTATATTAGGACTAGTTCATATGGCTAATCCAGAGAACCTTTAGGTTGTTGTGGAGAAGGCCCTTATAGTAGAGGATATTCAAGGGAAATCTCAGGATGCACAAGAGCAGTTTCAGAACCGCAACCACACTCCACAGTCACATAGCTTTCGACCACCTCCCCTTCCTTTGAAGGGAGGATTCAGGCCTCAATTTGGGCCACCTAGACCATTGTAGTAGCAACAGTAGATTCAAAGGCCTAGGCCTCAATGGAGCTCACAGGGTGGCCACTTTAGGCCATGGCAGCCACAGGGTCCTCGATGTGATCAACGTCCACAGACACAGGGTGTCACTCCAACACATTCACAACAGTCCTCCCGTGGGGGATTTAGTGGTTCTAGTAGGACTGGGGGACAACAGCCTAGTAGGACACAGTTAGTTCAGGTGTATACTCGAGGCCTTTGTTATGTATGTGGTGTAGTGGGACACCTAGCTAGGGAGATCCCTCGGGGACCTGCAACTAGAGGACAACAGATAGGAGGTTCTAAGCAAATAGTGGGAGATGTGGGTTGGCCTTTGTAATTTTTTTTTTTTAAATTCGATTTCATTTAAAATTTTATTTTTATGTTATATTTAATATATATATATACATATATATATATATATTAATAGTAATAGTAATATTAATGTTAATATATATATGTATATTTATATAAATATACTTACTGTTGTATATCACAGAGATGCAAATGGGCAATTTTTAGTATATGATTTAAATGTATGATTGATTTTAATATATGTTTAATTAAATATACGTCTATATGTCTATATGTATATACACATAAAAGTGTATATATATATCTGTGTGTGTGTGTATGTATATATATATTAAGATGGTTATATATGTGGAAATTATGGAATAAACTAGATAATGTTAAATTTGCAATGTTAATGTGTAATTGAGTAAATTAGAATTAAACTATGTGATTTAAGTTAAGTTGAATATTCTTGAGTAAATTTATTTATTTATTTCTTGGCGAGATTATGGTGTATTGAAATGTGTCATATAGCATTATTTTACATATTGTGTACTCTCAAGTTTATTCATTGAATCAATTGTGGTTTTCACTTAATTGGGATTTTGTTTTGTGCGAAAAACCCTTGAGTTAGTTTATCCTTCTATAGGAGCTTAAGTTGTTGGTTAGGAACTTCTAGAGGTGGGGAAATTGATGTTTATATTTGATTTTGTAATTATATATTTGTTCCTATGTTTTGGATATAGTTGTGACTGGAGTTTACACATGGGTTGTAAATTTTTTATGGATGTTGTTTCATATGGTTTTGGTGAGATGGTTTTTCCTCGCGGATGTTCCATTTGTAGTTCAGTGTTCTTGTTGGTACAACTCCTTGGTGTTAGATTTTTATGTTTTGGGTTTCTAGGGAGAGTGGCTCTATGTGGGGGCCGACACACAAAGGGGCTGTTAGGCTAACCCACATTAGAGTTAGAGTAATAAGTGATAACCTAAGTAATTAATTAGGGAGTGGGTAGTTAAACATTAATCAAGATAATTATGGATGTCTCGTCCTCCTGTTAATGCTATCATAGACTAAAGGTGGGTCGAGAAGGCCATGGTTGGCAAGATTGTTACCTCTCCTTCACAAGAGGTTAACGGTTCCGCATGAGTTACCCTATGGAGCGACGCCTTGAGATAGGTAGTCAGGATAACCATAGATGGAGGTGACACCTTGTGATAGGTTGTCTAGATAATCCATGTAAGGCCATGCGATGACACTCTCCTCTAGCGTTCCCTTTGATTTTTTTATTGAAATCCTCTAGAAGTGGTCTATTGTTATGTTTTGGAGATTTATTGTTGTATGAGATATTTCTTTTTGTTCTCTTTCTTTTCATGTCTAGAGTTTAGTCTTGTGTTACTATTTGGATATGCTTGGTCGGGGATCCTTCCTTGTTTACTCCTTGCATGAGGGTGGTCGAGTGGAACATACTACGCACCCCATTGGGTCCCCTTGGATGCAGTTGTACCATTCAGTGCAGAGTTTTGCTGATGCAGTTTGGTCCTGGATTCATTATTACCAAATGTATATTAGTACTCTAGATGTATTTTATATATTGATGTATCACTCCCACGTGCATTGGGAAGACTTATAATGTAATTTTGTATATGTTTTCATTGAGATGTACCATCAGAATGATGTAATGTATTAGCATACCATGTAAATCATTTTTGAACTAATATTTGTAAATATTGTTTATGTTATGTTGTATCTGTGGAAATATGTACTTAATATCTTCATGATTAAATTATTGTATTTGCATGTATGGTTTTATATGGATTATTCTTATCATTTTGGTTATTGTTAATGAATGTTTTAAATGATGATATGTGAATGAATGGATACGTAATTGGTAATTTAATGTTCATTTGTTAGCTTTATCATGGGATAGTTTGGTAATGTCACCTTGTGTACCCCAAGGGACTTTGATGTGCAATTTGAAACATTAGTTATGTTGAAATACTTAAAGTACATTCCTTATGTTTTAAAAAAAAATTGTTGCATTTTTAGTTGCTCCTTTGGGGTTTGCCCGACGAGGTGTTACAGGTTTGAATGCAAGATAAGGAATTTGTCTCTAAATCTTCAGTTCATTTTAGTAAATATCTATGGCATAAAAACATGCTTTAAAAAAAAAATCTACATATCCAAATGTATTTCATATCTTGGAAGGAAACTTCAATTCCATTCTACATAGCCAGGATAAATTAGGGGGTTCAAATGAAATACCAATTACAAGTGGATTTTGAAGACTTTGTGGACAAAAATCATCTAATAAAAATACAAATGAAGAATTATATACAAGCATGGACTAATTAAAGGCTAGGATTTACCAATATAGCAAAAAAATTAGATAGGTTCATATGTAAAGGTGACCTATGCACAAGTCTCTTTTCTTTTGAAAGTGATCTTGAGCATCAAATTCTTAGGACTGGACCACTTCACAATCCAACTTTGCATTATTGGTGACAAGATTCCTAATAGAATTACACTCAAACTTGAGAATATGTGTATGAAAGACCCATATTTTCTTAGTTTAATAGACAAATGGTGAGAAGAAGTTAATCAACCAAGAGAAAAATGTTTAGTTTATTGGAAAAATTAAAATATGTGAAAAAAAGTTGAAACAATGGAATAGATTTCACTTTAAAAACACTTATAAAGTAAAGTAGGATTTATAGAAAGGAAAATACAAGATCTTAATGAGGAAGTCTTCTTTTTTGGTATGAATCAAGAAAGATATTTGGCTGAGAAAACACTTATGAAAGAATTTGTAGATATCCTTGCCAAAGGGTGATCCCACAATAGTGGTTTACAATTTTTGGCCAAATTGGACACTGAAATTATTATTTTTAACTAAATATTCACATTCAGGCACCTATAGCAGCTACTGTGAGGAATTTGAAGATGATGCAAACTAGAGTCTCATCACATTTTGTTTGTAGATTCTAAAAAAAAAAAATTCAAAATTTTTGGAATCAGATTGTACTTCTTTTTCCATCTCCCATGAAAACTGGTTTTTTTCAAAAAGCATATTTTTAAAAAGTGATGCACACCGTATAATGCTAACTTTTTTTCCATGAAGGATTCTTTCGAATTTAGATTTGTAACTCTGATATCTAGTGGTACCACTTGGTTAGATAGTTTTTAATTGAATATTTTTTCTTTAATAAAGTTTTGAAGTCAAACCAATTACAATTCAGACATAGCACGACTGTATAACGCGTAACTTTTTTTGTATATGTTGAAATTCAATTTATTTATTTTTGTTGGATCAAGGACTTCAATATCTGGTGCACTCATATTTTTCAATTGTTTTTTATAATCTACTATTTTTCCATATGTGCAGAACAGAGACCTTCATTTTGAATGAAAAACCTATGTTTAATAAAACTAAAAAAACAAGTACATAATAAAGCAAAACATATTAAATTTATCATTTCAAGGACTACCCAATTCCAGTTAGGTTTATAAAGATTCCTCCATTTTCATCCTCAACCCAAGTTTCAAAGAGTAAAAAAATAGGTTTTTTTTGTGAACAACATCAAAAATCAGGGAAAAGGGGGGTTTGCTAGAACCAGGGGGGTTCTAGCGAACCAAGGCTCATTCGAACCCTGGTTCATTCAAACCCCCCTCAATATGAATTTTCATTTTTTTTTTTAGGCAGGAAATTTGGGCCTAGTAATTAAATAGGTTCGTTCGAACCCTAGTTCAGTCAAACCCCTCTTTGGTTCAGTCAAACTTATAGGTTCATTCAAACCCCTAAAACCAAATTTGTTGCCATGGGTTCATTTTTTCTCAATTTCCCTTCCTCCATAAAATTGTAAACCACTATTGTGGCTTCACCCAAAGAGGAAGTGTTTTAGAAGAAAAAATAAAGAGATACATGGCTAAGAGAAGGGGATAGAAATTCAAAATATTTCCACAAGGCCACTAAAATTTGTAGGCATCAAAATATAATCATCAAAATAAGATTTTTGCAAGAATATACTAGTTAAAAATGTTAACATTATAGTTATATATGGTTGTACTATTTATTGTAAATAAATTTTCATGAAAATATGAATATAGAGAAATGAATACATATGGAACTACACCTAAACCTTTTAGTAAGAGAGACTAATAGCACATGGCATAAGAGAAGTTTACCAAATTGGTGCAAGGGCACCCTCAAGTTTCATGCCTTCAATAGGAAAAAGTGTCATTTTGTTTTTATTTTGTGGTTTTCTCATGTAATAAGGTCTTATAAGACCATTTCCGATGTGTTTGAGTCCATAGTAGGTCTCTAGGTATGTTGGAGTTGTCAATGTTGTAAAAGTTGTAAAAACCTGGAATATGAAGAGTCATAAGTTGTAAATGAGGGAATTTGAATGGTTGTAAGTTGAAATTTTGGTTGAGAACCATTGGAAAATGGTTTTAATTTTTTTAAAAGGCTTTGTAAGGTTGAATATATGGTTGGAGGGTGTGGTGGTTGATGTTTTGGAAGTTGAAGCAATAAAATACCTCTATTTTCTACATTTCTAAACATTTCCTTGTTTTTCTTTGATGTAGTATGGATCTTTATGATCCCATACTAACTCTAAATCAATTTTGTTTGGTAAATATATGAATCTAGTGTCTATTGGCATTGGTTTCATGTAAATTTATCAAGTTTCCAACAAGTTGTGTTTGTTTTACTAAAATAGGTCTGAAACCCTAGTAGGCCTAACTTGAGGGAGAACAATTCAAATTTGAGTCTTGTGTTCCAAAAAAACCATACCCCAATTCTTAGTATGTTGTATAAAGCCCAAATGCATATCTAGAATTGTGTTTATATTTTTGGTATCGATTCTGGTTTGAAAGTTATGACCAACAAACTTGAATTTGTTGCTCCACTTCAAGCCTAGTCAAGAGTAGAATAGTCAAGTTTTAAAATTTTCCTTCCAAAGTAACCATATCTAATTTCTTCATATGTTGAATAAATCCATAAAAGGTATCCAAATTTGGGTTTTTCTTTTGGATATCAATTCTTCCTAGGAAGTGCCCATTTTAGTCAATTTGAAGTACTACTAGGAGAGTGAGGCCTAATGAATGAAAACCCATCATGTGAATGTTTAGAGATTGAAAGTTTGGTTGTTTAAGGATTTTTTAGAGTTTTCCACCCTTTCTCTACATCAAAAATTCATTTAAAGGTAGTAGCTTGATATCTAGAGAGATAGGAGCTCCTAATTCATTAGATTTAAAAACCAAACAAGAGAATCAAAAGCTAAGCAATCCAAATATATGGAGAATATATCTTATGATTATGAGGAAAGATAATTTTTAATGGAAGTTTTTAAATATGATGTTGATATCTAGAGAGTAATACTCAAAGCTTGAGATAGAGGGACCTATCACACCAAAGAGAGAACAATTGTCAATCAATATGGAGAACAAAAATGTAAACCTTTATAATCTAATATCTCCCATTATTTTTTAGATGTTACTATTGAATATCAAATGAGAACTATAATTTTATTTCTTAAGAGGGGAAAAAATAGAAATAGAGTTTTATAAATGGGTAAAACTAAATTGGAAAAATAGGGGTTAGGAGATTGAGGCAATAAAAGGTTTGGGAAACTTGGATATGTTTCCTACATGTTTAAATCTATTGAAAATGCTCAAATAGTTCATCCATATGGCATATGGTTTATCTATGGAAAATTATATTACCTTCAAGATTAGAATTTTGATTTTCATCCTAAAGTCCATCTTGTTCATGATACCCCATATGTATTGAGTTACCATATCTAAACTTTTCCTTCATACCATTTTTGGAGGATACTGTGGGATAACTAGTGGATATTTTTCACATGGATATAAAGAAAAAAAATGACGCTTTGAGGAGAAGAATAAACTTGGCATGTTGATCATGCTAGATCAAACAGTCTAAGAGATTTTGATATTTTGTAGTTCAGCAAAGCCAAGTGCACTCATAAAATAAAGGGAAATACTACTTTATTTCCCATATTAAAATTTATTCACAGTAAGAGAAAGTTTTTATATTAAAATTAAGTGCACATTGTAGGATCAACTTGGTCTTATGGTGGGTGATATTTTCTAAGAATCAAGGAGGTCAAAAGGTATGAAATCTCCACTATAGGTTTGTAAAGTTCAAATTGATAGGAAATATTAATATTTTAAGTTGATTAAAATAGATGTACAAGAACATTTATGGAACCACTGAAATCTTCTAAAGATGCTCTCAAGCTCCTAGTTGATACTTGATGGAGAGACACACAACAAAATTTCTTGATTAAAATACAAGATTAAATAATCATTTCTCATCGACATGTACACAGGCCATGAAGCAAATATGAGAATATGTTAACAATATTAAAGTTTAATATTTCCATGGAAGGTAGTTGAATTCAAATTTCACTAGTATGAAACATAAGTAAATGGAAGTCAAGGGAAAAGTATTAGGTACATTTTATTTTAATCTAGGGGGAAAATTATTGTAAATATGGCAAATAAATAAATTCATATAGGTGAATTCAAAATGGAAAAATGGGTAGGAAAATGAAATAAATAAATAATTGGAGCCATTTTAATATGTTTTTAGTGAAAATGAATATGTAAATTAAAAATGTAAAGAGAGGGGGAGATATTTAGTAAAACAAAAGGTGGGAATAATTTGTAAATGTCTAGATCAATTGTCACAAAAAGAAGTTATAATAAAAGAAAGAAATATTTGATGGATATGAAACATTTGAAAAGGAAAACAGGTTAAGTCACTAAGAAAAATATTTAAGTGAAATTGAAATCTAAACTTGATTATGTTGAATTCAAGAAGGAGAAGGCTATAGAGATAAATCAAATATTTGTTATGTGAAAATACAAATATTATTTTACTTTTTAATTATGTAATTTTTATTTTTTTTTGGTTTTATTTTTCATGTTAAATATTATATTACACAAGAAGCTTTGTAAGCCAAAGAATAAAAATAATGAGTTTTCTCATAATTGTAAAAATGAATGTTACACTAGATTGAGAATTTTTAAAATTTAAATCAAATGTAAAAGATCTTTCCTCCTCTTTTATTCCTCCATTTTCCCTCTTCTCTCCTATTTTGATAAAAATACCTTAGATATAGAGTTACAAGTGGCTATAATATTTTAGAAAGATATACTAATATTGAAACTCTTTCTTCCAAGGGGAATTTTATGTATTCATTAAGTAGTTAAGTTTTTGATTTGTAATATTTTTCTCTCCTCCCTTGCTATATGGTTCTAAGGGAGTCTCATTGTAGCATAAAAAATTGTCACCCTCTACAATTTCACACTACTTTGACACCCTATTTTTTCTACAACATTAATTATAATAATAAATTATTCATTTCATGACCAAATTATAAAATAATATTAAATTTCTTAATTTCCCAACAATTTTGGGATAAAAAGTATTGGTAAAGGGTGCTGGGCACCCTTGACCAAAAAGTGAAATTTTAAATATGTAATATTTGATTGGTGATCTTTTGTGATTTAAAAATGATCCCAGGATGGCCCCTACCCAAAAAGGTTAATTAAAATGCATTTATAAACAAGTTTTCTTCTTATTTGAACATAAGAAGATGGTATTTTATGAACAGGGAGCTGCAGTTATGATCAAATTATGAAGATGTATTGAGTTATGCTCTACATGTTATCTACAACAATCTATTGTGTTTTGGGAACTAACTTTTTGTAGGTCTATCAAGCAATCAAGGCATCCATCAAACAATATTTGTGGTAACTTGTGTGCGGCATCACTTCATCAAGGATCCACATCAAGGTAACTTTATAATTTATTGTTTTAGTCAATTATTGTCATTTTGGCCTCTGTCTGGCCTAGGGTATGCCCTCTTGATCATCATAATTTTCTATACATGGAGGTAGAAATACAAAAACAAGGATTGACTTAGACAAGCCCCTATACAACACAACCTTTTTCCCTATTTTCATGTGTGTAGGTCAAATTTGAAAATTTTGCCAATAAAAAGCTACAAGGAAGTGCAGGGAAGATTGTAATTGACATCTTAGAGTTTTCAAATCCAAAAAAGAAACATTTTAGTCTAAAGCACTGAATTGTTTCATTCACCTAATTTTGTCTCAAATTTATAGCACAGGTTCCTCTTTGTACCTCATTCTTAGATATGGGTCTACTGTGTTACTTTTTATTTTTGTCTGTATAATAAATTACATTTTCAAAACTAGGTTTATATGTCAAATGGAATTATTAAAACACATAAAATTTATCATCCTCACAACTCAAAAAGGCATAAACCCTAGGAGGTTGGCTCTCCCTTGTGGCAACAAGCTAATTATTTGGCCCTAGTTAGTTTGTGTCCAAACATGAAGTTTAGTGAAAAGAAGCTAATCCTATTTAAAGTAGGATCCCTTTTTCCTACTTCACATTTTGGTGAACTCGAAATATCTTGTAGTTACAATTTTCTAAGTTTTGTTACATAATTCTAAAAAAAATTCAAAAATTTAGGTTCTTTGAAGACATTATTAATTTGAATTTATTTCATTTCAAAAACTAGGCATTTGCATAATTTGTCCATCATAAATTAAAAATTAAAAAATTAAAAAATATTTTAATTTTTATTGCATAATTTCATATTTGATTCTCCTTGTTTAGGGCTTAGATTTGAGATATTTTTATTGACAAAAATAATTACAATATTAATTTTTCAACATTGCATGCATATTTTGGTGAAAAAGCATTGAAAAAGTAAAAAATTGTATAGTGTTTTTTGTTTCAAAAGATCAAAAGTATTACTTTTATATATTTATTTTTTAAATTTTAGTTAATTACAATATTTTAAATTTATAAAATCATCATTTGAACATATTACATTGTTTTAAAAATACAAACTTTATGCATGTGTATGCTTCATATACTTGAAAACAAGGTTTCTCTGGCATTTCCAAAAATCTATTTGCATCCAAACCTAATCTTGTGAAACATAGGACCCTCGAACATTGTCAATGATTTCTAGATAAATTAAATTAGTAAATTTAACATCTTTGGAATAGGGCACCCAAAACCCCTGTCTAGTCAATTTGATGAAGGGTGTACTCCCATTACAAAACCACACACATAGCTAAACAAGAGAAATAAACAAGAAATGCATAAAGAAATACTTGCTTTCTATTATCTTGATAAATTGAAATTACAATACTTAAAATAACACACTCAACCACATTTGTGTTCTCATTAGAAAAATTTGGATGCCAAAATAATGATCTACACTGCGGGATCCTCTCTTTGTAACTTTTGTTCTCCATCTTTATCCTAGAAGTGTAACTGCCTTAGAATATTCTAGAAGATGTAACTCTATTTTGGTGCCAAAAATTCCACTGTCCATTTTCCCACTCTAGAAGATTTTTATTTTATTTTTATATAGTTACAACTTCTAAGGGTCATAACTCTTGATCCAATTGTTGGAATTTTAATTATAATATATCATTGGAAAACTTTTGAAGATATCTACAACATCTTCAACCTATTCTAGGGCTTCTAAGATCTTTAATTTTGAGTTTGAAAGTTCATTGGAGAAATTCCTTGAGATGAAAATTTAATATCTTCAAAATGCTACATGGTTTTGAGATGATTCTTTCACCAATAATTTTTTTTTTAATTTCGTTCCTTGGGCTCAATTTTTGTGTCCATAGGAACCCGAAGGACGACTTACTAAAAATAGTAGGTGATTATTTTTAGTTGTTTCAAAATTATACCTATCTAAAATATTGCATGTGTCATCATGGGCCCCAAAAAAATTAAAGAAAATTATAAAAAAAAAATGAAAATACAATATTTTTGGGTGATGCAAGATTTCCCTTACACCATTGGATGATCCTACATTAGACACCCAAGGTAATTTGAAAAGTCACCTTGTCACTTCTCAAGGATTAGAGAGAAACCAAGATGGTTAACCTTAGTCTTAGATAACTATGATCAATCTTCAACATGCTTTCCATTTCACTTGACCAAATAATCTTCATACTACTTGTTTCTTATGCTTCTACTCATATGGCTATCTAATATTTCTTCAATCTTCTCCTTTTCTAAAGTAGGTGGTAGAATATTCTACTATGCTTCTATTAATTATTCATCAATTCCTCTTCATGATATTTTGTTAAATTTGAAATGTTAAAAATGGGTGAAATATGAATTTCATTAGACAACTCTACCGCATATGCATTTCCTGAATCATGTTTCTTCAAGATTTTACTCTTCTTGTCCAACTTATTATATGTACCAACTAGAAACCTCTCCTTTCACAAATGAACCATGACTTCATCTCCTATCTAAAACTCTTTATACCTACTTTTTTTTATCTTCCTATAATTTCGTAAAATTGCACCCCTTGCAATTTCACATATGTTGTTGTATCTACTTTAATTTCCACTCTCTTAGCAATTGTGTAGGTTCATTTAAGCCTTTGCATTATCCTTTTTCCCCTCTCAGGATTCTCAAGACCCATTTTCAGTAGCTACCTTTGTGTGTCAGCTTTGCAATGAAACTTGTGCTTTTCTCATGCCTATTGTTTCATATCATGATGTGTCTAGACACTAGCATACCACATGAATTTATGCATTCCATGCTAGCATCCCATAACATTTCTACATTTGAATGACCATTTTTTAGCATGTTTCCCACTTGTCAACTCCTTTTGTCGGTGGTAACGGCCCAGGATGCCTTGTAATGGCTTGGAAAGCTTCTTTTCCCTCCTCTTCTCTCTTTAAATGCTATATTTTCAATCAATTGGTCCTTCTTCTTGGTCTTTCTCTCTTGGAGATAATTTCTTCTCTCTTTCTCTCAAACTTGCATAGCTCTCTACAACTTTCTATAGTATCCTCAAGCTCTCATGTTCTTATAGCGCTCTATATTGCTCTTTGCTCTCGTAGCTATCTTTGTCTCTCATTCTCTCCTTGGCTCCCTCAAGCCTTGTAGGTGATATCTTGCTTATCTTGTATCTTTGAGTATCATGGGATTTCTCACATCCCCTTTCTAAGAATTTTAATATTTCATCTATCTAGTTATTTTGTGATAGATGTTCTCCTCATTGAGCGGGGATTGCTTTTATCACTTTGTATTTGCTTACTTTGTTCAATTTATCTATCTGGCTGTCTATGGAGGTGAGAACATCGAAATAGGGGTTTGACTACAGTAAGGCCCTAAATAGCCCAACATTTCTCCCTTGATCTTATGTGTGCAAGTATTGAAGATATCTACTTGTTGGAGGCTTCATTACTTGGTTGTTGTAAGCATTCTCTTTTTTTATCCCCTTTAGTCTTATCATTTACTTTATTTTATTTCAATCCTATTATACTCTATTATTCTCCTACATTCTTAAGATTTCTTAGCAATCTAATTGTTAGTAGTCATTTAGTTGTTTTCTATGATAAACTTGGTTTCTAGTTCATACAAAACGCTAGTGCGCCTCCATGACTCCAGTGCACCACATTGTCTTCCTTGTTCCACACTACCATCCTTTGGTCGAGAGCCCATTAGTCTATCCAAAAACCCTTTGTGATCTACTCTTTTTTATTTTGAAACTCTCACCTTTTCAATTGCAGGTAGTTTAGGGAAGTTCATTTCATGGGACTCTCTTGAGAATAAAGAGACTCGTGAGAAGTAAATCCCCCTTCTCTACATTTTGGTGAACCTGACGTGAAAACACCTTCCCCAAAAAAAAATTCAATAGAATTTCCCGAACCCCATTTCTTGCTATCAAAGTGATGTGTTAGCCTTTGGCTAACTTGTTTATACATTATTTATTATATTTAACTTATTACTTTCAAAATGAATTTAATATCATATTTTATCTGTTCAGTATCTAATTTTATTCAAAGTGTTAATGTTCATTTCATGCTTGTGATGGTGACTTGGATTTACCCATGTCACTAAGTATCTTTGACCCTTCTTCTAAAATTCCTCTTGTTTTGGGGAATGTTTTGTTGCAAGAAGATGAAATCATTAACTTTTCTTAATTTATTACTCTATTTTCTCTTCATTCCAATGCACTCTCTTCTAGTGATGATGCATTAGGTAATGATGATTATCTTCTCTATTCCAATGCACTCTCTTCTCAAGATGATGCATTAGTGAGTGATGAAGTTTTTCTCATATTGGATCCTTAGGGATAGATGTTGAGAATATTTATTCGAATAACCCTTCTACAAGTTGTGAGGAATCTACAAATGTAATCTATGTCTTTGCTGCCCATCAAAGGCCTAAGAGACTGGTCATTTACCTAACTCCAACTAGTCCTCCTAAAAGGATTTATTCTATTAATGGTGTTCCATTTAACAATGATTCTCCTGATCTTTGTAAGGTTCCCTCTTTTAGAGTGGTAGCCCATACGTATAAGGATAGAAGGAATAAAAAAAATGTTGATCATCCTACTTCTTTACCACCTTCTCAACCAAGTCATCCTCTAGCACCTAAACCTACTGACTAAAGAACCTAGTGATTATGATCTTGTTGAGCAACTCCGAGTTACTCCAGCTAAGATCTCACTGTGGGACTTGCTTCAGTCTACTCCGGTTTATCAAGGTATGCTTTAGGAATCCTTGCAAAGGATCCTCTTGCCTTCTTCTACTAGGTCGACAGATGTTAATGTGTTGATAGCTCATATTCTTGTAGATTCACTGAAAATTATATTCTATCCATAGGAACTCTTGCCTACAGAAGTACATAAGCAAGAGTCTACTTTAACCTTCTTAGGAATCAAAGCCAAAAAGGTATAATTAATAGCTTTAAAAAATTTCTTGTTATTCTAAGATTCAAACCCATATTTTCTCCTTAAGAGAAAGAGTGGCAATAAAATCCAAACCAAAATTCAAGGAATAAAATTAAACAATAAGAAAATGAATTGAATATGTAACCATAAAATACCTTTCCTTAATTTTTTTTAGGAAAGAAAATAGGGCTTCTTGAATAAAAAAAGTACAAACAAAAGACATAGAATTCTTACTTATTAACCAAATATAAAGAGAAAATAAAAAAGGGTGCCAAAGAAAAGTTACCCCTCCTACAAAATCTTGATCTCCAATGCATTGACATTAGCTACCCTTCTAGAGAATAAAAGAAATAACTAACATCCTATCCATAGAAAGTTTTATTTCATGAAGGAAGATAATATCAAGCTTATGAATCTAGATTAGCTCTTAAAACAAATTTCTCACAAGGGGTGTTGCCCAAACCACTAGTATTCCATGAGAGAAATATGATTTTTGGGTTATAGAGAAGGGAGAATCTAAAGTTTGAATAACTTCATATTCAACCAATATTTACCTAATTATATTAACTTTATTTTGATAACTTTTCCTTCCCACTTTGGAGACATTATCTAGACTAATAATTTAAACATTTTATTATTGAAGACTTAATAGTGTTAGTGTGAATAATTTATCTATTCACTACACTATAAGCGTACTTAGGTTAATGAGGTTAGACAACATCTTGTCTTACTGAATGTGCAACATTTAACCCTCTTGAGGTTACCAAGTTGTTTGGTAAACCTCATGCACATACCTTTTGAGGTTGGAAGACTTTCCATCTCACCTCAAAGGTCACACAACATTTAACACAGAAGGTTGTTGAATTGATCATAGAGGTTGTTGGTTTGCACACTCCAAGTGATCCTAAGGTTGACACCTATAGGACACTTGTCTACTCATTTATGCCACTTCATAGGAAACTTGGCAATTCATCTCATAGGTGGATTGCATCATCCTTGCCTATATATGCAAGGTTTTGTACTCAATGTAATTTGGGTAAACTAAATATAATTTTATGCATTATTCATTGTGATGGTCATTTTATCTCCTAGAATCTTCTAATTCTTATATGGTCTTAGAGCTTTAGGTGGAGATAGTGCAAGCCATAGTTGAACCAGTGCATTTAGTTGTTTTCATTGTTGTAAGTTTACAATTTCAGGAAGATGCTTAGATTCCAGGGCATCAATTGGAGTCAACTTGCACATTACTCATAGCAAGAGAAAATCAACCCCTTAGCAGGCATAAATCTCTATGATTCTAGGCACTTTAAATCTGTGTTATCTCTGTTTTGAAGCATTATTTGGAAGGCCAATCCAATCTTTGTAGGCTGCGATTTTGGAAGGGGCGTGTTTGAAGGGTTTCTTTTGCAGACCCGCAACATTTCCATTCCATCCAAAGGCTACGTAAGCAGTCGTGTCCTTTGATTTGCCTCATGCATCGCACCATATTGAATGTTGACCTACATATATTTCTTAAGCAGCCTCATTAATGACCTGCACACAAGGAATTTCTCCAAACCTAATTAACATTTCGCAGCCTTTTGATTTGTAGTGAGGCTCAAAGGAGGGAAGAGCGTGGTCAAATGAGGATAGAAGTGTGCTTTTACCATGAAAAGGTGTGCTTTTATTGTGCCTTTTGATGGGAAATTGAATTGTTAATAGGCAGAAATTCACACACTTTTCTCAATCTGCAACCTTCTCCTTAGTGCAAGATCTTGCAGGATCTGGTGCGGCACAAAGAGGGGGAGATTAAAAGTTTGTTTTTCAGCACGGCTTGAAAACTAACGCCTAGCATTGACATGCACATTTGAATTACCACACTAATTTTAAATGCCAGTGATGGCATTGCAAATTTCCATCGCCAAGGGTTGCACGTTGGCCTTCCTTGCGGGTTATGCGCTTGGCAATCATGGCATGTAGGTATTAAATCACTGCCACCCAATGCTTAAATTTTTTGTGGGGATTTATTGAAAATTATCTCCACAACTACCAACTCCCTTTTGGCACACACTTGGGGATCTACCAAGCGATTCGATTCACCATGTATGTTTCCTCAATAGCCTTAATAGCCTTTGATCGAGTTTTGTGCTTTTTTTTTGCTTGTATTTGTTTACCATACTAAAAAAGCACGTCATTTGGTAAGAACCTGCAGAAGTTTTTTAAACCCTTATCACCTCCCAAGGTGTGGCCAGCTCCACCTCTCTAATTGGTTATAGCACTAACTTTTGTTTACAATTAAACCTCAATTTTTATTGTAATGGTTAACTGTAGGCTAATTGTTAGAATTTTTTTAACCATAAATATTTTTGCTTACCGCAACATTTGGTACTGATCATTAGTGGTCAAAATTAAACCATTTGGGTATCATCTAATACTTGTAAAAGGAATTTTTTTTTTCCATAGTTAAAAATTTGTAAAAAAGGGTGATTTTTTCTGTTGCAATGAATGTGGCAAAGGTGATAGGGGGAGGTGCATTTTTTTTCCTTAGTTAAAAATTTGTAAAAGAGGACTCAATTTTTTCTTTTGCAATGAATTTGGCAAAAGGAGGGGTCATCATAATGGGGGTTGTAATTTTATGTTTTTTTGACTTTTATTGAGGTTTACAAGGCATACCTTAATCTTGTCTTCTTAATCAACCTCTTGACAATAAAATTTGAAGAACTTGTCACAGAAAAAAAAGTTTGTAAATGCACTCATATAAAGTGCCACAAAACTGAATGTGTGTTTCACATGGAGGGAATTTGGGAAATTTGTACTTACACTGAATTATAAAGTGCAATGGTGGGCTATACCATAACAACATGGATCCATGTGATTTTCACTGCATGTGAGTGTGTCTTGGAGCACACCCTTTCTCAATTTCTTGTACATCTCTATATTCCTTGCACACTCTCAATCTTAGTTGGTTGCTTATATTTTGTTAGCATTAAGGGGGACTATAGTGTGTTATGCTAATGCTTCTTTCAATGAAGCAGTGGAGAAATATTCTTTTTTGGGAGGCCTCATGAACCTTCCTTCTTGATCTATCATATGGGGATTATTTCAGTGGATCACATTTTGAGATTCTAATACTCATAATCACAAGACCATGCATATTTTCAACTTCTCAAAGTATGATTGACTTTGTATATACTTGTTGAGTAGTGTTCATATGTTCACTCGTGCAATATTTTGTATCTTTCATCTTGATCTACATTACTTGGAGATTTGTTAATTCTAGCAGACACCAGTTCATCATCGATAGAGTTTACAATTTCTACATGCTTCAAGAGTTCATCATCATGTTCCTATCATCAAGGGACAAATTTTCATAAGGTATTAAATCCTTCTAATTCTCTTTTTTGAAGAGGATTTCTTTTCCCACTAGATTTTCTCCTTTTTCTCTATTTATGAGAGAATGCATTATACATGGATACCTAACATGGTGATGCAAGAAAAACAAAATGCATTATACATGAATACCTAACATGGTGATGCAAGAAAAACAAACTCTCCTCTTACAAAACAACTCACATTCACAATCCTCTCTGTCAATCAATTTCAAAACAATATAGAGATTGCAACAAAAAGATAACCAAAAGACTCAGCTTATTGGACATTCATCAGCATAACAGATTTACAAACAACAATTACACTTATTGGCCATTTTCAGGGACATTAAGTCTCCCCCCTGCCTCTTCAAAGGATCCTCTCCCTGCCACGCTGCTCCACATTTCTCAATCTTCAACTCACTCTTCCCTTGAACTCTCTATTCTCCCACACGGTCTCTATTCTCCTTCATGCAAGCTACCTCTTCCCTCACTGGTTACTTTCCTCGAGGCTTCCTTTTCTTTTGCAGCCCCTTTTTACCATATGCTGCACCGCCCACAAATCTTTGTGCTTCCTTTAATTTATTTTAATCTAAAATCTTCGTCCCCTATACAAACCGAACACTCTCTCATATTCTCATTGTTGTTCACTGTATTTCTTCTGCAAACATTTCTTACAAATCAATCGGCCTCTTCTCAATGATTATCATTCTCATCCTCTATTTATCAACCTCTATTTTCTTTTAATTCTGCACCTTCAATTATCAACACCAACATTCCTTTACCTGCTGCGTGCCAGACTGCCACTCCTTACCTCTCCGGTCTCTTAACTATTCAAATTAAAATCTCCTTATTCATACGCAACCTTATGCAGTCTCATGCCCTCTCCCAAAACCAATTCACATCCCTCCTTACACTTACCACAATAGGGCATGACTCTCTCCTACCACAGTTTTGGTCAGCTAAACAATTATTAAAGGCCCTCTTCTCACACCGCCTTCTGTCGTTCCCCCTTCCATCGCGTGACACTCCAACAGCCTAGCTTCTTGTTTGGAAATTTAATCCAAGTTTTCCCAGAATGGGAGGCGTCACCAAAACTCAGGCAACCGAAAGCTAAAAGTAACAGCTGCTTAAAGACTCTTGTGCCGAGCCAAGTTAATGTTTTAGTGCATAAAATTAATTCTTTACCATATGTGATGGAACTGAGAATTAAACTCATGACATTTGGTCCAAGATTAAGACTTGTTTGAATTGGAAATGAACATATATATTCATTTGTCATTTCCATATACTTATCTCTATCAACGTTTTACTGTGATTTTTGTGGGAAGCTCGAAATGCAATCTGATTGTGCCAAAATCACATCGATTCCTAAAAAAAATGCCAAAGACCACAAAACCAAATCAAAATTAAAGAAAATAAATTGGAAATATTTTTGGTCGATGCGGATCGCATGTGCGCCCGGATGCTCTTGCGTCACATGGCCTCTAGTCAGGACCCATTTTTATGGAATTGCACTTTTGTGATCTCCCCAAGTATGACTTAAGGGGGATGTTAGTGTGAATAATTTATCTCTTCACTATACTTAAGCATACTTAGGTTGATCAGGTTAGAAAACATCTTGTCTAACTAAATGGGCAATCTTTAAACCTCTTGAGGTTACCAAGTTGTTTGGTAAACCTCATGCACATACCTTTTGAGGTTGGAAGACTTTTCATCTCACCTGAAAGTTCACTCAACACTTGGCACACGAGGTTGATGACTTGGTCATAGAGGTTGCTAGTTTGCACACTCGAAGTGATCCTAAGGTTGACACCTATAGGACACTTATCTACTCATTTGTGTCACTTCATGGGGCACTTGTCAATCCACCTCGCAAATAGATTGCACATCCTTGCCTATATATGCAAGGCTTTGTATTCAATGTAATTTGGGCCAACTATATACAATATTATGTGTTGTCCATTGTTCTTGTCATTTTATACCCTATATTCTCCTAATTCTTCTAAATGGAACAAGTGATTTATTTTTTAAATTATCCTTACCATCATCTTGATGAATAGTTTGTAGCATCCTACAATATATATAATATATAATGAAATAATTGTCAAAATTGGAATAGTATCATTTATTCTAGAACTCCAAGATTCCCCCTTGAACCACCCATAGGACATACATATTAAGGAAGAGGAGTCTCTTCTCTTGGTAATACCTACACTTTAGAAGAAATTTGAACATCATTTGGAGGAAGCATGGCAGTATTAAAAAAACCATATATTGATTAGTTTGAGTTTTCTCCATCAAGACTGGTTTAGTATCTTCAAAATTATCTAAAATTTTAAATCTATTATTAGAATACCCCTTTGCTAAATATTTTCAGACAAATCCCATTCTTTCCTTTATATTTATTTTTCATGGGAATAAAACTACTTGATTATTTTACTATTAGGGAATTGGAGATTTTCCTTTTCCATTATTTTTATTCATAAATATCTCAAGTAAGGAATGAAGGTCATCTAAGGGTTCCTTAAGAATATTTATCTAAATATGCCCATAAGAATGACAAAGTTGATAATGAAATAGAAGAGCTTCATAGTATAAGTGTTCAATCGTTGATGAATGCTACATAATATAATATTTATAGAATTATGAAAAGGATTATTAAAATAAATTTCCACACAAATTTGAGCATATGAAAGTACTTTTCCATCTATCATTTAATGAGACAAGCCTATAGGTTTTCTAAGGATAGTTTCAATATAATTCAAAATATCTAATCTCCAAAATTCCATTAGCATAATTGTACGAGCATTAAAATAAAATTAAAGTATCCATTGTTTTGAAATAACTATAATGTTACATAAAGATAAATCACTTAATAAATATTAAACAAATTTAAATTATTTTTGTTTGATACTTTTTATATAAACATTCTTAGTTTTATTGCAAATAATCATTAAAATTGATAAATTATGATACATTAAAGATCTTCTTTTATTAAATTTATGAGATTTCTATAAACTAGTAGAGCATCTAAAGATGTCATTGGATGGCAAATTGCAAATATCTAAATAGCCTTAGTGACCAAATATCGTATGAAATGATATTGACAAGAAAACATAAATATATAAATAGTCAATAAGACTCTTTATATGTATATATTAACTATCCAATAACACTCTTAAATAATTTTAAAGCAACAACTATCTAACATATTAATTTAATATTTATTGTAATCTATTTTGGGATGAGTTAGTTTTTTAACTTGATAAGAGTTTTCCCTTGAACTTCTACCTCTTTGACTATTTCTCGTAGCTTGTTCTTTATTCCTTAACAACAAAAATAAAATTTCTATTCACAGGTCAAAATTTCTCACACATCAACTTAGCAAATCATTCTCATTGTGGAGTTGATGATCTAGTGGGTTAAATCTTGACTTAGTTCTTAGTATTGTAGGGCATTAAGAGAGGGGTCCCATGAGGGGGCTTAAGGATCTATTTTTATGGAGAAAGGGGTCTCATGAAACAAAAGAACTATGCTACAAGATTAATTAAAATCTTTTCCTTAAAACTAGCAACTCCTACCTTTTAGGATTATGGATTTGAGCAGGTGAAATTGAGGCGGGGCTAAAAATTGCTCCTACAGCTTAGAGATGTTTTTTTCCCATTTGTCATTCATTAAAATTTTAAATTCGTTCCAAAAAATAAAAAATGTGAGAAAATTATTTTTATTTATTATTTTTATTAAAGTATTGCAGTTCATTTCTTAAATTTTGAAGCTTAAATGTTTAAACTGAAATGCATTATTAAACTCATGGGACTATTAGCTTTAAAATATTCCTAAAAAAATTCAACAACACCCACTGAATTATTTTAGGAAGCCCCCCTCCATAAAACCTTACCCCAAATACGTTGAAAATCTTTTACTTTTTAAAGATTTAATGATTGTTTCTTTTTAAAAGCAGTGGGTACCTAGTCCACACCTAAAGGAAATGCCTTCACTTAAAAGGATGTAGTTGAGGTGACAAACTAAAAGGAAATTAAAAATTAGCTTAGTCAAAAAAATCAAACAGAGATATAAAATTAACTGCAGGTATTTACTATTTAAATAGAGTGGGAATCGAAGATCTCTGAATTTAAATTTGTTCCAATTCATAGTTGAAAATCCCTCAATTAACCTGCATTTGACTAAGTTTAATTAGTAGTCCAAGGAAATGAAGTAGTTAATCTAAGTTATCTCCGAAATAGGGGACTAATTTCTTTATAAACTATGAATAGGCCAAACTTCTTCCTACAAAAGAAATCTTAGGAAAAGTGTGGCGAAAAATTTAATAAGATTGTTTGCAGTTTGGTATCTATTCGTTCATAGTCTCACATAAATTTTAAATTTAAGATATCTCAAATACCCAAAAGAACATTAATTTTAAATTATAGTTCATTTATTTTAAATTATAATATATAGGTATTTTAAATGTTAAAATTATTGGTGTATGTATTAAAATTTTATATGCATTCATCAAGGTTCATTTGTTTGTACATATTTAAAATTAATATGATAGATGAAATTTTTAATTGAAGTGTTTTCCATATAACAAGATGGTGAATGTAAATGAGTTTAGTTAGGATTTGATAACTTCATAGTTGATTATCAATACAACTATTAATTATAATGTATGTATACATTTAGATCTATTCACCAAGGCTTGCTCATGTTTCTATGTACTTCATATCTTAACTCTTTGATATTGTCATTCATCTAAAAATTATAGTTTTCAATTAAAGGTATCATTATGATTTTGATTTTAACAATCTTTGAATGTAAATCAAACATGACAAATGCATTCCTTAATTAAAATGTTTTGGGGCTGCATGGAGGTGACTAGAAATGTGTTTAGGTAAGGCCTTGTAAATATAGAATGGGCCTCTAGTGCGACTATAAGGTAATTAGATAATACAAGTGAAATGGTGATTGATGATCACAAATCATTGACAAATTTGTCGAAGTCCTAAAGAATAACACTAATATTAAAACCCAAATAAAAAATAGTCGATTCTTCAAAAAATGCTACAGAATTTGATTAGATTGTAGACCTACTTGTATTTCTACATACATATCATCTACAACTTACTATAAGTAATCTAGAATCTCTTACAATTATATAGGTAGTTGCTGCAAGTATAGTCAATGTGTATTTCTTATTTAATTTAAATATTTTATGTGAGAATATGTATTTAATGATATTATTAATTTGATTATTTTTTCAAATTTTATTATTATTTATAGGAATGATGAGTGGTACTAGATAAGTCGTAGAGTGATTAAGCACTCATCGACCATATAACTAATTTTAACAATAATGTGAATTCTATGCAAAATATATTGCCTATAACTTTTATTATAGACAATCTTGAAAAAACATAACATGATCTTTATAATTTATAACTATGTGACAATTATAATTTTCAAAATGGAATTTTGATCATTTGTATTTTATTTTTATCTCAATTTAAATGGTCTCATACTTAATAGGGAATTTTAATTTTTAATTTTAATTTTTTTCTCATTGGTATTTTTTTAATATTTAATTTCAATAACTTTTGATTGAATTTTATTTTCTTCATGCTTTCTTCTAAATTTGTATTGTATCTTTTTAATTGAATATGTCTGTTCGTCGAAGTGGTCTATTGGTTATCTACTATTGTCCTTGCTTTGCGTGCCATCTCTCTCTCCCTCATCCCTTCTCTTGGCCTTTTTTAGCTAGTTCTTGGTCTGCAACTTATCATTTCTTAGCCTTTTTTAGCTAGTTCTTGGTCTGCAACTTATCATTTTTTTCTCCTTGAGCTCTCAACTATCTTGATGATGGATCACGGAGTGTAATCCAAAATGCTGATGTGAAAATTCCTACACAATCAAATCCATAAATCATGTAGCAATAATCTACATGGATTGTGACAACTTGATATCATTAATATCATGATCTTGTTGTTTGATGAAGGAAAGATCCAAAAAATAACCAAACACTATTTCATTGCATACAATCTATTTACTAGCACTTGCACCTAAAGGAGGTTCAAGGATTACATCATGAATGTAATGTGTTACAAGTTTTACTTACATGTGGTTGGATTAAACTAGCATACATATAGTAAATATTAGTATATATAAAATATGTGGAGAGTTATATTCTCTAATTTTATTTTTTAATTAATTAATTTATTTGTTCTTTTTGTTTCATCAAATCTCTTTTATTTGAATTTTTTAGTCCCAGTCATTTTAAATGCAGCTTCAAAAACTTTACATAGATTTTTGGATGCCACTGCTGCTCAATTTAATTATTTTAATTTATATTTTACCATTTTTTCTCTAATCAAAACTCCAATCCTAACCTTGATTGAATGCTATTTTAAATTGCAATATTAAAATATATTTAAAATAATATTTAAGTTTTATTGAAAATATTTAAAAGATAAGACAATAAGATTCAAAATATATTTAAGTTAACAATAATGACTGCATTTTTTTTCAAAAGATAAGACGATAAGATTCAAGAGTGGATATGGATTTGCATGTCATTTGAACATCAATTTCTAGTTGAAGTGTTTTTCTTTAACATTGCATTTTGGTGGATGCCATTGTAATACACCTCTCAGCGTAATAACTAATAACAAGTGCTAAATAATGAAATGAAATGAACTTAATTTTTTCACTTAGATAAATATAGCATTTTTCTTATAAAAAAATGGGTATTACTAATTTTCAAATATTTGCATCAAATTTAAAATGTAAAGAAATGCAAATGAAAAAGGGAAGTTGTCATCAAATTGGAAAAAAGTATTGCAAATGAAAATAGAATGTTCCCATCTAGTTGGAAAATCAATATTTATCTCGATTTTATATGATAAGTGAGTTTTGGAAGCTTTCACGTGATATTTTGAAGCTTTTACCATTAAATGACAACTGATTTACCATTTAATGATAGTTGGAACTTCTTTTCTTACAACCCAATAGTTGTTTGTAGACATAAGACTTGTTTCAAGCTCAAATATCACACTATATGTAATCTATCAACTAATTAAAAAAAAAACTATAATATATTTATAGAAATGCTAAAAAAAACAAGAGTCTCATGATCATACATAACTCTATTTCCTTTGTCACTTTTTGTTATGACTAGAATTTATATAGAAAATATGAAGCAATCATAGAATTTATATAAATCCTTATATCAAGGTCCAGTAGTCTCGGCCAGTGACTTCCTAAATGACGATGATTATTTTCTATGAACAAGAATTAAAAATTAAGTTCACTCAATTTTAGTAGATGAGTCCAACTAAGCCCACCTCTCTATGAAGAGCATGCAACAAGAAAAGTGTTGAGAAAACATGTGTCTCAACCTTGCAAAATAATCCCAAATTTAGTTGATAGTTTTTCTATGTGTCGATGCTTTGGAAAAGGGTGTATGAGTTGTCAAAACTTGCCTTGTCCGTACTATATTATGGGAGGCCTATTTTTAGAGAGTGTATGACACATTTCATGTTAGTTATGAGGCTAAAAAATAGGGGATAAACTTTTGGACGTGAGTACTAATTTTTAACCTAGTTTTTTTATCTTGGAGAATAAAATGTCAAGAATGGGCAACATGTGGCATGGAGGTTTTACCCATGGTATTGTAAAACCACAAGTGGTTTTCAGGTTGTGAAATGCCTATATAATGAGGGATTGAGGAGGAGTTTGAATGATGGAGTTTTGTTTGCAAGGCTAGGTGCTAGAAGGATGCTAGTGATGCCTCTCCAAGCTTGAGTTGAGTTGATGCTCTTGTAAGAACTTGCATTGCAAGTGTATTGTAATCATATGTTGATTTGGTAATACATTATGTAGGTTTTAGAGTGTGGGGTTTCTCTCCCGTAAGTGTTTTCCCCATGATAATCATTGTGTTATGTGCTCATTGTTTTATTCATGCTCTTGTATGTTTCTTGAGATTCCTGTAATTAGTTAAGTTGAAATTTGCATAATCGTTCTCTCAAGATTAGCGTAGGAGCAATTATGCACACCTTTGCTTCCTTACAAGTGGTATCAGAGCCTGGCCATTTCTGGTTCTATTTGTTGTATATAGGATTTTTTGAGCTAGTCAAGGTTTGAGTGGGAGCTTGTGCAGAGTATTTCATTTTTTATATTGTAGGGTCATAAAGATGGCAAGCATGTCAAGGAGGATTTATGTAGAAAAATTTTCTGGCATGAACTTTGAGATGTGGAAGCTAAAGATGGAAATTTTTTTAATTGATTGAGATCTATGGGATGCAGTTGATGAGAATACATTGAGGCCTGCAAATCCAACTTTAGTTACACAAAATGATGTACAATGGATAGAAAAGCTAAAGGTCTCATTAGGTTGTTTCTTGTAGACTCAATTCTAATTAATGTCCATAAAGAATCTACTACAAAGAAGATTAGGAAGAAGCTAAGTGAGGTCTACCAAGAAAAATCACTTGTGAATAAGATTTTCTTGAGGAAGAAGTTGTATTCCTTGAGAATGGAAGAAGGTGGAAGAATTTTTGAGCATTTGGAAAGCTTTAATATGTTGGTGACTCAGTTGACCTCAGTTGGAGTGAAAATGGACGAAGAAGAAAGGTGCCAAATCGTGCTATGTTCATTGCTAGACTCATGGGACAGCCTTGTCATGGCCATAAGGAGCACTTCCATTGTCTTGAAGATGGAGGATGTTGTTGGTTCTCTACTTTCTAAGGAGATGAGAAGGAAGGTCTCTCTAAATGCCAAAGAGGTTTTGAGTGTTCGAGGGAGACCAAAAGAAAGAAGCAAGGACAAAAAGAAACATGGTTGTTCCAAGTCCAATAATAAGGGGAGAGAAAAATCCCTTGGTAAGTCCAAGGCAATATGTTGGAACTGTGGAAAAATTGGACACTTCTGAAAGGACTGCAAGGAAGAAAAGAAGAAGAAGAAGAAGAAGCAAGATTTTGATTCTCAATCTAAGAAGGAAGATGGAGATTATTTTACTGTAGCCTTGGCCACTCGTGTAGGTGACAATGCATGGTTGATAGAATCAGATGCATCTTTCCACATGACTCCTAATAGAAACTGATTTAGTAATTATGAAAATTTTGATGGTGGTAAGGTGTATTTGGGTGATAACTCTGTTCTTGATATTGTTGGTCATGGAACTATTTGTGTGAAATTTTTTGATGGTAGAATTAGAAGATTTGATGGTGTCTTGCATATCTTAGGACTAGAAGGAAATTTGTTATCTATTAGCAAACTAATAGATGTGGGTGTGCATATACATTTTTTTGAAGCAGGTGTGAAAATGGTGAGAGGTGCTATGGTGATAGCAAGAGGAAGCAGATTGGGTACATTGTACCAGCTTGATGCATCCACGATTGAGTTAAGACTGTGACAAAGACTACTCTGTTGGAAAAGGAGAGGGTTTCTCTCTCAATAGATGGTCGTGGTTTTTGGGTACCCAAGGGTGCTCTATCTACTGAATCAAATTTTCCTACAAAGAAGACCATGTTATGGCACTAGAGACTTGGCCACATAGGTGAGAAGGGTCTATGGACCTTGAAAAATAAAAACCTTGTTGATGGGTTGAAACGCAAATCTTGAAATTGATTTTTGTGAGCATTGTATTTATGGAAAATAGAACTACATTAGTTTTACTCGTCTTCTCATAAGTCTTCATGTATCTTGGATCTAATTCATTATGATGTATTTGGTCCTTTTGATGTTTCTTCTATTGGTAAATCAATTTATTATGTTTCTTTCATTGATGATTTCAATAGAAGAACATCAGTTTATTTCCTTAAGAGTAAAACTGAAGCTTTCAATCGTTTCAAAGAATTTAAAGCAATGGTTGAGTTGCAGACTGGAAAGAAGATAAAATGTTTAACGATAGATAATGGCAGTGAATATTGCTCTAATGATTTTGATGCATTTTGTAAAGATTGTGGTATTAAGAGACAAAAGACGACTCCATATTCTTGACAAAAAAATGGAGTTGCAGAAAGAATGAATAGACCCTTGATGGAGAAGGTTAGGAGTATGTTGAGTGGTGCTAGACTAGAACAAAATTTTTGGGCTGAAGCTATAGCCACTACCTGCTACCTAATAAACATGTCTCCTACATCAAATCTTGTTGATAACATGCCAATGGAAGCATGGTCAGGCCACAAGCCTTCACTTAGACATCTAAGAGTGTTTGGTTGTGAAGCATATGCGCATGTACCAAAGGAGAATCAAACAAAATTGGATAACAAAGTTGTTAAATGTATATTCATCAGATACAATTATGGTGTGAAAGGATATAAGCTTTGGGATCCTGTTGAACAAAAGGTATTTTATTCCAGAAGTGTTACTTTTAGAGAAACTAAGCCTTCTTCTATTATAGTGCAACCAAAATGAATAGAAGAAAAGAAATATGTGGTTCAACTACTTGCTATACCAGAGAAAGTTGAATTGAGGCCCTTTGAAAGACAAGAAGTCGAGGAGACCTCTACGAGTTCTGAATCATCAAAGGAAGAAGTGGTACTTGAAGTTGAACCTGAAAATGAACCAGATCTTGTTCTAAGGTCTACTAGACAAAGAAAACCACCTGAAAGGTATGGATATTCTCTTGATGATTGGAGGTGTATATTTGATTTGAATGCTAATATTGATGAACCGAGATATGTAGATGAGGATCTTGGTATGAATGACTCAGAGTTCTGGAAAAGAGCCATGGATGAAGAGATGGATGCTCTTAAGAGGAATGATACATGGGACCTTGTACCATTTCCTGAAGGAAGAAAGCATGTTGGTTGTAAATGGGTGTTCAAAAAGAAGATGGGTTCAAATGGAAGCATTGAGAAGTATAAAGCATGTTTGGTTGCAAAACATTACTCCCAAGTTGAGGGAGTAGATTATGGTGAGATTTTTTCTCCTATAGCCAAAATGACATCCATTCAATTTTTGCTTTCTATTACAGAAGCTTATGATCTAGAGATTGGGCAAATGGATGTGAAAATAGCTTTCCTTCATGGAGATTTGGAGGAAGAAATTTACATGACACAACTAGAGCACTATGTGGTGAAAGGTAAAAGTCATTTGTTTTGTAAGTTGAAGAAATCCTTATATGGTTTAAAACAAAATCCTAGGATGTGGTACTAGAAGTTTGATACATATATGTGTTGAGTTTGGGATTTATATGGTCTAAATTTGATCATTTTATATACTTCAAATTTGATGATGATCATTTCTTGGTTATTGCCTTGTATGTCGATGACATGTTATTTATTGGCAAAGGAAAAGGTTTGATTGTAGAATTAAAATCTCAGCTCTCAACAAAGTTTGAAATGAAAGATCTTGGTGCATCAAAGCACATTCTAGGAATGGAGATTATAAGAGATAGACAAAAGAAAAATATTTGGCTAGGCCAGAGCAAGTATGTTGGTACTATCTTGAGAAGACTCAATATGCAGGATTATAGACCATTGGGTGTTCCTGTTACAATGGGAACAAAGCTTTCTAGTTCACAGTGTCCTACATCCCCATTGGAGATGGAAGAGATGAATCGAGTACCATACTAGAGTTTTGTAGGAAGTTTGATGTATGCTATGGTTTGTACAAGACCAAACATTGCCCAAGCAATTGGAGTACTTTCTCGTTACATGTCTAATCCAGGAAGAGCACCTTGGGATGCAGTAAAAAGAGTTTTCAGATATTTGTGGGGTTCCTCAGAATACTCGATATGTTTTCGTGGAATAGGAAATGAGCATTCCTTAGATATTTGAGGCTATGTGGATTCATATTAGGCTGGTGATGTTGATAGAAGAAGATCGACTAGCGCATATGTGTTTACATTATTTGGTGGTACAATCAGTTGGATGAGCAAGCGACAGGTTTTGGTTGCTTTTTCCACTACAAAGGCAAAGTATATGGCAGCTACTCATGCCTGCATGGAAGCCATTTGGCTCAAGAGATTGTGTTTAGATATAGAGTTCAAACAGGGTGCAGTGACAATTTATAGTGATAGTCAGAGTGCAATCTGCCTAGCGAAGAACCTGACTTTTCATGCTAGGACCAAGCACATTGATGTACAATATCATTTTGTGAGAGATATGGTTGAGGATGGCAAGGTGAAGCTGGAAAAGGTAGAAACTTTGGCGAATGTTGTTGATTCATTAACTAAGCTCGTGAGCATAGAGAAGTTCAAATGGTGTTCGGAGTCTATGGGCCTCTTGGCCCCTAGCAATTAAGTCCATGATAGTTTGGATCCCCTGACTCATGCAAGGTATTCAACAAGTGGGAGAATGTTGAGAAAACATGTGTCTCAACCTTACAAAATAATCCCAAATTTAGTTGGTAGTTTTTCTATGTGTCGGTGCCTTGGAAAAGGGTGTATGAGTTGTCAAAACTTTCCTTGTCCATACTATATTATGGAGGCCTATTTTTATATAGTGTATGATGCATTTCATGTTAGTTATGAGGCTCAAAAGTAGGGGATAAACTTTGGACGTGAGTACTATTTTTAACCTGGTTTTTCTATCTTGGAAAATAAAATGTCAAGAATGGGAAACATGTGGCTTGGAGATTTTACCCATGGTATTGCAAAACCACAAGTGGTTTCTAGGTTGTGAAATGCCTATATAATAAGGGCTTGGGGAGGAGTTTGAATGATGGACTTTTGTTTTCAAGGCTGGGTGCTAGAAGGATACTAGTGATGTCTCTTCAAGCTTGAGTTGAGGTGATTCTCTTGTAAGAACTTGCATTGCAAGTGTATTGTAATCACATGTTGATTTGGTAATATATTATGCAGGTTTTAGAGTGTGGGGTTTTTCTCCCGTAAGGGTTTTCCCCATGATAATCATTGTGTTATGTACTCATTTTTTTATTCATGCTCTTGTATGTTTCTTGAGATTCCTGTAATTAGTTAAGTTAAAATTTGCATAATTGTTCTCTCAAGATTAGGATAGGAAGCAATTCCACACACCTTTGCTTCCTTACAAAAAGAGACTATGTGCCCTTGATAAACCAAAGAAGGCTAATAATTTTCGGTTTCTAGATGGAGAATTAAAGAATATACAAGATAGAGTATAATGGTTGGCCAATTATGTGATGAGTTACCTCTACATAATTTCATTGGAAAATAAATTAAATCAAAATATTTAGAGTGATGTGTGCCACTTTTTATTCAAAGTATCAAATGAATTTTATTTAAGTTATGCAAAAGTATCATTGTTTTTCTTAAGATAATTTTATTAAAGAAACATTTTTTATGTTTTATCTGTAAAGTATTTATTGTTCAAAATATTCAAGTTTAGAAAAAATCATTAATGTCCGGTTCAAGTTAATGTTATAGTTACAATTTTAATCATTATGCCTCTTTAATTAATCATTCTAAGAAAAATATCATTAATGTCTAATTTTTAGTTAATGTTATAGTTATAGTTTTAATCATATCTATCTTTAATTAATCATTCTAAGGTAAAGTATATTCTCATTCACCACATCAATTATAATAAAAAGGTAATTTTAGTTTAAAATTTTCCACCTGGCTTATAAATTTAATCATTTAGGTTTTAATTTTCTCCCATAATTACAACTTTCATCAAGCTTAGTCTTAATTTGCCACTTTAATTAAAAATATATAAGCAAATTATGATCAATTCACTGTCTCAATTAAATATTTATTGATATTTTAGTCTTGATATTCCATCTCAATTAAAAAATTATGAGAAATTTAGACTTAATTCATCACCTTGTTAAAAAATATTGGAAAATTTATTCCTTAATTCCCTGCCTCAATTAATATTTTATAAAAAAAATTATATCCTAATTTGTCAAATTGATTAAAAAATAACAAATATTGGTTTCCCAATCACCCACAATTTATTTTAAATTTATATTTTAATATAAAATAGCCACTCACTCTATCACTTCAAGTCATTTCTAGAAAAAAATGTTAGGAAGATTATGTCTCTATATAATGGATTTGATAGGGTTTTTATAAAACAAAGTAGGGGCTAGTTCTTAGAATGTGGAGAACAAACACTAATAAATTCAATTGGAGAGTAGTAAAAGTCCACTTAATTCTCATTCTATATATATAATTTTCAACATAGATTATGGAAAGGTAATATATATTTAACAAGATATAGTTCTACATATGAGATTCAAGTTGTTTTGATTATATCAATAAAATTCATTGAGTGTTCAATAGTTTGTATCCACACCTAAAAATATCTTAATAAGTGGTGGCCCTACTTAATCTTGGTGTATATTTAAAAGTGGAACCAATGAGAAATTATACTAATCACAAACACCAATTGACCTTGCAATAATGATGAACATAAATACTACTAAATCTAATTAAAGGGGAAGACAAATACCATGTAATCTCTCTATAATTAGAAGTGTTTCCTTCAATTATCTTATTAGTTTATAGTATCTTATTACTCAACATAGCTAATATATTAACGACAACAAGACCTCTCCCAAAATATTAAAAAGTGGGTCAATAAGAAATAGCAACAAAATCAAACTATCATAACACTACTCTTAAGTAAAATCCTTTAGAGATACACTTAAAGAAGTATGTAGGGGTTTGCAAAAAAACAAAACAACTTTATAAGTTACCAATGGCATCATTATATTATGGAATCAAATCAAGTTTAATTCAACTAGCTAGGTAAAGCATCTACCATAAGCCATGTGGTAAAATGAACTACATATTCTATACATATCAAATTACGAACTTACATTATGAAAACATAATATGTATTTACTGAGGTAAAGATTTATATATGATATTTAACTTGTTCGGCTATCTCAATCAATACCTATATGTACCATAATAATTGGTAACCCTAATTGGTCTTATTTGTGCTTATTTGGAAGTGGAACCCATAGAAATAGTATGGGGCACAAACATCTCATAATCATACTAATATCAAGGAGCAAAGAAACCACTTAACCTTGTAAGAACGAGTAGCATAAAAATCAGTCAATATGATTCGAAAGGAGCATAAACATTGCTCAATCTCCTGGGATGATAAGTGTTTCCTTCTTGATTGTATAATTAGTTTGTAATATATTATGTTACACTTTACAAAATCTAATAGACAAACAAGAACAAAACCTCGAGCATAAATTCAAAAGATGGTCTAATGAGGAATGTAAACCAAATAAAACTATCATAAATAGTCTTAAGTAGAAATTTATAGAGAGGTTCTCTTATAATCTGATGCAGACAAGAAAGAAACTCTGTATTTTATCAGACCAACGAATTAAGCAACTGACCATTTCAATTATACATATTTATTCAACACACAAACCAATTTAAAAATCTCATTCTGGAATTTGTTAACTTTATTGTTGTTCATGGACATACATATATGCTGCAAAATACATCTTCAAATTTATTTGCTTTTCCTCTGTTTATGCACTTGTAGTTCTGCAATTTCTCTTCAGATTATTTCCTCCTTCATATATGGCATGACCTGCTCTTCATTAAAATTCAATCTACAATGTTTATTTTCTGATGATTGTGCAGCCACTATTTGTTTGCTCCTTGTCTTCATATGCCAGCCGTCACAGTCCTCTCTTCATAGGCAATGGCTTTGATTTATTTAATTGTTCTTATTAATTATGTTGCAGACCTGGAATTCCTACTCATGCATTTTCCTTCTCTATATTCACATACCTGTTCTTTCTATGGCATAGCCTATAATCCTTTTTCTCTGTGCAATTTTTATTCCATTTAAACTTGCAACTGCCTTATACATAGCATGGTCCCTTCTTACCTCATCTGCCTTTATCAACATCTACTTTGAAGCTTTAAATTTCACCTCTTAAAATCTGTGTAGCCCCTCTTCTACTCTTCATGCTTCTGCATCTTTATAGCCCCTCCTCTATTCTTCATGCCTCTGCATCTTTTTAAATCTGCATTTGAACTTTCATCTGCTGGGCGCTTACCACCACACCTCCTCTCAATACGCCCCTTAGTTGTTTTTTTTCTCTAGCTTCAAGTTGCAGCTCCTCTCTTAGTTTTTTTCACCTGTCCACTTTCTTTTCTTAAAAAAATAGCGTCGCCTTTTCCTCTTCCATATGCCTGCATACCTGTTCACTTTTTCAATACATTTTATTTTCTTTTGGCTGTGTAAATTTCATCTCGTCTTTCGGTCGAATCATCTCTCTTAAATTGTCTTTTCAAATTCTCTCAGCATGTAACTTGAATGTTGGTTATTTGAAATCAATTAAAGAATATTTGATCTTTCATACTGCCGTCTAAATAGATATTAAAATAAACATGAAATTAATCTTCATTGTCTCAATAAGTATTGTTCATAAAATTTGGAGATGACTAATTTTGCGAATTGAAGACATGGGTGTCCGCAGGCGGAAAAAACCAAAGTTCTCCGATTCACATGAAAATTTGTGAGAAGGCTTTGAATGATGTTCCAAGATTCCCTGCAAAATGATTTTACTCAAAACTTCTAGAATCCCAAGATATTAAACTTTAAATCTTTTTGGGTGATGCTGATTACACATTCTCTCGGGATGCTCTTGCATCATAATCATGTATGGGTCTAAGACACATACATGGGGTAGTCAACAAAACAATTCAAATAATCACACATACACTTCTTAGTGCATGCAAAAATAACACGTGCAATTGAGATGCCTAATTTTTACAAGTCATTTGGTCCTTACCTTCACAACTCATAATTCAATCATGAGTAAGGTGTCTTACCAAACTACCCAATCATGTAGCCAAAAAAAACATGCCCATACAAGGGAATAAAATTTGATGCAAATAAAAATTTCAATTCATTAAGTTCAAAATTACAATTAAAATTTCTTTAGCACATTCTATTAGGCTTCCTTTAGCTGTTATATTATAGTCGTCTCTCCATGGTCTTCCTCTAAAAATATTAATTTTTTCAAATAATTATCTTCATCCACCTCTTCACTTCCTTCTCATTATGTTCTCTTTGCCTCCTCAACCTTCTGTCTTTGGGTTTTCGCCTCCATTTTACAATTGATTACATAAATATTAATAGTCTTCCTTGTAAATCATTGTGTTAGTGAAATCAAATAGGTTAAAGCTCCCTTAATGTTTTGAGAAGTTGGAGCACTTTTGAACCCTCACTTTTTTTCAAAGGCTTGAAAGGTTCTTGAAACCTTTTTGGCTTCCAGTAATGGTTTTGAAAATAGGTTAGAAAGCTAATAATTTATCTTTAAGAACTTCAAATTTTCCTCCAATATCTTTGTAATGCCATCCTTGAAAACTTTCCTTAATTTTACAAAGGTTGCGAATTTCCTATTGCATTTTGATAAAGTTTTAACAACCTTGTCAAGATTTGATGAAGGTTGCAAAACTATGATAAATCATTGGCATTGATCATCAAAATGATTTCCTTCACTTTCATAATAAGTTGGAAAATTTTATCCACAATGGAGACAAATTCAAGAAATTAAGTGTGACTTCAACACAAGCACTATTCCATCATAATCAAGAGGTTGTGAAAGGACTATCAAATTCTGAAAAACATTAAGGAAATCTTGTCAAGGGCCAATGAAAGTTTTGAAACCTTGTCAAATCTTTGAAACCTCTTTGAATATGCTTTTCCTTCACATATAAAAGAGTTAAAAAATATTTCATTTGGGTTTCTAAAAAGTACATTGGGTGTTGATAAGGTTGTGACAACATTTTTGGAGGTCAATGATGGTTTTGAAACCATGATAAAACTTCAATGCCACCTTTCTTTCCAAAAACAAAAGAGTTAGACAAGTTTGGCAAAAATAAATACAAGTTCTTGAACCCAAGATAAACCCTAATGCAAGCACTCTCTTTCAAAGTAAAAAGTATGTGAAATGGTTGTTGGGAGACAACAAGGTTATGAAAGCCTTGTCGAATTGACGAGGCTGTGACGACCTCTTTAAACATCGAAACAAGTTATGAACCTCCTAGTTTTGTCAATGGCTTTTCTCTTAGAGCAATTTGACCATTTTGAAATTGAAAATTCTTTGAAAGCTACTAGTAAAATCAACCAGAGCACAACAAAATTGAAATAAAATTAAAAATAAAACCTAAAATATTTTTTGGTTGATATAGGATTACTCATGGACATAGATGCTCTTGCATCACATAGTCACAATAGGTTTTGGTTTTCCCAAAAATTCAATAGGTAATTTTTAAGAGGTACTAGTTGACATGTAATTTAAGAAACACACGTTGGTTATTTTTATTGGAATATTTACTCAAATAATTAGTTAAAATAATCACATATACACTTCTCAATACATGAAACATTGACATGTGTAGTTCAATCTCCTAATTGTTGCAAGTTATTTAGTGCTCACGTCATTTAAAGTCATAATTATTTTTTTCCCAACAAAATCTTAATAAGTTATTCTTAGATTTATTTCCAATTGTGGATTGTCCAATTTACCTTCTAATTCTTCCCAACTGTTTGAATTTGGGTCAATTTCAACGAATGTTAAAATGTAAACACAACACTTCTATTTTCTCCCTATAATTAGGAATATTTCTTTCCCATTTTCAATAGTTCTTTCCACGCAATTGATAATGCTCCTTCTTTATCAGCAGCCTCGAACCTAATGGAATCCCATTGGCACTGTAGCTACGGGATTAATTTTCTTCTGATTGTTGTAGGCTTCAACTCTCTATGCATTCCCATAGTCGCCCTCTTTCCCTTCACCGCTTTTTTCTTTTACCTTCGTTTGCTTTACTCCTGGTTTCAGAATTTTGCTCACTAGCCATTAATCCACTAATCATTTTTTAATATTATTATCATGCTATCTATTTTTTAAAAATTTCTTTTAAATTTAAGATGTCAAAGAATTTTTAAATTATTATTATGCTATATATTTATATTTTGACATTTAGAGGTTCATAGTCAGGAATGAAATGATCAGATAAGGAGTAGAGAAAGCTCAATTTTCAATATATTTTATACATAGTTGCACAAAAACACGTCTTCAGACCGTGGGATGCGTCTCAGATACTAGGATGTGTTTCCCATACTCGAAGCTCATCATGTCTTTTTCAAAATTTCATTTAAAAAACAAAAAAAAAACTACATTTCAACAAATTTCCATATGGAAAGAAAAAAAAGAATTGACATTTCTAAATTTCAATGTGTAATATCAAATATGTAGTATGAACTCTTTGACTCCTTGACATTTGTGTGTTTAAACTTTAAATTTAATGTTAAACTTTACCAATGTTCTTGTTTTGAAAGTTCAATGTCATGATATTTTCAGTTTTAATGTAGCGAATTTATAAATTATTAAATTATATTAAAAAATGGCATCTCTAAGTACCCCATCTCCTATTTTTTTTTAAAATAGACATATCGGTACCAATACCAGTCTCCTATACCAGTACAAGTACCAATCTCCTAGCAAATATTAAAAATTGTTAAAGTGAAAGGAAAAAGAATGAAGAATTTAATGTGAATTGTTAATGGTAGATAGATAACTTAGTTTTGATGGGTACAAATTTTTAAAGGCTAGATATCTTTTTAAATGAGATAAAAAACTAAAATAATGGATTTTAGAGAATTTAACTTAAGGGATTCATCTAGTATATTGGATACTAAAATAATAGATTAATATATATTCTTCCATTATAAATTGATTTCCTACATTATAGATTATCTTTAAATGTGAGTAAATCTACTAAAATATGAGTGTCATTGTTTATACTTAGGTAATGTTGGTTAGAGAGCACTAATTTGGGAGAAGATCAAGCATCTTCATCTTTATTTGAATAACATAGCATTCTTGTTGGAAAAACTATAGATTTTGACCTTCTGACACTACTATATAGAATTGAGTTAATATTAAAAGCTCTTATGTTGTGAGGTAAAGAGGAAGGGGTTGAAGGAAATACAAGATATCCTTACAACTCTCGATTGCCAAATATATTGTGTAGGAGATTATAAGTATATAATGACATTATATGGTATTTTAATGACTTATAATGTATTTAAAGTTCTTGTTCAATAAATCTCATTGTCACCTTTTCGTAACATTTGTATATTACATGCAATATATTGTGATTGAATATGAATATGATAGAGACTAGTCCCTTGTCCCAAAAAAAGCATTACCAACTAAGTGGAAGGGAATATTGGAAATTGGAAAGAAATAAACCTAACTTAGGGAGAAATGGATCCCCAAAACTAGATTCGTTAGAGAAAGAGGTGGTCAGATCAAGCAAAGAAAACCAATAAGAAGTAAAGAAATCATTCATAAACTCAAAGGAGTTGTAGACATCCATCAAGCGGTTAAAGAAAATATCCTTCTTACAAAGTGGGTTGGAAGCTAGCCAACTAGGTCAAAAATTGAAAGATGGTGGAAAGACAATTGGGGATTGGAGATGACAATCAAAGAATTACCCAAAGGGTTCGTCTTGATTGAATGAAAATTGGTGAAGGTGTAAGAAGAGATTCTTGGAAAAGGACCACTAATGAGAGATGGATTAGAGTTCTACATTAGGGAGTGGGTTCCTAACTCTATTCCATTAACAAAAGAGATCAAGAAAAAATTGATGTGGGTAAGACTATAATTTACCATTTTACTATTAGAATAAAGAATCTCTCAAAATGATGGGAAGCACTTTGGGGAGTTTCATCAAAGAAAAAAATAACCTTCTCAATTGATTTTTTGGTGTTTACATTATAATATGTGTTGAAATTGACCTAAATTCAACTTGTTGGGAAGAATTAGAATTAATAACGGAAATCAAAAAAAGGAAACTTGTAGAAGGTAGAATTGAACATATCCCCAAAGTATGTGGGAAATTCATGGAAAGTGGGCACTCAATGCTCGATTACATCAAATTTTTGAACAACATAGTTGATGGTGCAAAGATGTCAGGGTTAAGAGATAAAAAGAACCAATCATTTACAAAAACTAGGTTTCTCCCAAAGAAGATGATCAGGAACTAAAGGAAGGATCCAATGGAGGAAGAGGTAATTCTAATTAATGTGATAGTGGAAGGTATAGAATATTATGAAATTGATGGAAATGTTACAAATTTGGAGATGGCATGTGAATTGTTTGGAATAAAAAATAAGCATATATTCGAGGAAGAAACACCAAGAATAAATAAATCCACAATTAACCAATTGGAATATCATACATCAGAGAAAATCTAAGGTTTGGAGGAAGGGGAGGTTGGAGAAATGGAGGAAACTCCCCTCCTTGATATTGTAGGAAAAGAAGCATGGGAGGAAAATATTCCAATCATCACATAAAAGTCAGGTATTAACAAAAAATATTCAACAAAGACCTCACCTAACTGTGGAGAAGCAAATAGGAATGGAAGGAAATCAAACAAGGAGAAGTTGATTTAGGATGGAGATGCATAAACATAGATGAAAATAAGTAGAATGTTGAGATCTAGGAAGGTAAAAACCCTTCACAAGGAATCATGAAGATATCATCATGGAATGTTAGGGGCTTAAATGCCCCTAACAAAAAATTCTTGTTCAAGCATTATAACACCCCACCAAGGGACCTAGTGGATCAACACAAAAGTCCACAAGTAACATGCCAATAATTATTTTTTTAAATCTAAAGTGGCACTAACTAATGCAACTTAACAAATTAACCTAGATAACATCATGTCATTAACATTATATCATAATCACATTATGACCTAAAACTAACATTAACCATTTAACCTCTTATGCACTAGTCCACCATGGTCCCCTAACGTTGCTACTATGACACATCTATACACTAGATAAACCTATAGAAAGACATATGATACTCTAAGAACACAAGCAATCAATTCTTTAAATGTAAATTAAACCTCATACATCAAATTACATATGATAACATAACTTATTTATAATTAAACCTCATCTAACACTATGCCAATATGAACCTGATCCTGCTCAATGCCATGAAATAGGTACATAAATATATATCACATCTACTTCTAAATTAAGTTCATATGCATCATAAATACAACATTCCTACGTTAACCTTTCCATTACACAATAAACAACAATAAATATATCTTAAAGACTACATCAATTCATTTACATTTCCTTTATAAGAATTCTATAATGTACAAGATTCATTCATCTGAGAGGTACATATATAGAAAATACATACTGGACAAAATTTCCTTAGAAATATCATCTGCACCATAAAACTAGCTCTGGAATTAAGTGGAAGGAAAAACTCTCCATGTTGCACACAAAATGCACCACCTAGACCCTAGTGGATGGTTGGTAAATACCACCCTACACATGGAACCTGAAGGCCCAATCCCTCTATGCTAAAAGAAAGCACTAGGACCTACACACAAGCAAGTGACAAAAACAACAAGTGGCTAACACTAAACATCCAAAGGAGACTACCTAAAACAAGAATCAACCAAAAATCACAAGGACTTTCACAAAGACTTTCAGATACTTCTAGAAGCCCAACACTTAACACAAATGGATAGGAAACACAAGTGTTGATCATTATACCATAACACATGTACAATGAAGCACATTACATCAATTGCACAATCTTATAACATTATAGCCAAATTTAGTTTCTCTTTCTTAGTAGTTCATAATCAGGACTAACAATGCATAACCTTGGTACAATTGATCTTTACACAATATAGAAGCCCCAACATAAGATTTCACAAATAGGAAGGGATTATCAATATACAAAAATTAAACACATTCAAGAATATATAGTACAACACAATACAAATCAAAGGATAGAGCTATATCCTCTTATACAACTTTCAGAACTAAGTTGAATACCTCTTGATAGAAGTCAAGTCTACCGGCCAAAAAATAGTCAAATCAACTCGAAATCCAAATCTGTCAAAAAACCATTTCATATTTGACCCTCGACTACTCAATAACATCGGTAGAATTGACCAAAAATGACTCAAAAAATCACAAAATGTGAAACAAACAAAAAGCTCCCTTAAAAACCCTCTTTTCGACATACTCGATTATAGTCAAACATCAAAATGAGAAACACAACATATAGCATCATTTCATCACTTGAAAGAAACACTTCAAAACATTCAAATAACATATTCTATAACATCCATATAAACCTCTATGAATTTAAAACACAAAATTATAAATTAAGTACATAACCTACCCCAAAACATGAAAATTTTGAATGTAAGAAGTTGAAAATTGAAGAAGCTTTCCAAACCCAAATCTCTAATCCAAAGAAAGATCAAAAATAAAATTCCACACAATATAGCAGCAAATCCATTCCCCTCAAACCATAATTGAAACCCAATTCACTCTCCTTCAAATCTCAATTCAAAACCACTCAAAATTTCCCAAAAACTTTCAAAAAATTACTGCAAAACTATGTAAAATCTCTCCATTTTCTCTCCATTCTCAAACCCCCAAAAACACATAATTTCTCACCCCCAATCCACACAAAGGAAAATTCCTTTTTTCACAAACTCACAACTCTTTCATCCAAATTCTCAATCAAATTTCCAAAACCCCCAATTCCCCCAAAAGCAAAATACTTACAGGAAGGAGAAGGTTGTTCGTTGCAGGGAAGACCAACCAACTATATAACAAGTTATAATTAGCTTTTTGATTTATTAAATTAACCTTCCTGACAAACAATAGTTAATTTGAAATTGATTTAAAACATTTTATTTAAAAATTATAGTTTGGGTAAAACTGATGGATGTCGAAATTCACACAAATGGATAAAACTATTTACCCACATTTACGCATACATAAAAAATTAATTATATAATCCCAACCTTATTACATTCTTAAATTTATTTTTCATGTTATTTTTATTATTTATTAATTATAACATCACTCTATAAATTTATTTTATTATTAATTGTGATTATTTATTTATATATTCCTTTACAATCAAATAAACACTAATTTTTAATTCCATTTCTCAATAAAATAAGTATTATTCAATAAACCACAATTAAATAATCAAATGGTCCTTTTTTCAAAATCAATAAACAATAACATAATGATAATAAACATAACAAGCAAAAATAATGAACATAATGATATCCACATATTAACAACTAATTAATATTAACACTTAGCAATAGTAAATAATTACCTTACATAAATAATAATAATAGTAATCCATTATCTCCTCGCACCAATAATAATAACATACATAGTGACATTATAACACATAATAGTCTACGCACATTAATATAATACCTTATTGGTGCAAACCCATAAAAATATTAAATCAGCTCCTTCACACATAATTATAATAATATTAATAACCAATATTCACTCATGCCAAAGAATAACCATAGTAATATATATACATATATACAATAACATTAAATCACACTTTAACACACACATGGCAATTATAGTTACCATCAACATATTCGACCTAGGAGCTAACTTTACTTAAATAGGTCACAATCAGAGACTAAGCATGAACCACAAAATAACTTCTTACTAAAAGGAGACATTCACATCAAAACATAATAATAAGAATGATCACAATAGTGACTAACCTGACTTAACAAAGGACTTAGCACCATTTGAACTAAATTCATAATCAAAGCTAGACATTGGAGTCACACAATCACATAACCCAACAGAAACATTCACAAAAGTGCAACACTCCAACCATAGGGTATAGGAGATCAGAATTGTCCCATGACAACCCTAATAGTTGGTCACACATTGAATCAATTGTTCCTAATTGGGGACAATGGCTAGGGTTAAGGTATAACTTGGGCCTAGATGTTATCTCCTCAGCCACCATTGGGATTAGAGGCACACTCTAACCTACTAATTTAGGTGGAGACGTAGTCTAGTACCCGTTCCCTCAAGCATACAAATTAGAGCACATATTCATAATAGTCAAAGCACTAGGAAAGGAACTCTAACAATCGTAACTCATCTCTATATGTCCCCCATACATCCAATGGTACGATGTTTCCCTTTCCACCTATCCTAACAACAGACTATTACATCACCTAACTATCCAAATAAATCTCTGCATAATAATAATAACATAAAAATATGCATCATACTCACAAAAGTACTAACAAAAGCTCATGTTCCATCTATAACCAAAACACTTTAACACAAGTCAATACCTCTTCATGATAATAAATATATTCATAATCAAAATCATAATATCATATCATCATGATAAAAAAAATGTCAAAATCATGTGAAAATGGACTAAAGATAACCAAAGCATTTCCATAGCACAAATATGCCCATAGCTTGCATCCTTCATCTTCAGGTTCCTTAGCTAGACTACCTACACAACCAAAATGAGAATGGAGGGGCACTACATTCTCCCCCTTAAAACTTGACTTACTCCTAGAAGTTACAAAACTAGGGTGGAAATAGAACATGCTAGTACTACAAATTTCAAGATTAACCAATATCAAGGATGATTTGTTACATCAAAATAGTATAGACTAGTTTTTCTTATAGAAAGAATTTATCTCACAAGAATATATACTTATACGCTCCATTTCAAACATAATCTACCCTTTTAATTTTCAATGCCACAATAGTGTTAACACAATCAAAACTTTCATTTCAAAAATGATTCCATAGTACATAAATCACTCAAAATCCTTACATATTAGTATTAACACTCATCAGCTTTTTTCAAAACAAAGAAAACATTACACCTTTTTAAATCCTAACTAGCAGAATTTCTCATAACAGAAACATATAAAAGTATTCAATTTCAAATGCATCATTGTTTCTTTTTCTTTATCCTTAAATTACAATTCCTCTTCCAATACACTGTTAAGCAACCAATACATCATAATGCTACATTTTCACAAAAGAACCATAATTATACACAAGCACTCATTTTTCATTAAATATTCATCATGTTACAAGCAAGAAATTCTGCTTTAATCATTTAATAACACTAATTTCATAGCATATTCAGCAAAAAGGTTATGATTTTACACCCTTTTTGTTAGAAGCATGAAAACACAATTCATCTTTTCATGAGTACTATATTCATGATCTTTAACATACATTCTTCACATCAACACAAATTCACATCACTGGGAATCACATAACAGGGCTACACAAGGGTCCATCTGGACACTGGAAAGCAACATACTAATCCATGATACATAATCCATGAGCCAAAAGCCAATATCCATGTCACATAATCCATACCTCACACTCAGTGGCTTGATGGTGTTAGGCCACACACACATTGTGAGACAATCCAAAAAATACCATAATGAACTGTCTCTTGTTGTATAAGGTGGTTAGCCTCTAAGAGATAGTCATCACACATAGGTGGGTAGTGGGTCCTAGCTATATAACAACCTCACATACCCCCATCCTTAAGGTTCCCTTTGTCTTCTTCCTCATATACACTCACCAAGTTTTCCTCATAGGTGCTTGGAGAGGAATCACAATACAACAAATGGCAGACATTGAAAACAATAAGGATAAACTAGTTTAGCCACCAAAGTCACAAATAAATATCAAATGAAGATTCAATTTCAGCAATAAAGAAAGAAATGTGCACAATTTCAACACTAAATCAAATTTAACCATGAGGGATATGTGCAAATAAGATCACAAGGTGTGGCTAAACCATCACAATCAAACATAAGCAAAATTTTGGCCTTCACAGTCAATAGAAAATCATCAATACTAGAAAGAAAATACACAATCTTCAAAATTGCACTGTACAACATTGCATGACTAGATACTAGCCACCAAATGAGGAAAGAGGGAACAACCTCAGGCTATAGCAATAGCCCTCATGCGGTGCAGAGTGAGCATTCCATCCACATGGCTCAAAGTGTACTCGACTACACCCTACTTTGTGTCATCACGCAACATGGACTAGCCAAGTGGCCCATGCACTCCTTGGTTGCCTGCATGGGATGTACACCTCAGCCACATCCTGTATTGCATCTCAATGTAGCATGGTCATATGCCAACCAAAAAAGGAACGTACTAGTCATATGTTGCATGGAAATGTGTCTATGGCTCCATGGAAGTAGGCACACCTAGAACACACCCCATATAAGGTATGTGTAGGATCATCATGGAAAAAACAAGCCCTTAAGCGACAAAAAATTCAAAAAAAATAGAGTTAGGCAACTTGACGTAAAAATTTGAATAAGTTATCTATATTATTTCAAAAATATATAACAATAGAATCTGTAGAAAATTGAATGTAGTTTCTAAACTACTAGGTTTCTTTTAAATATATATATATATATATATTTGGTGAAAATTTGAAATTTCAATGTAGTAGTACTTAAATTTTAGGGAAAAAATAAGTAGGTGTCTATCTGACCACCCTAACCACAATAAAATTATAAAAAAATTTATACGATTTCAGATATAAGTAGATGACTTATGTCTCAATGTGATGCATAGTTTTTTGTAATTTTTTCCAAGTAAATAATTAATTATGAATTTTTATTACAACTTTTAAAAAATATAAAAAATCGTATGTCTGACCACCTTAACTTGGTCAAAACTTCATGAAATTCAAATTTTCTTTATTTAATCCTATAGTATGTGAAGCATAAAATGTGACACATGTTTTGGATTCAAAAAATGTGATACCATTTGAAAGCTATAGATGTTTTTTAATCAACCTATCAATCAGGACTTTAGTCATAATTCAAATAGAAAATGAATAATAATTACTTATTAAATTAAAAGTAAACTATAATTTATATTGGTGGAAAGCTGAGAGTCTCCTTTAAAAACCATTTTCATTTCATCAATTTTGGGTTTAAAAAAAATCATCAGCCACATACTAATCATATTGCCACTTTTTGGCCCATCATGATTCTGCACATACCCCATAGCAATACCTCATGGAGAAGGCACATGCAGGTGTGTACCTTAATGTTTTATCATACTCTAATGTGTAAAATAACTTTAAAATGTGAATGATAAAAGACTAAGGACACTTCAAGATTAGCCTAAAGAGTGATTAAACAAGAAGGAAAATAGGTAAAACAAGATGCAAAGGATTATACCTTCCTTGCTGTTGGATACTCCTTGGTTGGCCCTTGACCTTGATGATTTTGTGTGCTTCTTAGATGGCTTCTTTAGTGGCTAAATGCAAGATTGAATATGCAAAATAATAAAAAAGATGACTGGATGATAGTGGATGAGTGAGAATGCAAATAGGTAGCATGTAGTTATAAAATGGCTAAGTGTTGAAAATGCCCTTGAGGAGAGGGTATTTATAGGAGAATTTGAATTCTCTAAAGAATTCAATAGTTGAGATACATCCAACAAGGCCAAGATGAAGGGCTATGGTGGGTTGAGAACCCACAAGCCCTCACATCTTGACATGTGGATGGTGAAGTGGCTAAGGGGAGATGAGGTGTAAGTGAGGTGTCAAAAAGATACATGAGGTGGAGAAAAAACAAGTACCTTCCAAGCACCTTGGGGAGTGAGGAGATTTCCTCAAAAAAAGATTCCTTGTCCCCAAGTGGGAGTGAAAGGGACATTTGAGGAATTTTGGAATTCCTCAAAAATCTACATGGGAAAAGGAAAGGTGGTTGAAAACATAAATGTGAATTAAAAATTCACATTCTTAGGAGAATCTAAAGGATAAAAGGTGGGCTCCAAAAAGGTGGGACTTGGTCACATGTGGAAATTGTGACAAGTCCAAGGTTCTAGAAGCCTTGGAATGATAGAATGTGAATTAAAAATTCACATATAAAAGAGGGAAATCTAGGATAAATAAATGTGAATTAAAAATTCACATGGGAAAGGGGGTCAATGCTAAAAGAAGGTAAATGCAAAGGTTGGCTAAAAAGTGGTGCTAAATTTGGCTAATGACCTTGGTTAAGGTTGTGCAAATATTGGATTAGACTAATTAATGGAAGATTAGAGACAAGTGGCAAATGTAGGAGGATGTGATATTAATCTTTGATTAAGAGGATGCACATCATAATCATGAATTAATTAAATTAATTCAAATTAGAGCAAGATTATGGAGGATGTGACAAGGAGAGAGAAAGTGAAGAATTTTAAATTAATTTTAAATCAAAAGGGGAAAAATGACTAAATTAAATAAATTAGTGTATTTCTTTAATTTAGAGAGGAAGAAGGTGAAAGATAAAGCATTTAATTATTAAATCAAATACTTCCTAGATATGAGATAAAAGGTGTAATATTAATTTAATAAATTAATATTTTAATATGGTAGATGCAAAGGGAGTAAATTTAATCATATGGAAGTGATTAAATTTAGATGTCTACATTTTGCCCCTTTTCGAAATATTGTTAGGATAACAGTGTTTTGAAGAAAAATAAAATGCAAATGAGGGAGGAAATGACAGATGGTGATACCCCTACCACGAAAAAAGGTTAATGATGCCCCAATGACCAGGTTGAAGGGATGGAGGAATGGTAAGAGGGTATGCCCCCTTGAGAGGGCGGTCCGGGGAGGAAAAAAGGGGTCCCCAGGCAACGTATCGATAGGAAGAAAATGACACCATTGGATAGAGCTCAAAAAACTAAGCAATTTTATTTTTTGAATGGAGGTGATGCGACACACAGTTTGCAAATGGCAACCTCAGAAAGTTAGGGATTAGTTGGAGGAAGAAAAAAGTTAAATAAAAGATGAAAAATACCTTTTTGGAAGAAGGGGTTAAAAAGGTAATTTTAAAAATTACCTTAGTCATTTTCACTATAGCAGTTGAGAGGAGGAGAGTTGAGGTGTGAAAGTGGACGAGGAGAAACGATGCCGACGAATAATGACACCGCGATTGTGCACCGGGTGGATGAGGTGCGTGCATTATACATCAGGGGTGCGGGCGGACAGTATGTGAGTAGTAACAAAACCCTCCTATTTAATTTATACATTTTTAACACGTATTTTGATAAGTTTGAAAAATTTGAACACATGGGTTTTGTTCATTAGGAAAAATGAAAAAACGGGTCGGGGCTAGATTAGAAAAAAAAGTCAAATTTAGTAAAAATAAAAATAAAAAAAGAGGGGGGGGAGAAGTTGGGGTAGGGCGTAGCTGCCTTGACTGAGGGTGCTGCTGCCACACTATGGTGGGGGTGCCTCGGCCATGGGGTAGTGCCGCCCGAGCCAGGGGCGGAGCTGCCTCGCTGTGGCGAGGCGGTCCCACAGGGCGTGCCAGAAATGTGTACTTTAATGTTTTACCCTACTCTAATATGCAAAATAACTTAAAAATGCGAATGATAAAAGACTAAGGACACTTCAAGATTAGCCTAAAAAGTGATAAAATAAGAAGGAAAATAGATAAAACAAGATGCAAATGATTATACCTTCCTTGCTATTGGACACTCCTTGGTTGGCCCTTGATCTTGATGATTTTGTGTGCTCCTTAGATGGCTTCTTGAGCGGCTAAATGCAAGATTGAATATGAAAAATGATAAAAAAGATGGCTAGATGATAGTGGATGAGTGAGAATGTAAATTGGCAGCATGTAGTTATAAAATGGCTAAGTGTTGAAAATGCCCTTGAGGAGGGGGTATTTATAGGAGAATTTGAATTCTCTAGAGAATTCAACGGTTGAGATGCATCCAACAAGGCCAAGATGAAGGGCTATGGTGGGTTGAGAACCCACAAGCCCTCACATCTTGACATGTGGATGTTGAAGTGGCTAAGGAGAGATGAGGTGTAAGTGAGGTGTCAAAAAGATACATGAGGTGGAGGAAAAACAAGTACCTTCCAAGCACCTTAGGGAGTGAGGAGATTTCCTCAAAAAAGGATTCCTTGTCCCCAAGTGGGAGTGAAAGGGACATTTGAGAAATTTTGGAATTTCTCAAAAATCTACATGGGAAAAGGAAAGGTGGTTGAAAACATAAATGTGAATTAAAAATTCACATTCTTAGGAGAATCTAAAGGATAAAAGGTGGGCTCCAAAAAGGTGGGACTTGGTCACATGTGGAGATTGTGACAAGTCCAAGGTTCTAGAAGCCTTGGAAGGATAGAATGTGAATTAAAAATTCACATATAAAAGAGGGGAATCTATGATAAATAAATATGAATTAAAAATTCACATGGGAAAGGGGGTCAATGCCAAAAGAAGGTAAATGCAAAGGTTGGCTAAAAAGTGGTGTTAAATCTGGCTAATGACCTTGGTTAAGGTTGTGCAAATATTGGATTAGACTAATTAATGGAAGATTAGAAACAAGTGGCAAATGTAGGAGGATGTGACATTAATCTTTGATTAAGAGGATGCACATCATAATCACGAATTAATTAAATTAATTCAGATTAGAGCAAGATTATGGAGGATGTGACAATAAGAGAGAAAGTGAAGAATTTTAAATTAATTTTAAATCAAAAGGGGAAAAATGACTAAATTAAATAAATTAGTGTATTTATTTAATTTAGAGAGGAAGAAGGTGAAAGATAAAGCATTTAATTATTAAATCAAATACTTCCCAGATATGAGATAAAAGGTGTAATATTAATTTAATAAATTAATATTTTAATATGGTAGACAAAAAGGGAGTAAATTTAATCATCTGGAAGTGATTAAATTTAGATGTCTACAACATGTACTTGTTGTAGCTAGAGGTATACATGGCTAGGACATACCCATATGCTAACCAGAGGTGAAATAAAGGTAGCAATCTAGCCAAATCAAATAGGGTAAGTCATATCAAAGGGAATTTCCAAGTACCATGTAACAAAAAGATAGATTGTTGATGATGACGGGAGTAGAATCATGATTCCAACACAATAAACAAAATAAAAAATAGAGCTCTGTAGCACCTATTATGTTTGTTTTAGTGAAATGCACTTTTTAACCCTAATGTAGTAAAAACCCTAGTATTAACTTGTAACATAAGAGAAAAAAGTGAAGGAAATCCTAACTTAATTTATCTTTCACCTTTTGTAGCTTGCAAGTGATTGAAGAGTGAAAGATGTAGAGTAGATTGGATTTCATACTTGCAAGACTGGACGTGTTGTGAGATCAGGTAGCACGCAGTGAGTGACATCATGAGGTGAGTTGATTCTTCTGCCTATGCTTTGTCCTTACTCAGTGATTTTATGATTTTGATGCTTTTCTAGGTTAATTGATGCAGGAGCATCCAGTGGTGTAAGGGCAATCTTACATCACCCAAAAATAGTTAAATTTCAATTTTCTTATTTTTAGATATTTTTACATTTTTGGATACCCTTTTTGTCATAATGAAATTCTCAATTTATGGTTTTTATTTTCTATTCCTAGGTTGAAAGATATTGCAATTTTAGTTTCCCAGATTTGCACCTGAAAATCTTCTAGGTTAGATTTGATGCACTTAGAGTTCCCAGATCGGCCCCAAAACTTGCCGAAATGATTGTAACAAATTTTGAATGCATTGTTGACTTTGAGACCTTTCCAACGGTTCAAACGGTTCGCGAATCGGAGTCTTGGATCAAAAGTTATGGCCCCGGGAATATGGCGCACTTTCTAAAAGATACAATTGCAAATGTTCTTTTGAAATTTGAACTTCAAGTTGTAATTTTTTGGTGCCAAAGTGCCTAAACTCAAATTTGAATGTTTTTTTGGCTCCAAACTAAAGAGGAGCTCTATTTATGGGCAGGTTTCTAATTTTTGGGTAACTTTTTGGGGACAAGCTTGCATATTGCGAAAAGGTGATTCTGTAGGTTTCTGTAACTTGCATGTGTTGTAGAACTTGGGCATTTGAGATTCTCTACATGTAAGAAGCTCCATTTTATAAATAATACAATTATTCTCTTGTTTGTGAGTTATTTTCTAAGTCTCGGGCTGCACCCTCATCAAGTGGTATCAAAGCAGGTTTTCTTGAGCGTGTGGACAGATCGCCGATCATGAGGCAGTTCGCACCAGGACCATGGTTGTGGGTCGAGGTCAAGAAAGATGCCTCCAAAAGTGATGCCTCATAGGCATGGTGGTGCTAGAGGTGGTTGAGGTGGCATAAATGCTGGTGGAAGAGATGCACTAGCAGCCCTCCAGAGACATATTGACGCATTACAAGAGCAGTTGAGAAGAGGGTTAAACTCAAGGGAGGAAAGTGAGGATGAAGGAGAGAAAGAAGGTTCAAATGTAGAAGAGGAAGAAGAAGCAATTGATCAAGACCAAATGCGGCTAATAAGGGCCATTTTGAAGATCAGGAAAAGAATCAGAGCAGAAGTCCCTAATTATTCTGGAAGTCTGCACCCGGAAGAGTTGATCGACTAGATCAACAAGCTAGAAGAATAATTTGAGTATGAGGAAATAGAGGACCCATATTGGGTTAAGTTTGCAAAAATGAAGCTGAAGGGCCATGCCAGTATTTGGTGGAAAGAGGTTCAGTTGGAAAGAAATCGAAGATGAAAAGAAAATATCACCAGATGGAATTGCATGGTAGAGAAACTAAAGAAGCAGTTCATACCAGTGGACTACGAGTTAGATATGTTGAAGAAATTGCAAGGGTTGAAGCAAGGAAGCAGATCTATGAAAGAATATACTAAAGAATTTCACAAGATAATCATCAGAACAGGCCACACAGAGGCTAATAAGGAGAAGGTAGCCCGATATCTTAATGGGTTATGACCGAACATTCAAGAGGAGTTAAGCCTAGTCAGAATGACCACCATTGAGGATGTGTATCAGTTTGCTCTGAAGGTAGAAGAGAAGTTGAACAAAAGATTTGATGGCAAGCAAAAAAGATGAGGAGGTCAAAGCGGAAGGGGCAATGGCAGACCTTCAGGAAGCCAAAATGATGATGAAAAGAAAAGTGAAGATGTGGGTACCAGCCGAAGCCAAAGGAATGACAACTTCTATCACCCTCATGATCAAAACAGTGGTGATCAAAGAGGTAGAGGATGAGGGAGATATGGACAAGGATTTGGAAGAGGTGGTTTCAGAGGAACGTGTTTCTAGTGTGGTGAAGAAGGGCATCGAGCCTATGAATGTCCACAACACCAAGGAAAGGTAGACAAATGGCGAGAAGGTCATGTAAGGGTTGCGCATGCAGATGAGGAGGCCCAATCTGAACATTCAGATGATGCTGAAAGGGGAGAAGCCCTAGTGATTAGGAGAGCCCTGGTGACTGAGGAAAAGGAACCAAAATAGAGAAAGAATTTGTTTCGCACAAGGTGCAAGTGTGAAGGAAAATGTTGTGATGTCATTATTGACGGTGGGAGCACCGACAATCTAGTGTCAGAGGAGATGGTCACAAAGTTGACACTAAAGAGAGAAAAGCACCCACATCTATATCAAATTTCCTGGTTGCAGAAATACCACAAAGTTTTGGTCAATGAGCATTGCCTAGTAAAGTTCAAGATTGAGCTACCATGATGAGGTACTTTGTGATATCATCCCCATGGATGCATGTCACATATTGTTGGGGAGGTCGTGGCAGTTCGATAGTTGAGCTATTCATGATGGCCATGCAAACACTTATTCCTTGACAAAGGATGGGGTTCGTCACAAGTTGAAACCCCTGAAGGAGACCGAAAAATAGGTATGCAGTAGTACTAGAATTTTTTATGTAGATGGAAGAAAATTTTCAGAGGGTATGAAGCATGAGCATGTGTGTTATGCATTGATTCCTAGAGTGAGTAAGGAGGATAGTAAGAAGGTTCCAGAGGAAGTTTCTGGATTGTTGGATGAGTTTCAGGATATTGTTTTTGATAATGTACCTGAGGGTTTACCACCAATAAGGAAGATCAGTCATTTGATTGACTTGATTCTTGGAGCCAATTTTCTAAATAAGGTAGCTCATAGAATGACTCAAGCAGAAAATGAGGAGTTGAACAAACAAGTTCAAGAGTTGTTGAGAAAGGGTTTGATATGGGAGAATTTGAGCCCATGTGCAGTACCTGCAGTACTAGCCCCAAAGAAGGATGGGGAGTGGAGGATGTGTACAGATTCCCAAGCCATAAACAAGATAACAATTAAGTACAAATTTCCCCTGCCAAGGATGGATGACCTGATGGACTGTTTGAGTGGAGCTCAGTACTTCACAAAGATTGATTTGAAGAGTGGATATCACCAGATCTGGATTTGAGAGGGAGATGAATGGAAGACTACCTTCAAGACCAAAGAGGGCCTATACGAGTGGTTAGTCATGTCTTTTGGGCTAACCAATGCACCGAGCACATTCATGTGACTAATGAATGAGGTACTAAAATAATTTCTGGGAAGTTTTGTTATTGTGTATTTAGATGATATTTTGATTTTTAGTAGGATGTTGGATGAGCATCTGATGCATATTCGGAGAGCCTTTGAGAAGTTAAGAGAAGAGAAACTGTTGATTAATCTGAAGAAGTGCAGTTTTGTGAAGAGGGAGTTAGTGTACTTGGGGTTTGTTGTCTTAGCAAAAGGTCTCAAGATGGACCCAGAGAAGGTGAAGGCTATTCTGGAATGGCCTACCCCAAGAACTGCTACCGAGGTGAGATCTTTCCATGGTTTGGCTAGTTTTTATAGAAAGTTTATTAGAAAGTTCATTAGAAACTTCAGTAGTATTTGAGGACCCCTGACTGAAATAATGAGAGGGGATAAAAAAAATTCAAGTGGAGTGGAGCAACAAAAAGTTTTGAATTGTTGAAGCAAAAGGTGATAGAGCAACCGTTTAGCCCTCCCAGATTTCAACAAGGTGTTTCAGTGGATTGTGATGCTAGTGGTTGTGCCATTGGAGAAATGTTGAGCCAAGAAGGTAAGCCTATTGCCTATTTCAAGGAAAAGTTAAATGATTCCAAGAGAAATTATTTTGTATATGATTAGGAATTTTATGCGATAGTTCAAGCATTAAAGAAATGGAGACATTATTTGTTGTCGAAGGAATTTGTTCTATATACTGATCATCAGGCTTGCAGTACCTGAATAGTCGGGAAAAATTAAATCAGAGGCATATGAAATGGGTAGAGTTTTTGCAGAGTTATACCTTTGTTTTGAAACATAGGAGTGGGAAGTCAAATAGGGTTGTAGATGCCTTAAGTAGGAGGCATACATTGATGACAAAGATGCAGATTGAAGTGGTTGGATTCAATGAACTCAAGACATTGTATAAGATCCTAATTTTGTAGAGGCTTGGAAAGCTTGCAAGGAACCTATTATAGTGGGACAGGACAAAATGGCTGGATTTCATAATCCGGATGGCATGTTATGTAAGGGAAGTCAATTGTGTATCCCGAGGATTTCCATGAAAGAACCTAATAAAGGAGAAGCATAGTGGAGGAATGGCAAGACATTTTGGTCGGGATAAGACCATTGCCATTATCGTGAGCATTATTATTGGCCTTATTTGTCACAGGATATGAAGAAGTTTGTACAAAGCTATAGGGTATGTCAGATGGCTAAAGGAGTGAGTCCCATAGGCTTATATCCCTTACCTGTACCAGAGAGGCCGTGGGAGGATATAAGTATGGACTTTGTTCTTAGTTTGCCAAGGACACAATGAGGGAATGATTCAGTCTTTGTGGTGGTTGATAGGTTTTCGAAGATGGCACATTTCATTCCATGTCAGAAGACCCATGATGTAGTCCACATTGTTGACTTGTTCTTCAAACAGGTGGTGAAGCTACATGGTCTGCTAAAGAGTATTGTTTCAGATCATGACACCAAATTTGTGGGGTACTTTTGGAGGACCTTGTGGAAGAAGCTAAAGACATAGTTGAAGTTTAGTTCTGCACACCATCCACAAACACATGGGTAAACAGAGGTTATTAACAGGAGTATGGGTAACCTATTGAGATGTTTGGTAGGAGATAAACCCAAGGGATGGGACTTGATCTTACCACAGGCAGAATTTTCTTACAACAATTCTTTCAACAAAAGCACTGGTAGATCACCATTCTAGATTGTGTATGGAGGTAGCCCTAGAACAGCTCCAGAATTGAGGAAGATGGACCAAGAGAAGAAAATAAGTGCTGAAGCTGAAGATTTTGTAGAACACATCAAAGATATACATGAAAAGGTAAGAGAACATATTAACAAGATGAATATGCAGTATAAGGCTAAGGCAGATCAGAAGAGGAGGTATAAGGAGTTTCAGATTGGTGATGAAGTGATGGTCCACTTCAGGAAAGAAAGGTTTCCAGTGGGAAAATATAACAAATTCAAGATGAAGAAGTTTGGTCCCTGTAAAATTTTGAAGAGGTATGATTCAGAGAATGCATATGAGCTAGAGTTGCCAGATGGATTCAACATTTCCCCTATGTTTAACATTTCAAATTTGACAGAGTATCATGAAGGTGGTGCAGAGGAAGTACCAATGATAGAACAGTGTGGGATTCCAGCAACTACTTCAGAAAAGGAGGTTGAAGAAATTCTGGATAGTCATGTGGGAAGGAGTACCAGGAATAGGCAATATGAAGAATATCTGGTGAAATGCAAAGGAAGGCCTGTTGAAGATTTATCTTGGTTGCCTAAGGTAGAGGTCGATCATTTGGGTTTTCCCTCCACCATCTGACATGTGACGGGGTCAATTCTCAAATTACCCTGGGTGTCTGATGCAGGAGCATCCAGTGGTGTAAGGGCAATCTTGCATCACCCAAAAATAGTTAAATTTCAAGTTTCTCGGTTTTTAGATGTTTTTACATTTTTGGATACCCTTTTCGTCATAATGAAATTCTCAATTATAGTTTTTTTATTTTCTATCCCTGGGTTGAAAGAAATTGCAATTTTAGTTTCACAGATTTGCACCTGAAAATCGTCTGGGTTAGATTTAAGGCACTTAGAGTTCCCAAACTAGCCCCAAAACTTTTTGAAATTGATGTAGCAGATTTGAGCGCCTTCTTGACATTGAGACCTTTCCAACGGTTCAAATGGTTCGTGAATTGGAGTCCTGGATCAAAAGTTATGGCCCCGTGAAGTTAGCGCACTTTGTAGAAGATACAATTGAAAATGTTCTTTTGAAATTTGAACTTCAAGTTATAATTTTTCGATGCCAAACCACCTAAACTCAAATTTGAATATTGTTTTGGCTCCAAACTAAAGAGGAGCTCTATTTATGGGCGGGTTTCTAATTTTTGGGTAACTTTTTGGGGACAAGCTTGCATATTGCGAAAGGGTGATTCTGTAGGTTTCTGTAACTTGCATGTGTTGTAGAACTTGGGGATTTGAGATCCTCTGCATGTAAGAAGCTCCATTTTCTGAATAATAAAATTATTCTCTTATTTTTGGCTTGTTTTCTAAGTCTTAGGCTGCGCCCTCATCAAGTGGTATAAGAGCAGGTTTTCTTGAGCGTGTGCACAGATCGCCGATTGTGAGGCAGTTCGCACTAGGACCGTGGTTGTGGGTCGAGGTCAAGAAAGATGCCTCCAAGAGTGATGCCTAATAGGCGTGGTGGTTCCAAAGGTGGTCGAGGTGGAAAAAATACTAGTGGAACAGATGCACTAGCAGCCCTCCAAAGATAGATTGACATATTACAAGAGCAGTTGAGAAGAGGGTTAAACCCGAGGGAGGAAAGTGAGGATGAAGGAGAGGAAGCAGGTTTAGATGTAGAAGAGGAAGAAGAAGAAATTGATCAAGACCAAATGTGGCTAATAAGGGCCATTTTGAAGATCAGGAAAAGACCCAGAGCATAAGTCCCCAGTTATTCCAGAAGTCTGAACCCGGAAGAGTTGATCAACTGGATCAACAAGCTAGAAGAATATTTTGAATATGAGGAAATAGAGGACCCAGATCAGGTTAAGTTTGCAAAAATTAAACTGAAGGGCCATGCTAGTATTTCATGGAAAGAGGTTCAATTGGAAAGAAATCAAAGAGCAAAAGGAAATATCACCAGATGGGATCGCATGGTAGAGAAACAGAAGAAGCAGTTCATACCAGTGGACTATGAGTTAGATCTGTTAAAGAAATTGCAAGAGTTGAAGTAAGGAAGTAGATCTATGTAAGAATATACTGAAGAATTTCACAAGATAATCATCAGAATGGGCCACACAGAGGCCAATAAAGAGAAGGTAGCCCGATATCTTAATGGGTTACGACCGAGAATTTAGGAGTTAAGCCTAGTCAGAATGACCACCATTGAGGATGTGTATCAGTTTGCTCTGAAGATAGAAGAGAAGTTGAACAAAAGATTTGATGGCAAGAAAAAAGCATGAGGAGGTCAAAGTGGAAGGGGCAATGGAAGACCTTCAGGAAGCCGAAATGATGATGAAAAGAAAAGTGAAGATGTGGGTACCAGCTGAAGCCAAAGGAATGACAACTTCTACCACACTCATGATCAAAACAATGGTGATCAAAGAGGTAGAGGATGAGGGAGATATGGACAAGGATTTGGAAGAGGTGGTTTTAGAGGAATGCGTTTCCAGTGTGGTGAAGAAGGGCATCAAGACTATGAATGTCCACAACACCAAGGAAGGGCAGAAAAAGGGCCAGAAGGTCATGGAAGGGTTGCGCATGCAGATGAGGAGGCCCAATCTGAACATTCAGATGATGCTAAAAGGGGAGAAGCCCTAGTGATTAGGAGAGCCCTGGTGACTGAGGAAAAGGAACCAGAACAGAGGAAGACTTTGTTTCACACAAGGTGCAAGTGTGAAGGAAAATGTTGTGATGTCATTATTGATGGTGGGAGCACCGATAATCTAGTGTCAGAGGAGATGGTCACAAGGTTGAAGCTTAAGAGAAAAAAGCACCCACATTCGTATCGGATTGTCTGGTTGCAGAAAGGCCACATAGTTTTGGTCAATGAGCAGTGCCTAGTAAAGTTCAAAATCAGGAGCTACCATGATGAGGTACTTTGTGATATCATCCCCATGGATGCATGTCACATGTTGTTGGGGAGGCCGTGGCAGTTCAATAGGCGAGCTATTCATGATGGCCTTGCAAACACTTATTCCTTGACAAAGGATGGGGTTCGTCACAAGCTAAAACCCATGATGGAGACCGAAGAAAAGGTATGCAGTAGTACTAGAATTTGTTATGTAGATGGAAGAAATTTTTTAGAGGGTATGAAGCATGAGCATGTGTGTTATGCATTGATTCCTAGAGTGAGTAAGGAGGATAGTAAGAAGGTTCCAGAGGAAGTTTCTGGGATGTTGGATTAGTTTTAGGATATTGTTTCTGATAATGTACCTGAGGGTTTACCACCAATAAGGAAGATGAGTCATCTGATTGACTTGATTCCCAGAGCTAGTTTTCCAAATAAGGCAGCTCATAGAATGACTCCAGCAAAAAATGAGGAGTTGAACAAAAAATTTTAAGAGTTTTTGAGAAAGGGTTTGATATGAGAGAGTTTGAGCCCATGTGCAGTACCTACAATACTAGCACCAAAGAAGGATGGGGAGTGGAGGATGTGTACAGATTCCCAAGCCATAAACAAGATAACAATCAAATACAGATTTTCCCTGCCAATGATGGATGGCCTGATGAACTGTTTGAGTGGAGCTCAGTACTTCACAAAGATTGATCTGAAGAGTGGATATCACCAAATCCCGATTCGAGAGAGAGATGAATGGAAGACTACCTTCAAGACAAAAGAGTGCCTATACGAGTGGTTAGTCATGCCTTTTGGGCTAGCCAATGCACCGAGCACATTCATGCAGCTCATGAACAAGGTACTAAAAGAATTTCTGGGAAGTTTTGTTATTGTGTATTTAGATGATATTTTGATTTTTAGTAAGACATTGGATGAGCATCTGATGCATATTCGTAGAGCCTTTGAGAAGTTAAGAGAAGAGAAACCATTGATTAATCTGAGGAAGTGCAGTTTTGTGAAGAGGGAGTTAGTGTACTTGGGGTTTGTTGTCTTAGCAAAATGTTTCAAGATGGACCTAGAGAAGGTGAAGGCTATTTTGGAATGGCCTACCCCAAGAACTACTACTGAGGTGAGATCTTTTCATGGTTTGGCTAGTTTTTATAGAAAGTTCATTAGAAACTTCAGTAGTATTTATGGACCCCTGATTGAAACAATGAGAGGGGATAGAAAAGAATTCAAGTGGAGCAATGGAGCGACAAAAAGTTTTGAACTATTGAACCAGAAGGTGACAGAGCAACCTGTTCTATCCCTCCCAAATTTCAACGAGGTGTTTCAGGTGGATTGTGATGCCAGTGGTTGTGCCATTGGAGTAGTGTTGAGCCAAGAAGGTAAGCCCATTGCCTTTTTCAGTGAAAAGTTAAATGATTCCAAGAGAAATTATTATGTATATGATCAGAAATTTTATGCAATAGTTCAAGCATTAAAGAAATTGAGACATTATTTGTTGTCTAAGGAATTTGTTCTATATACTGATTATTAGGCTTTCCAGTAACTGAATAGTCAGGGAAAATTAAATCAGAGGTGTATAAAATGGGTATAGTTTTTGCAAAGTTATACCTTTGTTTTGAAACATAGGAGTGGGAAGTCAAACAGGGTTGCAGATACCTTAAGTAGGAGGCATACATTGATGACAAAGATGCAGATAGAAGTGGTTGGGTTCGATGAACTCAAGACACTGTATGCAGAAGATCCTAATTTTGCAGAGGCTTGAAAAGCTTGCAAGGAACCTGTTACAGTGGGCAGGACAAGGTGGTTGGATTTCATAATCCAGGATGGCATGTTATTTAAGGGAAGTCAATTGTGTATCCCGATGAGTTCCATGAGGGAGAACCTAATAAAGGAGAAGCATAGTGGAGGAATGGCAGGACATTTTGGTCGGGATAAGACCATTGCCATTATCAGTGAGCATTATTATTGGCCTCAGTTGTCATAGGATGTGAAGAAGTTTGTACAAAGCTGCAGGGTATGTCAGATGGCAAAAGGAGTGAGTCAAAATACAGGCTTATATCAGCCCTTACCTATACCAAAGAGGCTGTGGGAGAATATAAGTATGGACTTTGTTCTTGGTTTGCCAAGGACACAACGAGGGAATGATTCAATCTTTGTGGTGGTTGATAGGTTTTCGAAGATGACGCATTTCATTCCATATCAAAAGACCCATGATGCAATCCACATTGCTGACTTGTTCTTCAAAAAGCTGGTGAAGCTACATAGTTTGCCAAAGAGTATTGTTTCAGATCATAACACCAAATTTGTCGGGTACTTTTGGAGGACATTATGGAAGAAGCTGAAGACATAGTTGAAGTTCAGTTCTGCACACCATCCACAAATAGATGGGCAGATAGAGGTTATTAACAGGAGTCTGGGTAACCTACTGAGATGTTTGGTAGGAGATAAACCCAAGGGATGGGACTTGATCTTACCCTAGGCAGAATTTTCTTACAACAATTTTGTCAATAGAAGCACTGGTAGATCACCATTCTAGATTGTGTATGGAGGTAGCCCCAAAATAGCTCCAGAATTGAGGAAGATGGACCAAGAGAAGAAAATAAGTGCTGAAGTTGAAGATTTTGTGGAACACATCAAAGATATACATGAGAAGGTAAGAGAACATATTAAGAAGATGAATATGCAGTATAAGGCTAAGGCAGATCAGAAGAGGAGGTATAAGGAGTTTCAGATTGGTGATGAAGTGATGGTCCACTTGATGAAAGAAAGGTTTCCAGTGGGAACATATATCAAATTGAAGATGAAGAAGTTCGGTCCCTGTAAAATTTTGAAGAGACATGATTTAGGGAATGCATATGAGGTAGAGTTGCCAGATGGATTCAACATTTCCCCTATGTTCAACATTTCAGATTTGATAGAGTATCATGAAGGTGGTGCAGAGGAAGTACCAATGATGGAAAAGTGTGGAATTCCAGCACCTACTTTAGAAAAGGAGGTTGAAGAAATCCTGGATTGTCGTGTGGGAAGGAGTACCAAGAACAGGCAGTATGAAGAATATCTGGTGAAATGGAATGGAAGGCCTGTTGAAGATTCATCCTGGTTGCTTAAGGCAGAGGTCGACCATTTTGGTTTTTCCTCCACCATCTGAGACGTGACGGGGTTACTTCTCAAATTACCCTGGGTGTCTGATGCAGGAGCATCCAGTGGTGTAAGGGCAATCTTGCATCACCCAAAAATAGTTAAATTTCAAGTTTCTTAGTTTTTAGATGTTTTTACATTTTTGGATACCCTTTTCGTTATAATGAAATTCCTAATTTATGGTTTTTATTTTCTATTCCTGGGTTGAAAGATATTGCATTTTTAGTTTTCCAGATTTGCACCTGAAAATCTTTTGAGTTAGATTTGAGGCAGTTAGTTCCTGGATCAGCCTCGAATCTTGCCAAAATTGGTGTAGAGATTTCAAACGCATTGTTGACTTTGAGACCTTTCCAATGGTTCAAACGGTTCACGAATCAGAGTTCTGAATCAAAAGTTATGGCCTCGGGAAGTTGGCACACTTTCTAGAAGATACAATTGCAAATGTTCTTTTGAAATTGTAACTTCAAGTTGTAATTTTTTGGTGCCAAATCGTCTAAACTCAAATTTGAATGTTTTTTTGGCTCCAAACTAAAGAGGAGCTCTATTTATGGGTGGGTTTCTAATTTTTGGGTAAATTTTTGGGGACAAGCTTGCATATTGCAAAAGGGTGATTCTGTAGGTTTCTATAACTTGCATGTGTTGTAGAACTTGAGGATTTGAGATCCTCTACATGTAAGAAGCTCCATTTTCTAAATAATAAATTTATTCTCTTGTTTGTGGGTTATTTTCTAAGTCACAGGCTATCCCCTCATCATTAATTTAAGGCCTTGGAAAAAAAGTTTACAAAGCTTCCCTTTTTTTCACAAAGTGTCCCCTCTTTTTGCAAAGTGTCCCTTTTGTTCGCGAAATATCCCACTTTTTTGCAAAGTGTCATGTTTCTTCATGAAGTGTCCCAAAAGGGTTCTAAAGTATCTAGGGCCTTTAGGAAAGCACACTAGAGTACTTTAGTAAATTTTTATGATTATTGATGTAAAAATAGAGGAGATTAGACTACTTATAGGACATATTTTTTCTTTTTCTATTAGGTTCCCACTTGTTTGTGTCAGTGTTTGGGTGGGAAATAGATTAGTTTTCTTAGAGATTTATCCCCTACTCTTTTAGTGGAAGACATAGAGCTACTACAGACTATTGGAGTATATTGGGCGTACCTCATGCCCCCCATGAGGTACCATAATGTGATGTTAATGGTACTAGTTGGACATTGGGATGCTGACACATGCACATTTCATCTACCGACTAGTGAGATGATGATTACATTAGAGGACATTCACCATATACTTCAAGTTCCTATTCAGGGTGAGCATGTTCCGTGTATTCTATCGAGTAGAGCAGACATTCTAGGAGATGAAATCTGGCATTCAATATTGCCTTTGCGGACCATTACATGATGAGAGGGTGAGGGCATAGATTGATCTGCCTATGTTATTATATTCACAAGCCCCACTAGTTAGATGGATTATGATGCTCACAGTTGCATTAGTACTCATCCTAGACGACTAGGGAGCACACCTGGAGGGAGGATTGATACACCTGATACAAGGGATGGTAGAGCACCAGACAATATACACTTGGGGGTATTGTATCCTAGCACACCTATATTATGATCTTGGTCAACTTGTTTGTCAAGAGGTGGACAATATGGTACTTTGTATGCTTCTATAGGTTTGGTGCCTTGAGCATGTACTTTGGAAGTGATTATCTCGGTTGTTAGCTCATTTTCTAGAATTTCTCATTGTACTATTGGTCCTCTGGTCATATGGATGCCAGTGCTCCGCATTGTCATCCTGAAACCACACTTTCATCCTTGTGAAAAGAGCTTCCTTAGGTATAGTGTGGGACCTGAAATCCGGCTAGCCTAGCCCTAAACTAATTTTGGGTTTGCGGAGTGATCGAAGGACCTTATACTCCTCATCATTTTCGTCCCTCATTTTAAAACACCCCTTTAAGCTAAGGTAAGTTAGGGCAGCCTTCCACTCTTGGCTCTTCGTGACCTAGGGCCTTGAACATTGTTGATCCCCCTCTCTTATAGTGATGAACAATAGATGAATCTTTTTTAAAACAAATATCACATTTCCATTATGATTCAAATATGAAAATGTTGAACAATGATCTTATTAAAGACATATTAAGATTATGTGGGTAGTGAAAGATTAGTATGGACTGTGTTCATTGCAGTTGGGGAAATGTTATTTGTAATTGAAGATATAAAGACCTTACTATAAAAGGTGCATTTTCAGTTTAAATCTACATATTACAATGCTCACTTTTGTCATGCCATCAACATATGCTTGTGCACTTGGGAGCTATTAGTGGTTTTAATGCTGCATTTGGAAGAGAGTTCTAAGACAAGGTTGAAAACCCCGCCAAGAGGATGTACCATTCCCACCTTGGGTTTGCTATTCACTCAGAGAGTGGATAAATTGCCTCAATAGCATTTTTGGTTAGAGTAGATTCTTTTTTATTGTTAGTATTTTTGATTTTTCAGTGATGTTTCAGTTTGGTGTTGTGTTTGTAGAATGGTGTTCCCATTTTTTGTTTCCAATCTTTGAGCATTAACAAAGAAATATTTTGGTGAGTGGGAGACTCATTAGATTTGGTAGGTCTTCGTGATGAGTCTACAAGTGGTGTCCTCTTAACTTTATATGTTATCTTTCTATTGTATAAGTGTGATCCACCAAGGATGCCCATCCTTGTAGTTGGGAAATGGACATATCTTGCTCAGACTATGCATGGAAATCATGTAGTGGACTTCAATATGATTCTGCCAAGGATCCACAAGATGTACCAAGTGATAGGGATTGTTCATCATGGAGTATAGAGCCAAGAATTGGGCATCAAAAGGATGTGTATAGATGTCACCATGGATTGATTAGTACCAAGAGAATAGGATCAAGGTAATGAGAAATAGGGTTGGGTAGTTGGCCAAATCCATATCTGCAACCTTTACAATTGATTTAATTTGTATATTTTTCCTTGCAATCAACTGATCAAACCCAAACTTCTTGTTGTACTTGTGTGTTCATGATATTGCCTTCATGCTTCAAACATGGTCTTTACTACCTCCACCCTTTCTTCCATGAGTCTTTCCTTCTCTATTCTCAAGTAAGGATACCCATCTTTCTTCATTTGGCTCTAGTGATTTCCATTACTTTTGCACCCTTAACCACATCAATAATGTTGACAGTCCCTATTCATGTCTTTTATTGGCATTTCAATTAGCACCTCTAAAATGCTTATTGGAAATAGTCAGCTATTTCAAATGTTTGATAACACTTCTTCGTTATTTAAAGAGGAGAAATCCCTCTCTACTGATTTTAAATGTAAAAATTGAACTACCCTATCTTTTTACTCAACTTTAGGACACAAGGGTGCATAAACACAATGAGTCGTAGCTAAGGATTTTCTCTACTTTTTGAAAATTAGTAACTATGACTAACTAAAGATTTTAAACTATCCTATTTCCCCAAAAAAATAGAGCATGAGGTAATAGGAGCAAAATGATGGGGTTGGATTATTTGTTTCGACCATCTTTCTAGGATATGACCGAGGCTCTAAACTCTCAGACTTATACTGGAATAAGGTTTTATGCAAACAATGGCTCTCATTGTAAGATAGATCTTGTACTTTTCAAGGAGGAGAAACCCCTATCTATAGTGTAGGATGCAAGATGTTTCATTAAACAACATCAAACAATAATTTTCCAATGACAAAGTATCCAAGGAGGAAGAACAAAACAACATGATGATCTAGCTAGAAAACTTGCTAAGGAGGAGGAAGCCCTATCTGAAGTGTAGGCTGCAAGATGTTTCATTAAACAACATCAAATGATAATTTTCCAATGAAAAAGTATCCAAGGAGGAAATTGAGACAACAAATTATTAAACACAATGCTAAAAGTACTCAAATATTTGGATCAAAGGCATGCACTTGCTGATTTTCTTATTCAAATTCTTTCAACAAATTACAATAAATTGGGACATGCAAAGGTACAAAATCATGCATAATTGCTCATCAACCAATAAACTCTCATGCAAAAGTGAACCAATAAACACTTACAAACTTGAGGCAACAATGACACAACAATTTTGCATAGTAAGTAAAAGTTAACTTAACAATGAGCCAAAGGATCTTATTTATAGAGCTCAAAGGAGTAGGCAACCCCAAAATCTCCTTGAGTCAACAAGATCAATTGCCAATTAATTGGCAAGATTTATTCATAAAAAGAAGGAAATCTATCAATTAACTAGAAGTCTACTTCAGTTAACTGGCACTAAACTACAAGAGAACTTTAATGCACATTAGGTTTCACTAGGATAGACATCCATGATTTATGGGATAAGTCATCCAAGATTAGTGAAGTAAAAAAAAACATCCACAATCAATGGAATTCAACAACAAACATTCCCCAAAAATAGAGATAAGTATGCATGAATAAAGGGGGGAATCAGTTAACTTGGAATGAGTCATAATGTCAACTAACTACAAATCATTAATTTCTTCCTAGAGACTAGGACGTCCCAGCCTAGATTTCCTTTCACATTTCACCACCTCTAGTCAACAGCGCCTCGATCTAAGTGTTGTCTTCTTCCATTGACAGATAGTCAATGCTTTGTAGGATGATGATGTGGTGGTGCACCATCTCCTTGCCATCTATGATTTTTCTCTTGGTAACTTTGGTGGCTCTGTTACTAAAGTGATAACTTCTTTGCAGTTGTGTCATCCATTGAATGGTGATGTCATTTATGCCTTCCAAGGCATTCATCTTGACTACGGGCTTCACTTAATGTAGGTCAATGTCTATCATTTTTTAGGAAATCATGGTACAAGATCATTTTGGTCTTGTATTGTGCATGAAAGTACTACATCCTGGGTATGTGTAGGATCATGATGGGCCAAAAAGTGGCGATATGATGGGAATGTGTAGGCTATGTGGTTGATGACCTTTTTTTAACCCAAAATTGATGAAACGAAAAGTGTTTTTATAAGAGATTCTCAGTTTTCCACCAATGTAAATTATGCTTTATTTTGAATTTAATAAATAATTATTATTCATTTCTATTTGAATTATGACTAACATCCTAATTAATACGCTAATTGAAAAAAATCTATAGCTTTCAAACAACATCACATTTTTTGAATCCAAAACATGTGTCACATTCTATGCTTTGCATACTATAGGATTAAAAAAATAAAAAATCAAATTTCATGAAGTTTTGACCAAGTTAAGGTGGTCATGAGTTTTTATATTTTTTAAAAGTTGTAATAAAAAATTCATAATTAATTATTTACTTGGAAAAAAATTTAAAAAAATATGCATCACATCAAGACATGAGTCCTCTAATTATATCTTAAATATTATAAAAATATATTATTATTTTATTATGGTTAGGGTGGTCAAACAATTCTTATTTTTTCCTTGAAATTTAAGTGCTACTACGTTGAAATTTCAAATTTTCACCAAATAGATTTTATTTTTTAAAATAAACCTCATAGTTTATAAACTACATTCAATTTGCTATAGATTTTATTCTTACATATTTTTGTAATAATATAGATAACTTATTCAAATTTTTATGTCAAGTTTCCTAACTTTTATTTTTCTATATTTTTTGCCACTTAAGGGCATGTTTTCTCCATGATGATCCTACACATACCCTCCTTAAAAACTTAAAGAATGACTGTGCACACCACCTTGCTCTAAAAACTCTAAAAATCCTTAAAAATAGCGCCACTTGCCAAGAAGTTTTTTCTTTGGGAAAAAATTGGCACATGGGTTTTGTTCGTGATTCAAAGCTGAACATACCCAGTTCATTGGAATTTTGATTTGATGAATTTTATAGAAAAATACCTGAAAATAGGGGCAACAACTTTGTTGATTTTGGAAAATTTGAAGAGATGGGTTTCTTTGGAAAATTATGTTGATCATACCTAGTTGAGTAGATTTGTGATACCCTGTTGTTTACTATGACATGCAAGAATTTTTGACAGATGAGATGAAGAAGATGAGAGGAAGAATAGAAGTTATTGCTTCCCTCTCTAAAAAATATGTTTTGCTAGATTCAACCTCTGAAAAGATAAACTTTTTTTTCTACTGATCTTTAAAAAATCATGAAGAACGATAAAAAAACCTTCTTTAGATCTTCAAAAACATCCTTGGAGAGCTTATTGATGTTCAAATCCTCAACCTACAAAAGAAATAAGTAAAATGGGAGGCATAGGCTTGATCTCATAGAATCCAAGCTTGAATCCTTCAAATAAGGATGACAACTCATGATTGGGCTTGATTTTGAGTTGTCATCACCAAATCCCATTGAATTTGGGATTGTTTTAAACAAATTTCCTCTAAAATATCTTTTCCAAGTCAAAAAATCTATCCTTGACCAAACTAGGTGTAATTTTTCAAGGTTGAGCTCTTTTTATCATTTCTCATGTTTAAATGACCCATGTTTGCCCTTCGTTCTAGGTTGATCAGATGACCCTAAGTTAGTGTTGACAAATTCACTATGAATCTGGATCCATGTTGAAGAACTATTCTTGGGAGGCGTTAAGCTGAAAAACTAAGTTTGGAGGTCCAGAAGAAAGGGCGCCTTGCTCAAGGAGGGATGCTTTTTCCCATGCCTTAGTCAAATTTCAATGTTGCTCTTCAACCTCTCCATTCAGGCCTCCCATGTTATGATTTGAAACACCCATTGAATGGTGAGTCAGACAATCAGGTGTGATGATTCATCAGGTGGCTAGCTCAGTCTTGCAAAGGATGACTGGTGTTTCAAATTCTAGAAGTTAGCTTAGGGTCCTTAGAAGCAAGGGCACCCCTAGCCAGCAGGGGCGCTTTTTCCCTTTATGTCATTGATTTTCATGTTAAAATTGCCCCAATTTGATCTTTGTCATCAAGTGATTACTCTGTCAGATTCTTTTGTTTACAGTTTTGTTGTTGAGGTCGACCCAAACAAAGAAGGTCATCTTGGGGGTCCTTCAGACATTTGACATCATTTGAGTTCGTAAAAGAAAGGGAACCTTTCTCTAGAAAAGGCCCTTTTTCCTGACATTTGACACGTTTTTCCATGCTTCTCATTCAGTCATTGACTTGGTAATTTTCTACTTGATTTCCTCCTCAAGTCAATTGGCAAGTCTGATGAAAGTGTTGTTGATTTGATCAAGAGGGTGACTGATAGTTGAACAAGTTCATTATTCACTGCAACTACTGATGAGGTCATCAAGTACCTTAAAAGGATGGGCGCCCCTGGCTAGCAAGGGCACTTTTTCCTTGTATCTTACTGATTTATCCTTCAATTGGCATGTTCATTTGATCAGTCATTGTAATCATTTGACTTGTCTCATAGACTTGCTAATAGATTCATTGTTGAGATGGACCAGAGTTGGAGAGATCTCACGAAGGTGGCATTTCTCAACAGGTTACACCTCGACCACCCCATTCAAGGGTGCCTTTTCTTGACAAGGGTGCTTTTTCCCATGTTGGACAAACATTTTTGATAATCTTCATAACTGCCTCTTTGCACTCTGTTGACATTTGTCAGCAATCACTTTATTAGATGATCTTGTTGATTGTTATGTTGTCAAGCCAACATGACCATGAAGAGGATGACTTTCTCAAAGGAATTAGGTGATTGCATTTTCCCCCTAAGAATCAAGGGCACCACTCTCTAGAAAGGGATCTTTTTCCTTGTGCCTGAATTCTCCCTTGGTAACATTTCCAGAGTTAGTCAAAATTTTCATCTCTGCCACAATAATGGGTTACACTTTTTGGGACATCCTGATTTTTGCCTGAAATCACATATTTTTAGAAAATACAATGATTTATGACTTGAAAGGTTCCATTTAAATTATTTTAATTAAAGAGGGATTGATCAAACCCCCTTAGATCAAACCCCCTTGGATAGAACCTTGTTAGATTTAAACCATACCTATAATCGAGTCTCCCCTACACCTATCAAAATGCTGATAAAAAACAACTTTTGATTTACCTTTTGAGTGATCAAGTGAATTCATTTAAAATTTATGCTTTGTAAGCCTGTAGCCCTTATTATAAGCTTCCTAAAAAGTATAATTTTAAATATGTTTAATTTGATTATTATATTTATTTCTTATTTCTTGTGAATGTAGGATTTTCAATGAACATCAAGTTCTTTATTTCACACAAAAATGAAAAATAGAAAAAATTCTAAAAATACATGTGCCCTATATATTGATGTCCTTATTGCAACAAAAAGAATAAGTTAATTCAAATGAATACAAAAAAGTTATGCATGTTGAAGTACACCTCTGTCCAAATTATAATTACGCTGACTTGGAAAATTAATTAAAAAAAAAATATATAACAAAAAATTATGAAAAAATATCCATCCCCTAGATATTGGTGTGAAAAAATTGCATTTTAAAAATCATAATTGTATCCTATCTATAAAAAAAGTTATGTGCAGAAGTGAACATCACTTTTTAAAAATGCTGATTAGTAGAAAAAATAAGTTATTAAAAATTACATAAAATGATTCACAATTTATTTTTTAATTTTTTTTTTTAAATATAATTAGAATCTACACAAAATATCTAACAAATAACTAGTTTGATTTATCTTCAAAACCTTAATGGTTTAGCTGCTATAGGTGTAAGAAAGTGAATGTCTGGTGAAAAATCTTGATTTTAATGTCAAGTTTGGCCAAAAATTGTAACCCATTATTGTGGGATCACCATGATTTTTTAGTTTTAGAAATCTCCTTCGTCAAATATCACCTTTTTTGTCCTTTTCTGCCATGGTTTCTTCATTGAAGCTTTTGAAGCTTAACTTTCAACACCTAGCATTGGCCAATCCTCCATTAATGGCTGTGAAGCTCTTGATTTTTGTTCTGAAAAAATAAAACATACCCACCAAAGTTAAACATGTCTTCTGATGATTCTGACTTTACTAGTGCGATCGTGAAGTCAAATAACCCTATCAAAATCATTTTCATCAGTTTCTAGGAAGGTCCTATTTTCAAGGAAATTTCCCTAAAAATAGGGATTTTCAAAATTTTAACCACGTGTTCCTTGATAGAAACCCACAAAAACCCTATGTTCAGTTTGACCTTAAACAAAATTTTGATGACATTTTCACATTGTTTAGCTCAATTTAAGCAGAATGCCAAAAAACTATTTTGGGTACAACATTTTCCTCAAACAATTATAATTGTTGTGATCCCTTAGCCCACACAATCTACAATGAAATCCTATATTGCTTTGAATTGCAAAACAATCTCCCACAAAACATCCCACCAATTACAGTTCTAGCATTAAATGATCAACACCCATTGATAATCATACACAATCCAACCACCACCTTTGCCACTAGTAGTCTCATGTTCATTATTATTTCTTTGATTTCTAAAAGATCCAGGAGAATCCCCTTAGTCATTTGATTTTTTAGTAGCTTTGTAGGCATTGTGGTTGGTGTCAAATTTTCCCCTTGTGCAATGAGCACTTGGGAACCCTTGGTTCTTAAATCACATGAGCAATGTTAATGCAATGCTTACAATTAGCCTCAATGTGACCTTTATGTCTTATAATCACAACACCAAAGGTCCTTGGCTTCTTTCTTGTTTCTTATTTTATCTCTTTCATCAAATGATGCATTTATTTTCTCATAAATCGCATACTACAATTCATAAATCATCATTGGACTCTAAATTATTATTGTCACTCCTCTTTCTCAAGTGTGTGGATGTTTTATTTTCACTCTCAATATCCATCACTTTTTTATATGCATCTTTGGACAAAGGTGGAACCATCCTCATCTTCCTTTGTAACAAGTCTACAATCCCATTAATGAATCATTGCTCTTTTAGATTGTCAATGGGTATATTCTTAAAGAAGTCTTCTATCTTAAGCTCAGATAATTTCATTTTTCCTTGTTGGGTGTTTTCTTTAAGTATTCTATTATAAGCTTACACAATTTCTCAAGTTTACATTGTTATCCTTGAGAGGCTTGAATATTTTCATGCAAGAAATTTTTTGGAACAAGCTCAATAGTTGTTACCTCTTTGTTAATTGATTACACCACATGAAAATGTCTACCTAGCATTTCTCCAAAGAGAAAAAATTTCACCTAGTGATTGATCTTGTGGTGATCCAAAAAGAACATTACAATATATAGGTGCCAATAAGCTTTAGAAACATAACTGAGATGTTTATTTATGGTTAGTTCTCTATGGGTGTCACTCCTTTCCTCTAAACCAATGTTAAATTAGCCTTGAGCAAGATTTGAGGAAGCTTGGAATATTGTTGGTAACTTATTTTATTTTTTCATTTAGTTAACGACTTTATTAGATATTATGCACCTAGGATAGGATGAGCTTGCTTAGGTGGGTTATCTACCAAGTAAGTTGTACTTACATCATGTGATATATACTTTCCTTGTTTCATGGAGTGTACACACATGTGACTACATCTCCTATTATCTCACATTGGTTGTAAATTCATATCTCTTGGTGGTGTATCCTATATAAATCCACTTGTAGCTCTCATATAAGCATCCAATCTAATCTAATCTATCAACATTGTATATTTGTATAGCTTAATGGAATGGAATTATTATCTTATTTTGGATCTCATTGTGCTTTCATTGAAGCTCCTTGATCTTGTGTGCCTATCTCCATAGTCAAATCTTACATGGTACCAAAGCATTTTTTACCAAATCTTACAGGGTATTAGAGCTTGCGGGATTGCTTCTTGTTAGCTTTTTTATATATCTAAGTTGTAAATCTCATATTTTCTTGAAAATTTGGAAATGCTCCTCTTTGTGGCTTTGTATTGTAGGTGTTTTTTGGGAAGTTTATTGAAGAAAATATAGCTCACCATTGATTTTAAACATCCAAGAAAGTTAGTTTTTCTTTTTTTGCATCCAAACAAACACAAAAGGATATATCTACAAGGGTTTGAACAAAGAGACTTTTTTGTTGGGAATCTACAAATCACTTGTCACTCGAAGCATTTTTAGGGAAAAATTTCCCCTACCATTGTGTCTAAAAGGCCTAAATATGTATAGATTAGTTTCCAAATCATTTAAACTGGGAAACATGGATCAAATCCATTAGGGAAAATTTCCCCCCTCCATTGTGTGTACTACACATACTACGCAATCAAATGCTAGTATCATTTGCAAGATCAATTGGAAAAATATTTTGTTGGCATCACAATTTGTGCAAGCATTTGCACTTGTTGGCATGGGTGAATCTACTAAGAAAGCTACACAACAAGAATATTCAAATTTTCTAAGGTATTTTTACTAAACACAACATGCTCTTGTTCATGGTCTACATAGGGTACCCATAGATCTAACTACAAGTTGCCACATGGTGTAGAACCCCACCTCTGCCAACACCTTAGCAGTGACAACTACATAAATTTCCTATATTGCTTAAATATTTTATGTTTCCCATGGCCTTTAAACCACTATCAATCTAGCATATTTTTTCAAAGTGCATATTTTTCATATGGTTTTCATTGGTGCAATCAGATTTATCCTATTTTGTCAAAAAATTGTACTTTTAACACCATGGCCTAATCTAGCATCTATAATGTACTAAGATCAAGACCACTTCATTGATTTCTCAAGTGGCAAATGTAATCACACTAAGTATAAAGTGGCATCATCATAATTTGATAGATGGTTCTTATGATTTGAGTGATTTTGGGTGAGTGTCATCTTTTGGTTTCATTTGTCTTTGTTGGTTGAGTTTCTTGATTGATCTATTTTGTGATTAATTTGAAGAGAAAATCATGGTTATCAAACAAAATGTACTTGTTTATCATCTTGGAAAAAGGGAAATATAAGACTATAAGTCCTAGTGAGATGAACTCCTAAATCATTTTAGATGGCTTAATCTCTTGCCTTATCTCTAAGGAATTGTTTCCAAACCAAGTACTCTACATCAAAAAATTGTATGGAAAGACAAGATTTTTCATATGCTAGAATTAATTCTAATTTACGTCAACATTCACACCATGATGGCTATAATTCACATTAAATTCCCTCATGCCCTTTGGATTAGAATATGGTAGATGTTTGATGACTCATGGATCCATTCCCAAAGGATCCTATTGCAAATTGTCCTGTACCTATTGATGTTTTTTGACCATATGATCAAGATACAATAGATGTGCTTGCTAAAGGGGAAGAGCTTGAACATTGTGATGACATTGAGACTTCTCTTGATGCTTATTCTCTTGCATAAACTCTTGTTGATATTTTGGCTTCTACATAGGATTCATCTTCTTTATCTTCAAGTTAGCATCTTGAGGCTTAGGAATCTTGTATTTTAGCACAGTAGATACATCTAGTGGTCATGCTCAAACATATTTTGTGTACACATCATCAAGAGATAAACAATGTAGTTGAGTGACAAGCACTAAAATATCATCTCCATCTTAGCCTACTTCCAAGTTCAATGTTGGTTTTGATAGGGATTACAATGATTCAATGGAGTTGGATCATATTCATCATCTACCAAAGACAACTTTAGGGGATGAATATTTGAAAAATCTTGCAAGTTTGTTCTATAAGTCCCCTCTTGCGAATTTGGAAGACACTATTGAGGACATGCATATCCTCTTGAATGAGAGTTCCATCATAATTTTTGACTTGTAATCTTTGGATTTTGTTCTACATCTATTTCCACAAGGTTTTGGATTTTCATGTTCTTCAATCAGGCTGAGGACTCCTAATTTAATTGTACATTTAGACACAAATGGAGAAATTTGAACAATTTCTAGAGACATAATACATAATGTATTTCCTTCACTTTTGTTCCTTTCTAGAATGGGAAGATATCCTATATAATCCCTCATGTTTGTTTCTTCCTAATGGGAGGAATGTTGTTTGGAATTCATGGATCATCTTCAACATTCACAATTGAGCATTTATCATCAGTGTAAGAGACTAAACATTGAGAAAGGTCTATATGGTCTAGATATTCTTCTCTCTATTCTAAGGGGAGTTTTTCCTTGCATGGTTTTTTATATCATTCTCAATTATTTTGAGTGGGGTCACTTAACCCTACTCTCTTTATCCTCTCTTGGGGATATTTTTTTCATATAATCTTTCTCATTCTCTTCTTTTCAAGGGGATCATAACATAGCTAAAAAAATTTCAAGATCCAATTATCCATCTTTCCTACCCACCTAAACTATACTTATGGGGGTTGCCAGTGCATTATTTTATTTTGGAATTTAGTTAATTACTTTATTTTATTTTTGCATTTGTCCTTGTGCTTTCACTGAAGCTCATTGATCTTCAATTCCTATCTCCATAGCCGAATCATATAGATATGACTTACAATTTTACTATTTCTCATACCTTGGACATGAGAGAACTTACCCAATTAGAGGAAGGTACCAAGAAAAATAGATTTTACATATATCCAATTTACAAGCCCTTGAGACCTTAGGTCCTCAAACAAATAAATTTTATTCGACATCTCTTTATATGAGGCTTGAATTAATAAGATCCTCCACCTCAAACATTGGTGCCTTGGGGGTTTTCAATTCACTTCATATAAACTAATAAAATAAGATCAATAAAACTTAAGCAAGCCTTCATGATCCCTAAATTGGATCGAAGCATGCTAGACAATTGGGTTCATAATGGAGGTCACCTATTAGGACTTGACATGGGAGAATCATTTGTCACCTAATTGAAAAATAAAAAATGCATACCAATTCACAAAATAGTTTAGAAGGTGTAAGGGGTGATCTATATAAATTTTAATATCAGATTGAATGCATAGAAACTAATTCAAAAAATTCAATACAAGACACAACAAATACCCTAGGAAAACCCTCCTCCTAAGGGAGAAAAACCCAACAACAAATCTCTTTCTTCACAAATTCGCAATCTACAATGTAATGCTCTTGAATGAAGGAAAGAATTGAACTTGCTTGATGATCGAATGGAATGAAGTGAGCTTGTATATATACATGATGGTGGAGAGGTTGCACCTCTTCATGTGCAAGGTTGGCCTTCATAAGAAATATAATTACAAATAACATAACTCAATATACAAGGAAATTCGGCCTCTATAGAAAATTGTGCCTCCAAGAATAATCATGCCTCTTAGCAATAAACAAGTATTAATCATTATTTAGCAAATGATGTGGCCATTCATGAAATTGTTCTTCACTAATTAAATAGCCAATTGGCTATAATTTAATTGTCCTCTTTATTCAATCTGTGCTGGAAGGATATGACTGACACTATCATTAAACATTAAGACTCCCTCTTAGCTAAAGAGGATACTTCCAGTTGCACAAGACATATCACCTCATTGTGATTTCTACCACAATGGCTACACCCATATGTGAAAAGAGGGATATCACCTCATCATGATATCAGATATCACCTCGATGCGATATCAACCATAATGGCTACAACCATGTATGGTATGTATAAGTGTGCATCACTTGTGTGATGTTGTCACCTCAACATGAATTTCACCATGGCTCTCCCAGAGGGTGAAACAAAAGTATAAGGAAATCATCACAAACTCTCCCACATGATGTTGTCATGGAACCATACACATGACATCCACCATGGCTCTCCCAAAGGGTGGAACAAGGGCTTTCACCTCAAATATCAAGGAGAAATATATTAACAAGGGATTTCACCTCAAACTTCTCTCATAGAGAAGAACTCATTAAAGAGGATCACTGATACTCATACTCCTCGGTTAGGGTTGTATTCTCCACCATACCAAGCTTATCCTGAAAGTAATCAAACTTTATCTTGGAGAGAGACTTGGTGAGAATGTCTACCGTCTGCTCATCGATGTTGATATACCTCAACTGTATAGCTTTCCTCAATACCATATATTTGATATAATGGTATTTGATCTCAACATGCTTGGTTCTATCATGAAACATAGGATTGACAGAAAGCTTGACACAACTCTGGTTATCACAATGAATGATAGTAGGCTCCATTGATTGTCCAAAAAATCCTACAAGGAGCTTACAAAGCCACATTGCTTTCGGAGTACCGCACAAGCTGTAATATACTCTACCTCTCTTGTACTCAATGCTACAGATGACTGCTTCCTACTACACCAGGAAATCATAACAAATCCCAAACTAAAGCAACACACAGAGGTACTCTTCTGATCAGTGACACATTGCACCCAATTAGAATTAGTATAACCATGCAACTTCAAATTTGCATCTAAAGAATATCTTAGCCCATATCCAATTGTGCCACACAAGTATCTCAAGATATGTTTCACTACAACAAGATGTATCTACCTTGGTTCACACATGAACTGACTGAGAGCACTTACTGCATAGCAAATATCTGGTCTAGTGTTGACTAGATATATCAATGATCCAATCAATTGCTTGTATAATGTGGGATCCACCAGATCTAAACTAGTTGCAACCTCTTTCAACTTGTGCAAGTTGGTCTCCATAGGTGTAGACATAGATTTGCTATCCAACATGCCAAACCTCTTCAAAATATCAATAATGTAATTCCCTTAACTTAGAATCATCTCATCTAGTTTTTTCCAAACTTCTAAGAGAAGGAAGTAATGCATGAGCCCAAGGTCCTTCATCTCAAAATTAGAAGCCAACTCCTTACATTTGATAATTGAGTTTTCTTCACCAGTAAGAATCAAATCATCAACATACAAGACCAAAATCAATACTTCACCATCAATTACCTTGAAATACAGATTTGAGTCAGCATCATTTTTGGAGAAGCCCAAGCTTGACAAATAATGATCAATTCTTTCATACCATGCACGAGGAGCCTGCTTAAGACCATGTACAAGTCCTTCTTCAGCCTGCAAACATGAGACTCCTTCCCATGTACCTCAAAACATTTAGGTTTCTCAATATAGACTTCTTTGTCAATTACACCATTGAGAAAAGTTGTCTTTACATCCATCTAAAGAATCTTCCATCCTGTAGATGCAATAATGGCAATGATAGTCCTGACAAAAGTATACCGAGCAACTAGATTGAATGTTTCTTCACAGTCAACTCCCTCTTTTTGTGAGAACCCTCTAGCCAAAAATATTTCCTTGTACTTCTCAATGCTCCCATCAACTGTGTGCTTGATCTTGAAGAGCCATTTTGAAGATACTATAGATTTTCCTTCGAGTCTATGAACAATGTCCCAAATATCATTCTTGAGAATTGACTGATATTCTTCTATCATAGCATCTTTCCAAACTTGTTGACTAGAAGCTTTCTCAACACTAGAAGCCTCAAACTCAATAATTTGACTCAACAAGGCTACATAGTTGGAAAACCTGTGTGGTCTCTTTCTCTAAAAGTTCCTCTTGGAGCTGCAAACCTCTATGCCTCCTGCATTGTTTTCCTAGCCAAAAGAGGTCTCTTACGACCAATCACAATGTCTGTAGGCCCATCAATATGTTCCAACGGCTCAACTAGATCATCATCTTCTTTTGGTTTAGGAGCCTCCCTCTGATTCTCAGGAGCGTTGTCACTTCCATATCCTATGAAGGCTCTTCATTATCAATCTCCATCTAAGTGCTCTTGGATCTTCTGAAACCAACATCTTCCTCAAATGTGACATCTCTATTGATCTCAATCAACTTCTAGCTTGTGATGTAGATTTTGTAAGCTTTAGCTATCTCACTGTAACCAACAAATATCCCTTTATTTCCAGAAGGCTCCAACTTTGTTCTCTTTTCCTTTGGTATATGAAAATATACTGGACATCAAAAAATCCTTAAATGACTCACTTATGCTTCTTCCTAGTAAAGGCTTCTTTAGGAGTCATGTTCTCCAAGATTCGGTGAGGAATTTTGTTCCGAACATAGACTATTTTCCTAGATGCTTCTACCCAAAGGAATGTTGGAAGATCTTGGTCATGGATTATAGCTTTCACTTCTTCCACAATATTCATGTTCTTTCGTTCAGCAACACCATTCTATTGGGGACTATAAGGGACACTGAACTTCCTCTTAATCCTAGCTCCAATGCAAAAATTTCAAAAGCTGTCAAAAGTGTACTCTCATCCATTGTCAGATCTCAGGACTTTGATCTTCTTTCCAAATAGATTCTCTACCTGAGCTTTGTATTCCTTGAACCTTTCTAATACTTCCTCAAATCCTTTAGATTTCAAGAAATAAATCTAGGTCTTTCTAGAGTAGTCATCAATAAAAAGAATGTAATAAAAGAAACCACTCGAAGAAACAATAGACATTGGACCACATAAATCAGAATGAATGAGATCTAGAATATTTTGGATCTACTTTCTCTACTATGAAATGGACCTTTTGTGTTCTTACCCAATGCGCAGTCCTTGCAAGTACCTTCGCACTCCTGGTTGAACTTTGGGAGGCCTGAGTCCATTTCTCCATGATAGGTAGGGCTCAGAAGTGAAGGTGAGCCAATCTTCGATGCCAAAGATCACACAAGCTAGAAGAATCATGCACCAATGCCTAAAGTGGTTTAGTGCATAGTCTGTAGAGGCACTCATGTCAAACTCCAATCACACGAGCAATCTTGATACTTGAATTCTTCATCCAAACAAGAAATTTTCCATTAGAGAGTGCAACTTGATATCTCTTGTCTTCCAAGGCTGAAATGGAGACAAGGTTTCGCTTGATGCCTTGAACAAATAGCACATCATTCAGTTGTAGGGTGATGCAAGAATCTAGGTGGAGAGTAGAGGTCCCAAATCCTCTCACTATGTAGCTTGCATCATCTCCAATAATAACTTGTTGACTAGAGTCTCTTTCCACCAAATTTGTTAGATGCTCCCTGAATCTGGTAATGTGACGAGATGCACCACTATCAATCAACCAAGTGTTGGTGTCGGTAGATACATTGCTTGATGATGTAAAATAGAATAAGTATTCACATGAATCCTTTTGCGAGGAGACATCATCAACATATGCAATGGTGGCCTGCTACTTAGGCCTAGATGGACAATGCTTAGCAAAGTGACCATACTTGTCACACCTAAAGCATTGGACTTTGGAGAGGTCCCTCTTCTTCTTGAAAGTGGGAGCACCATCAACTTCATTATCCCTATTCCTTTTGAAGTATCCTTTCTTCCCATTCTTTCCTTTCTTCTTCGATGATTGAGAGGCGAGAACATGAATGTCTTCATTTGTAGAGCTTTGGCCAATTCCTCTAACAACCAATCTAGACTCCTCTTGAATGCAATCCGCCCTCAATCAATCAAACTTGGGAAGCTTTGATCTTGCACTGATTCCTTGAATGTAGGACTCCCATGTTGTAGGAAGACCATTAAGAGCAAGCATGGTCAAGTCTTTGTCATCTATCACATGACCAATTGTAGAGAGCTGATCTCTTAACTCCCAAATCCTCATGAAGTAAGCAATCATTGTTTCTCCTTTCGCCATCTTCACATGGTGTAGTTGTTGCTTCAATGCAAGTGCATGGCTGATATTGTTGATTTCGTACATTTCTTCTAGGGTTTTGAACATGTCTCTTGCTATCTTCAACTTGGAGACAATAGGAACGATATGATCCTTCATGGAATCAACTAGCATCTTCTTTGCCTTGATGTCTTTTTTCTTCCACTAAACTTTCTCTTCCTCATTCGTAGGCTCGAGAACTTTGCTCTCCACAAATTCATCCAACTCATTTTCCTCCAAGATGAACATGATTTTGCACCTCCATGAAGTGAAATTTGATGCTCCCTCAAGCCTAACCTCAATCTTCAAACCGTTAACCATCTTGACAAAGAGGTAGAATTAATCAACGATAAGAAAGAGGAAAGAGAGTATCATTGTAATGCACAATCTGATCTAGATCTTCTTCAAACCTGCTCTAATACCATGTAAATTTTAATATCAAATTGAATGGACAGAAATTAATTCAAAAAGTTCAACACAAGACACAACAGATGTCCTAGGAAAACCCTCCTCCTGAGGGAGGAAAACCCAGCAACAAATCTCTTTCTTATACATAAAATAATGGCAATAATTCCTTTTACAAAGAGGCCAATCTCAAGGCCAATCTACAACATCAATTCTATATGCAACAATCTAACTTTCCTTGATATCGAATTCTGCTTCATAAATTTGCAATTTGCAATGTAATGCTCTTGAATGATTTCGCACTTGAATGAAGGAAAGAATTGAACTTGCTTGATGATCGAATGGAATGAAGTGAGCTTGTATATATACATGATGGTGGAGAGGTCGTACTGCTTTGTGTGCAAGGTCGTCCTTCATAAGAAATATAATTACAAATAACATAATTCAATATACAAGGAAAATCGGCCTCTATAGAAAATGCGCCTCCAAGAATAACCGTGCCTCTTAACAATAAACAAGTATTAATTATTATTTAGCAAATGATGTGGCCATTCATGCAATCGTTCTTCACCAATTAAATAGCCAATTGACTATAATTTAATTGTCCTCTTTATTTGATCTGGGCTGGAAGGATACGACTGATGCTGCCATTAAACATTAACAATATGAAGCATCCCCAAAGGCTTCAATTCAGTTTGATAATGTTAGAAGTACTTGGAAAAGCAAGAATGGTTCAATTTTCCACTTACATAGGTGGGAAACTCAACATTTTCCTCAATGAACAAAATTTTGCTACAACAAACTAGACATTCACCCTGATGAACTCGTCAAAAGTAGGAAACTATATTCTATTAAAGTGGCAAACTCAGTCTGATACAGAACAGAGGCTAGAATTTGAAAAGTTTTCAAATTTGAAGCAGTTCAATTGAATGTCTTTTGTCTTTCCAATGGCCATGGGAAGTAGAGAGGGATCTATATGAAGATGTTTTGTGCATGAACAAGTGTTGGCTCTTTAAACAAACATCTGGTTATACTCTTGGAATGGATTTGTTGGGGGGTTGATAGGATTTTCTCATAGTTGGAGGCATAGTGGGTGTGAGGACTACATGGACGTGTTTATATATTCCAATGTACCTTGTAAGGTGATGTAACATTATTGTAAACCTCAGATGTAGTGGCATTTTAAGCCCTTGCCAAGGCAAGGAAGATGTTGGGGAGGGCATAGCTATTCAACTTTAGGAAAATATGGACAAGATCTGGTGGGAGGGCATTTTAAGCTTTTGTTGCGTAGGCACAAATGAGTCTCACGTGAAAAACCTCCAGCTTCTCTAACTCAAATGACTATTCAGACAGGAGTAGATCCAATCATTAATAGATAAGCAAGTCAGTTTACTCCCAATGTTTCTCATGAATTTACAAAATTTGAACAATATATATTATGTGAAGTGCAAATGTCCTCCTATTCTTTCAAGGAAGTCTCATATGCCCAATGGGTGAACTAATTAAGTTGGAACCCATAAGTCTTGTAAATCTTGGTGAAATAATGAGGTCATAGGATAATGATTATGGGCTAATCCAGCATGCCCATGTTTTCAAATATTAAGAAATCTGGCCAAGCTTAACATCACACCATCTTAAAACACATAATATAACATCACCCAATTCTCACTAGAGGGCCAGATATTCAAATTCAATAGTATATTGCAACTTTAAAAAAAAATGGAAAATAATGTCACCCAACGCTCACTAGAAGGGCAAATGGAAATGTTTATCAGCTTAAGAGTGCTAATGGTCATTGCTTTATGACTCAAATTAATGAAAGCTGGTTATAGCATAGAAGAATGTGTCACATCATTTTTGATAACTTAGTAAGAATCAGTTTAGTTCAATCTGTAAGAGATCTACCAAATATTGCAAAGTCTCTCAATGTTGTCTATAAAGAATGTCAAATTTGAAATCAAGCAAGGAGAAGCTTCAAAGTCAAAGAACAATCTACTACCAAACTATTGGAATTAGTGCATACAAATATTTTTGGTTTGACAAGCTCGTAAGAAGTCTTCAAGGTGACATGTATTTCATGATATTGATTGATGATTGTCCTAAAATGACATGGGTTACTTTTCTCAAAGAAAAATCAAAAGCCCTAGATAATTTTAAAGCATTCAAAGTTATGATTGAGAATGAAATGGATATGAAAATCAAATGTTTGAGGTCTGCAAAAGATGGAGATTTCACCTCCAATGAGTTTAACATCTTTTGTGAGAATCTTGGCATAAAGAGGCACTTGTCTTCCCCTAAGACTCCTTAGCAAAATGTAGTATTTGAAAGGAAGAATAGGATTGTTCAAGTTCAGTTGCAAGAACAATGATGAAAGAGGAAAATCTACTAGAAATCTATTGGACAGAAGCAATTCATATTATTGTTTATATACTTAACATAGTTTAAGAAAGAACAAACAACACAAAGACTCCCTGAACTATGGTATGGTTAAGATTCCTACTATCAAGTAATTTAGAGTTTTTGAAAGAAAATGTTATATCAAAAGAGATGAAGATTACTTAGGAAATTTTGATGTAAGGTCTAATGAAGGTATCTTCCTTGGATACTCTACTAGAAGCAAAGCTTACCAATGCTACAAATAGAGATTGAGAAATATTTTTGAGAGTGCAACTATCAAGGTTGATGAAGATTTACAAAATAATTAAATGATGATAGATGTATATGAATCAAATGAGTCTTCTTCCAGAGAAGAAGAAAAACTAAAGAAAGAGAAGTGCAGATTGAAAAGGAAGAAGCTCTAGAAAGGACTCCTAAAACTCCTATATGCAGAAGAATCATTTTGAGGATCAAATCATTGGAGATAAGAAAAAAGGTGTACTAAAAAGAAGGAAAGCCACTGATGAACAAGTAAATCAATGTTTAATTGTTGATGTTGAACCTAAAATAGTGATTAGGGCATGCAAAGATGAATATTGGATCAAGGTTATGGCTATTGCAAATTGAAGAATTGGTCTTGGGAACTTGTCACAAGACCAAGAAACAAAAATGTGATTGGACATGAGTGGGTATTAAAAAAAAACTAAATGAGAACGGAGAAGTGGTAAGGAACAAGTAAAAGCTTATGTGTAAAGGCTACTCACAAGTTGAAGGAATAGATTTTGAGGATACATTTTCTCTGGTGGAAAGAATGGAAGAAATCACGATGTTTCTGGATTTTGTAGCACATAAGGATTTCTTTATCAAATGGATGTGAAGTCTTCTTTCTTGAATGGATAATTGGAAGAAGAGGTATACATAGAACAACTAGAAGGATTTTAATTATTAAACAAACTAGATATGGTCTACAGATTGAAGAATGAATTATATGGATTGAAGTAAGCTCCTAGAGCATGGTATAAAAGGTTGGATAAGTATTTGATATAACAAGGATTCAATAATGGTACTGTAGATAGAAATGTTTACTTTAAAGTTGAAAAGGATCAAATCTTGATCAAGTGATTGTATATGATGACATAATTTTTGGAGGCAATTAAGCTATGTGCAAGAAGTTTTCAAAAGAAATGTGAAAAAAGTTTGAAATGTCTATGTTTGGAGAGATGAATTTCTTCCTTGGATTACAAATAAATCAGACATATATAAAGGTATTTCCATTTCACAATCAAATTATTTCAAGGAAATGTTGAAGAAATTTGGAATGGAATATTCTAAACCGATGTGTACTCCTATGGTTATTGGTTGCAAGATGAGTAAGAATGATGAATCTCCTAAGGCTAACCTAAGCAAGTATAGATCAATGATTGGTGGACTACTATATCTAACTGCTACTAGACTGAATATCATGTGCATGTAGTTTATCTTGTGGCTAGATTACAAGAAGATCAGGTAGAGAGTCACATGTTGCAATAGTGAAGAGGATATTTAGATGCTTGAAAGGTAATTTGAATCATGGCTTGTGGTATCTAAAGGATATTGATTTAACTTTGAGTTCCTACAAAGATAGAGATTGGGATGGTTGTGTGGATGACAACAAAAGTACAAGTGGTAGTACATTTTTTCTTGGATGTAGATTAGTGTCATGGCTAAGCAAGAAACACTTGAGATTCAATATCTTTATTTACTATAGAGGCTGAATACACTATGCAATAGGATCTTGCCATACACACAAGTGTTGTGGATGAGGAAAACATTAAAGGATATCAGAGTAGTATATGATGAACCAATTTCTATCTTCTATGAAAATACAAGTGCTATCAATATTTAACAGAATCTAGTAATGCATTCAAGGAAAAAACACTTCTCAATCTGATATCACTTTCTAAGAGAAAAGGTTGTAGATAATGAAGTAATGCTTGAGTATGTGCCTACAAAGGATTATGTTGCTAATATATTCACTAAGGCTCTTCCTAAGGATACATTTGAGTATCTTTGAGAGAAGTTGGGGGTTATTTCCTCTCATTCTTTGAACTAGATGCATGAGAAGATACATTAGTCCAATGGATTTCAAGATTCATTCTTTGGTCTAGACTAATATTGGTGGCTACCTCTCAGGGGAGTAAGTAGTGGTATTGTTGATTAGTGTAGTTAGGGGGGTAAGTGTTGTCATTATACAATGGTTATTGACGGTGTAGTATGATGTGTGCTCCTAAGGGGGAGCATACTAAGTAATAAATATAAGTTGTAGAGTAGTTGTTAGAAGGCTGATTAATGCAAATATTTTGTCCTTTTCCATTGATGTCAAATGGGGAGAGAGAGTTATGTGAAAAAGAAGAAAGTTAAGGGGGGAGAGAGTAATGTGAAAATGCAAGGAAAAGATAATCATGTACAAAGGGGGAGAGTGTGACATATGAAAAAGATAAGTTGGGAATAAGTAATAAATGTGTTGGAAAGAAAAGAGAAAAGAAAATAGGTATGGAGCAGAGTTGTTTGTTATTGATGGTTTTTCACATTATGTGTTGCCATCAATGACAAAGGGGGAGATCATTGCAAGTGTGAGCAGTTGGTTTTTTCACTAATGTCAACAATCTTTTGTTTTCATTAGTGTCAACTGTATGAGAATAAGATTGTCAACTGTAGGAGTATATGTTGTTGCATTGATGATGCTTTGACTAGTTGCATTATGTTGTGATTATTAAGATATTGGTGTCAACCTCTAGTGTTTCTTTGATAAGCTTCTGTCAATGGTTGAGGAAGTGATGAAGATGATGGGGATGTGTTCCTAGTACATGGTTTCCAATTTGGTTTCATTTCTTGTAGATCTGAATGGGTGTTGACAGTGTTAATATCTTTCTTCAATCGAGGTTGTTTGAGGTTCAGTGCTTTGGAAGTCAATTTCTTAAGTTGATGCAAAGGATTTTGAGTATATTGGGTGTGTACATTCCTCAGGTGAAATTTGATGCAAAGGAGTTTGTTGGATTTCAAGGTGTTTATGGAATATTCTAGATCGTGTTCAGGTGAATTTTTTTGTATACAAGTTGTTGTTGGATCAAAGGAAGAGTGTATTTAAAATTTTAATGGTGTTTACATGGGTAACAACTAATAGTGTTTACACTAATTGCGGTGGAGATTTATTATTTATAGAAGCATGTTGTAGCATGGTGTTATAGATTTTGGTCCCCGATAAGGATTTTTGTGGTCCACCTTCACTTCTATTCACCACAAGAGTTTTTTGGTGCCGACCTAATTTGAATTTGCATGGTTGATGTGCATAGCCGAACTTGGAGAATGGGTTCAAGGTTGAGGATGATATAAATATGAATTGATATGTTGAGGGATGTGAAGATGTATAAGTATGATGTGAATGATGCATATTACAGAGTGTTAGAGTTTGAATTTGGGAAGTGCAGTGTAAGCTTTTATGTGTTAGATTGTTGGACGTAGTGAGCAGAAGGTGTCTATAATTCTCCAATTATGTTGTGAAGGTGTTGGTGATATTGTGGTGGATTTCTTTGTTGTATTGAGATGGATTTATCTATGTAACACTCTTCTCTATCTTATTTTCTATTTTGGTAGTGAGCCTTTGGAAGTGAGTCCTTTAACAGCAAGCCCTATTATATTAGGTGTTGATATTACTTTATGTTGTGAGCTAATCCTCATCATCCAGTTTTTCTCATATTTGGTTTTCCACGCAAATCTAGTATTCTCTTGTGCATGGTGTTGATTTTTTTTAGTTTTTGTTACTTTCCTTTCATGCTAAATAATTATAACAAATTAAGGGTTAATTGTATTAATGTGGATATGCATGTGTATGAGGGTTTTGAAGTTTTAAGGTACAATGGTTCACCCCCCTCTCAATTGTCTTCCACATTCAATAAGGAGTATCATTCCTACCTTCCCTTTTATTTCTTAGATGTCAAAGCACAATATTTCTTGGGTGTGGAATTAGAGGTGCACTCATAAATTATATTTTTTGTATCAAGATTTGTTTCCTTTCCACACCTAGCATAATCATGTCTAAAAGTTCTATTATTTTTTACCCTATTATTAGCTCAATCATGTGATGTATATTGATCATAATCTCTAGAGGAAGATCTTCTACTTAAACTACCAACTATTTTAGTATTATTTGAATTATGCAAAGTGGACTTACTTGTATTTGTAGCCTTCCATCATTTTTGTCTTTGTCTTACATTAAAATAAGAAACCTCAAAAATCTCTCGATCTTTGAAGTTTTGACCCCTTTCCATTCTTTTATCTTTTGTAATAAATTTTTAGGTCTTCCTTGATATATTTTCCACTCCCTAAAGGAGAAAATAATCAAAATTAACAAACTTCTAATCTTTCAAACCAAATACTAGCAATTTATTGGTTGTAGCATGGTTACTAAATTACTTGGGTCTTCAATTTGATTCTTGATTTAGAGTGTCTCCAACAATGACATCTATCTAAGTTGTAGGCCCAAAATCCCTAAGGCTTAATAATTTTCCAACTGCCAAGGGTGTCAAACCTAGGAAGATCACTAGGAACTTGTCTTTAGGTTGGACAACTTAGAACTAGTGTTTGTGGGTAATACCTTCTTCACTTTTGGATTTTCGAGACTAAGGGTGGTTTCCCTTACTGACTAGATGATGATTCATAGACTGAATACTCCCTTACCACAAGCTATACATAGTACATAGTGTATCCTAATACAGGTGTCACAATACATGCCTATGTTCTAGTTTGTATATGTAAGAAACTCAAGTTGTTTAAACAAATAATTTTCCATATTAACAATCTCAAAATGTATTTTATGATAACCCCTTTTGCTATTATGTGCATTTAAACATGATAGTAGAACAAAAAAGCTAAACAAAATGAAAGATGTTTTAGTTGATATATTTTAGAATGTGTTGAGGATGGTGGGAGAGAAAACTTGCCACAAGTTGGTGTCTTTATCTAATTGGGAAACAAAGTCTCTATGTTAATATAAAATATGTAACAATTGAAACTAAGTTAAAACCTTAATCAAGGTATCACACACGATAAGTTTTTAAAATGCATATAAGTAAGCTAGGATCTACACATACATTTAGAAAAACCATAGATAGTTGTAGAATATTAACTGAGTTTACTTAGTGATTCAAAATCATGCCCATACAATTTTTTTTATTAGGCTAGAAAGATACCTTACAAAAAGACTTTGCAAGGCTTTTATAGTCATTTGGCTAGCCAACTAAAAAGATCACACATCTAGAAATGCACACTATAAACATGGAGACACTCAATGAAGGTTGATTCTACCATTTCTTAGTTGATCTACAAAGGTTATAAGTATTATCACATTTTTTTTGCATCAACCTAGATCATTACAATGTAAAAATATAGCTATACCTAGAACTAGAAGTTGATACCCTAAGTCTTCATGTGAATATCTCTCTTTTGCTAACTCTATAATTGCTCCTCCTTGAAAAAAGTGTCCCCCTTTCAAAAGTGGTTTCCAAAGTAGAGATAATCATGATATTAAAGAATACAAACATAAGGCTATATTATACAAGTAAACCTTAGCCACGACACCCTACAATGCACAACTGACGAGTGTCATCTAGAAATTTGATCTAGTTGATAAGAAATGTGGAAGAACCTTCCCCCATTAAATCTACTAAAATACATTTTCAAGACATGTTGTCTAACAAAAGGAGACTTGTAGATGAATAAATAAAGTATGACATTGAACTCTACCCTTAGACCCATGGAGAAGTCATTAAAATCCATTAGGGAGGGTCATTACAACAATCCTAGGGAATTAATGGTGCCTCTAAGAAAGTAGGCAGTGAAAATATCACCAATTTTTGTGTATTGTATCATATCCACAACCTTTCAATGGAAATTTGATGAGAAAGAGAAATTTGCAGAAGTTCAATAGTTATCTAGATGTATGTGATATAGGCTGAAATTTTTGCAAGTTCACAAGGCTTATTGGTAGGTAGAAAATTCAACTCTATAAGGATATATGGATGAATTAGGTCCATGTGGAATTACAAGGAAACAACAGGTTATAGGATGTGTCTTGTAACCTTGAAGGTTCTATAGAAAAGTGCTCTTGGTCTCAATGTGGGTATACATTGGTCAATTGAACTTGGTGGAGATGATAGGGGGACCCAAATAATATCCACTATTGCATAGAAGTTCCACAAATTTTGGAGTGGTAAAAATTTGTTCGAGTATAAAAAGATGTAATAATCAACTGAGAATTCAAACTCAAAAATACTTAGTGTGACCTCAAAACATCTAAGATAGATCCAAATTTTTGTAAATCTAGATGGGAGAGAAAATTCCACAACATAAATTTATGAAAATAAATCCAAACTCCACCAAAGTTGAAACACAAGCACCCATTAAACTCTTATAAATGATAAAAAGTTTACGCAATTTTTGTACTTAGCCAACATTTAGAATTTTGGTGTAGCCTTAGGTTCAATCTTTGCATAACACCTGAAACTCATCGATTGGCCCGTAGGATCTGTGAGTAAGCCACCATAGCACTTTTTCATTTTTAAAACACTTGGGATGGTTGAAAAAAAATAAGGGTCATTAATACACTATGATATTTCAGTTGGAAACTAAACTTAGCTTACCGAGGAAACAAACAGTTCACTTGGAATTGCTTACAAACATTTCCTTCAACTTTATCAGCCTCTGACAAGTCCATGCTGGTCATCAGAATCCATCAAAATATTGTATGAATTCGCCTTGCTATTGGACATATGGAAATTGACCACGAAGTGAACACTTTGAGAATTTGGTTGGAATCGGGCCTTTTGTGAGGATATGACCAAAATCTGAACTGTACCATGGAAAAATGAATGAGTGCACTTAGAAATCTGCACAAAATTTTATACTTCGCTAATTTCAATCATTGTAGGAACCCTTCCTCCAACTACACCATGCGGACTTGGAAGTGGCATCTAAACTTCTTTCTTAGCGCTTTGCAGAAATCTTATCTGCTATTGAACTACACCTTATAACTAGTTGAAAATATTGGGTTGGTTCAGTTAGACTTTCTGAAAAAAAGCCAATAGCAGACCAAAACCTCGCAAGACAGATGGTAGCAAGCCAAAAGTATGCATGTGTGTAAGTTAGTCAATTTTCATACAATTTTCTTCATATTTGACTTAAGGATATTCATTTGGAAGTTCTGCAATTTTCGTCATATTTGAACTAAGGATATCCATTTGGAAGTTCTACAAGGTAAAAGGCTTAGAAATTCCCTACATTTAATTTTTTTGAATTTTTCAATAAGTACATAGTTTTAAAGAAAAGAATGAGTATAATGACAAAATACAAACACTAAATATGGCAAAGCCACATATATTTTTTATGATCAAATATAAATGATGAGAAATGAGAAGGGGGTAAATACAAGGAAAATAACATAACCAAAACATAATAGGGAAAAATGAGACACAAATAAATGGGGTACCAACAAGATCCATCTATTTATCATAACTATGCCAATTGCAAGTATATTATAGTCCTCAATAAATCATTTAATAGGTAAAATATTAAGATCGCTAGCTTAAGATGGACCATCTTACCTAAATTATGAAAAAACTTGATAATATGGGGGAATCCTATATCAAGATGATGTCTAGGTTGATTCTCATGGACACTTACATATTTGGCTAAAGCTTCATCATTTTAAAATATATCTAAAGGGGATAAGTATTCATGAATCCATCCCAAATGAAATTTTAATATATACTAAGGGCGAATCAATACCATCATTAATGTCGATATTGGCATGGTGTGATGGTTTATAAGTGGCATTGTTGTTCTTGCCACCAAGGTTCAAACCCTGTTGGGGTGGTATTGTTGAATGGTTGTATCCGGTTCATAGCTCCGGTCAAAAGCGTTTACCCCTTGAATAAAAAAAAATACCATCATTAATGGTGCATAAAAATTCAATGCATTTAGTATCACTTTTCAAGGAATTTAATATTTATGCACAATAAATGTTGATTCAAAACTAATCATTTCCCATAGAACCAAGATTTTACTAAAAGATAAGATCATTTTCCATTATGACTAGCCAATATAGATCATGGTAAATATTTCTCACAGCATTGACTAGATCTGGATCGATGAAAAGTATTGCCTTCACTATAGAATGTGTGTCTATATGAGAATTTGATGGTTAAGTAGCATATAAATTAGGCTCAATGGGAAAAGGGGATTTTTTATTATCATGGTGTGTAGTACCCCTCAATTTTGTTTATGTTTCTGACAATATGTTTTCACTTTGATAGACCCTGATACCTTGTTTTGGTGTATTTGATCATTGACAATAGAGTGATTGTGAATTTATTTTATGATGTGATGATACACTATTTGGTGGTGTTTATTTCTGACATGCTTTATGTTATCATAGATGTTTACTTGAGATGTTATTGCTATATATGTTCATGGTAGATTAATTGATATTTATTTTTCCAGTTTGTTGTGATATTGTATTGGTGAGGAGAATAGAGTTGCATCAACTGCTTGCGAGTGCCCTGTGATTTTGATGATTTTCTCCTCACAGTGTGTTTGAATCATGGATTATATATATGTATGTTATATGTTTGATTGCATGATTGCAAGTACATGACACCGACTCTACCTGGTTTCACATGTCTAAGCGTGTCTAGACTCACCGGTAATGTTGATTGGGAGGTAGTAACGAGTTTTTTCCTAGTCTAGCCTTAAACCTAGTCACAGTATGTCGTCAGTTTAGGTATGGTTTGTTTGGTTGTCTCGTCCGGTCTGTCTTGATTATTTGTTATACAAGGTTGATTTTGAGAATTTAATGTTAGATTAATGTTTCTTTTTAATTTAATGTTTATTTAAGTTAATTTTAAATATTGTAGATAAAAGCTTCATATTTAATTTAATTAATTAAGTTAGTTTATTTGGTAAGATAATTTAGTCATTGTGATTAAAGATATTTTATTAAATAAATTAATTAATTGATTAAATTTATTTTTATTGTGAGAGTAGATTAAATATTGTTTAAATGCTTTTGTGTAAATATAAATTTTAAATATGTATAAAAAAAAGAAATTAGTTTTTGAAATTTTAAATTCTTTAAAAAAAAAAAAATTCTTGATAATTGATAGAAGAAATTATCCGTGAGTTTGTTAGAAGATATTTTCTTGTTTTTCCATGTGTGTTAGTTGAATTAAATGCAAAAATTCTTGTTGAGGATTTTCTCAGAGAGAATATGGCTAGGAAGGCAAGAAAAAACTTCACGAAAAAGAGAAAAGAATAGAGAATTGTTGGAAAAATATTGTGATCTTTTTGGGTTTTGATTTAAAAATTTTGGAAGAAGTTCTCGGGTTTATATTTGTTCAATAATTTGCATTCTTTTGGAAAGTGGAGAATTGAAAAGGGTTTTGGAAGTTGCACACAGTAGGCAAAGCTTTTCTTCAACAGTCAATTTTTCAAGCTACAGAAATACAGGTTCTTTGCTATTTATTTATTTAGTTTTGTGCTTTGAAAAGATTGTATGTGTAAAGATTTAAATTTGTAGAGGTTTTGTTAATTTGTAAAATTAAAAGATTGCCTGTAGAAAAAATAATTTTGATTGAAGCTTCTGTCAGTAAATTTTGTTGGAAATATTCTGTAAAAATTTTGTTACCTCTTTTTGAAAATTTCAAAACAAAAGTTTATAGTGAAATCAGGGAGCAACCCAGAAGTTTATTGTTAAACAATAGTAAATTTTCAAAAGGAAATAGAAGAAATCTTTATAGATTTACCAACTATGATATGTTTATTAATTAATTTATATATATATATATACAAATATACATATATCAAATCTTATTGTGAAACTGTGCTGTAGAAAATCGTTTTTACGAAAGTAGAAATGTCGTACGCGTTTCTTTTTTTTTAAGTCACTGGTTGTAGGGTTTTATTTTAAATGAAACAAATAAAATAAATTTTATCAAAGATTATGGAAGGTGCGGTGGGGGCTACCCCCACAGCCGACCCCATAGGGAGCTGGCTATGAGGGCAGTGACCCTTCACAAGCAGCACCCCCATTGTGGGGTTCGGTTATGGATGGCCGTCAGTCCCCCTACCTATGCTTTTATTTAAATACAAATTCATAATTTGTATTTTATATTTGTTTATATTAAATTTATAATATGTATATATTATTTATATAATATATTAATTTTAATATATTTTGTATATATATATATTAATTTTAATATATTTTTTATATATTGTATATATATATTCATAAAATTTATAATTGGTTTAAAATATTAATGTTGATAAATGTAATTCAAAAAATATATATATTTAAAAGGTTATTCAATATAATAATTTGAATGTGTATTTATTCAAGTGCATAAAATATTGATGTTTAGTTTAAGAAAACTATGATTAGATATTGAGTTATATGATAGTTTTAATTTTCATATGGATTAAAAAAAAATGAATTATAATTTAGTTGATTAATTCCATTCTACATGTTATTGATTTGATCGGATTTAGAAAATCTTTATAATAGACTTTTATTTTGCTTGAATTGTTTTTAAGTTGTGTTTATATTTATTGGGTAAATTGGAGTTGTATGGTATTATAAGTCTTCCCAATATAGATTCTCTGTGAGGGAGTTGTATTTATGATGTTTCCATGTTTTAAATAAACTAGGGTAGTGCACATAATTCTATTCAGTCTTTTAGACACCTAGTTTTATGAACAGGTTGTGATGTCCATTGTTATATGATTGGTTTCTTATGCTAGTTTATGTGCACCTTGTCTACCTTAGTTAATGGAATTAGTTTCCTTGTGTTATTATTAGGGGAGTGGCTCTTTATGAGGGCCGACACACAAAGTGGTGCCTGGGTAACTCATGTAGAGTTAGTTAATCAGTGAAAACTAAATCAACACATTAGGTAGTTTAAAACCTTTAACTAGATTAATTATGCCTCACTCATGGACTCAAGGGCTAGTTCAGACTTGGGGATGAGTTGAGAAGGATTGGAATGGAAAAATTGATATCTAGTCACTATGAAAAATATTTGATTCCACAATAGATTGCATGAGGGGTCGGGTTTCATAAGAGGTTACCAAGGTAACCCAAGTTGGGGGTCAAAACCTAGGAAGAAACACCTGCCCAGGTAACCTATGCAACATTGTGATGACACTCCACTTATAATAATAGTATCCTTGTGAACTTAGTGTCTTTGATCTTTCAATTCTGGAAGCAATGTAACCATTAAGTTAAGTTTGCACTTGTATAGTTTTGTCTATGGTTTCACTTGTGTCTAGGGTTTGTAGGTTATGTCTAGGGAACCTTTTTACTATCTCCTAGCATAGGGGTGAGCCTACGGGTACCACATGGTTGGGTGGAATGTGCACCTTACACTGTTGGGTCCCCAATTCTTGTTCAGGCAATGAGTACTTCTTGGATGGAGAGCTCGTACATGTGAAAATATACTTTCTCATATTTATCATTCATATCAGTGGAAACCTTATTCATGTATCATTCCTCAATTTTAATCAAGGAGAACTTTTGTAACATGTAATTGTATACTTTTGTATGACCTACCTCATTTGGAAATGAGTATTGTAAATGTTATAATAAATGCAATGTAAGAAAGAATCATATTTTTTTATAATAATGTAATTATTTGTTATTGAATGTATGCTCTTAAGTTTATGTGAATTAAATACATGCCATATTAATTACTTTTGTCATCTATGCAACATTCTTTAGGTTACAAGATAAGGCATTACATGTGTTCTTATTCTCTAGGACTTGATTTATTAAAATCTAACAAAACTCAAACATCCTCAAGGTTAACATGAGAAAAAATAGGATTAGGGATAATTGATGAATACATCATAGGCCCAATTATTTTTGTTGGACACATCAAAGGTTTATCATGTTCAACTACTTGATGTAAAATTTATATGGGTTAACATCAAATATCACATGTTTTTTTTTATGGATAAATATGATTTTATGAAGCAATGTGGGTGGAAAACACCCATTGCATGAATCCATGAGGTTGGAAAACACCCATTCCATGAATCCATAGTGGCCCCAAAATAATAGTATGCAATAAAACTCTAGGCATCATATCATGGAAAGTAGTCTCAAGAGTAACAATTCCTAAAGTGACATTACCAAAGGGATTCTTGCATATAATTATGATATCATTATATTATTACCTTGGATTTAGGAAGATTACAGTAACTAAGTTGGATCCATCTAAACAATATTTACTACAAATATTCAATCCATATTCATTGCGTACCAAAGAATCCTTTATTATGATTTCTCTATCCTTAAGCACAATATAATAGTCTATACTCATAAATCACATGTGTAGGTCATAACTCATGGTACAAAATAAATAGAATGATTAATGTATCATACCCAAATAGCGCAAGTCTAGGTATAAGATTAGTCAATGGTATAACTAAGTTATGAAAAGTAAGAATAAAATATGATTAAGCCTAGTTTGAGATGAAAAATGAAAAATCATAAGCCATGTGGCATGTACCCTCATTATAGCTTGTGGAATTCATACAAATAGAAGGTACAAGTAGATCATGTGTTTACTTCACAATAAATGTGCGACAAGATGGTTCATATGAAGGAGAGTGCTCAAGGGTAAAATACAACTAGAATCAACTACACAACTATCACTCTTTATAAAAGGTGTGGAAAACATCTAATGATCATGGAGGAATGAAGTAAGAACCTCCAATAGAGAAGGGGAAAGGATGATCAAATACCTAAATGAAGAGAATGAGTGTACATTGTGATATAATACTTTCACAAATAAAATGATCATATTTGTGTGATATAATTTCATTAGTGAGTTGAGAACAAATATATCACATGTCATACAAGAATCAACATGTCAAAATTAGTTAGGGTAGCAAGAATAGATGTTAGGAGGAAAGTTTGGAATTTTGTTACTCTTTTAGCTGAAAAAAGTAGCTTTGGAAAAAATAATTTCACCCAAAACTATATGGTACCTATGTGGCATAAGGAGTTTTGAGTGAAACACTTTTTCTTAAAACTACTAAATAGCTATTTTAATTATAAAATAGGAACAAGATTGAATTTTCATATAATGTTTTGGCTTATTTTTCTTTAACAATTTTTTTTTTAACTTTGAGAAAAAAATTTCTAGCCAAAAATTTTTTGTCCAAAAATTTTTTATGTAACAACCTTTGTGGCATCTTAACCCCTTTTTCAGGGTAAATTCAACAAGAGCTCAACTTCAACTCTATATTTCCAATTAAGGGCACTTTCATGAAATTTTGAAAATATAAATTGTAGAGCTCAAAGTGTAAAATTTAAAATTGTATATATTTTTAATATAATGATCAATTTCTTATAATTTTTTTAAAAAATTTACGAGTAGGCTGTTATAAGCAAACATCAATTTGAATAGGAATTAAAAAAATTGATTATATTTATTTTTATTTTTAAAAATATATTATGCACTAGAGGAGAGATTATTCTCCACAAGGTTATATATTTTTTGCATATAAAAAAATCAAACAAAATTTGATGTCCCATGAAAACTATATGCTCTAATTAAGTTTGAATTTTAAAATTTACTAAATAACAAATATTCATTGAAAAAAAAAATGCATTAAATTTTCATTTTTGTATGTGGAAAAATAAAAGAGAAAAATATTGCTCTCTTTTTTATAGCATCCCATTGACCATAGATTTTTTTTTTAAATGTAGAAATTAAAATTATTCTCTTAAATTTATTAAAAAAATCATTTTTTTTTTAATTTTTAAAAAATTAAACATAAACTACATTAAATTTGATATATTTTATTATCTCGCATCATTTTAAAATTCAAAATATAAATATCATTTTTATGAAGTGCAAGTTGAAAAATTATAATTGTGTTAGTCATTCTTTATAAAAGTGTGACGCAATTCTAAAATTTTACTTACCAAGGATGGATGACTATGAGAATCCATGATGTGAAAGCAAGGGTCAACTCAAAGGTGCAAGGCTCACAATAATAAGCACTAAAGGATCAAAAACCTAATAGAAGTGTGTAGAATAAAGAACTCAAAGCTAATCCAAGGGTTGTTAGGGTGGTTGATGGATAGGAATGATGAATAAGCACCAAACCTTATAAGAAAATATAGATTATTGAAGCATAATGACACCAAAAAGAAAAACTCTAAAACTGAAGTGAAATTTTTTTAAGTACATATCTAAAACCTCTAATGTTAGTTTAGAAACCATAGAGTGAAGATAGGTTGTGTGTATGATCAATTGAGTTTACCAAAAATGTGGAGGAAAATATTTTTTCTAAGGTTCAATAATCTAATAGTTTATGCATACCCTTAAACACAATTTATCTAAACTAATAACATAATGATCTTCTTATTGATAAGTTGGTAAATTACAATAGTAAGAAAATAGAAAAAAATAAATATTATACTAGCTCAATAAGTAATGAATGTCAAGAAGATAGTATTCTACGTCTCGTATTGTTGTCAAACCTTGGAAAATAATGTCTCTTTATGAATATAACTACTTAGAATCTTATGTTGGATCTTTGTCCTATTAAAGGAAAAATTCATAGCCTTGGGGACTTGTTTGTGATGGTAAGTATATCCTTATGTTGTGGGTTTGTCTATGTGATTTGTAAATCTCTCTGTATAATTTTACCTAATATTTCTTCTATTCCTTTACTTTTATGAGAATTAGGGATTATCGTTATTGAAAATTCCTTGTTAGGGTTTTTGTATGACCCAAGTATGAGAGAATTATAATTTGATAAATCCCTTGAAAATTGAATAATATCAAAACAAGAAGATAGCACCTAACATACATAATATTTACTCTCTTAATTGCACTATATTGAAGAGTGTTACTATTAAAAATTAATTAGAATGATTAATATTTCAAATTCTCATGGATTCTACTATTTGAAAGATATGATTAAATGAATGCATTGAATGTCTACAAATACTAGCACATAGCATTAAATTGTGTCAAAGATTGGTCTAATCGACCAAATTTGAAATTTGAATTAAAAATTTATAAAATTCTACATGCTCACAATAGTGAGGTTGAATATATAAATATATATCTATATATATATATATAGACCTGTCCTAAAATGGAATAACACCTAGATCCAAGTGGTAAATTACTAAATGGAGGTAGGTGCATAGATGATGTGATAAACAGCCTGCTAAGATGAGTGTATGAGAGTGTATATTAATAGGGTAAGGCTAAATGTCCAAGTCTATCTATATATGGATTAAGAAGCTACAACAATGAGCCCAACTTTGCACAATATCATGCCATTAGCCATTATGTATATTAGGACATCACCTCAAAATAATTTAAAATAAGAAGAAAAAAGAAAATAGCATGGTTATGCAATTCACAAAATGATATCAATTAGTAGTGACTGATATAAATGGCTTAAAAACAGAGCTGCGATACAATTTATAAAATGATCAATATAATAATTAATGACATATGTAGATCTGAAAAACAGGGCTTTCACTCCAAATAACAATTAAAACACAATTTTTTTAAATGACTACATGTTTTACAAAAGTACAATTCCATGTACTATGATTATGGCCAAATCGCCTGGTTTGATCATGTCAAGGGATTGAGAAAATTAAAATATAACTTAATCCAGAGGTATTAAACACTATGATAATACAAAAATTTAGTGAGTTAAGCTCGACATGGATCCTTGAATGGTCGACTACAGCATGGTGCACTCTATTAAATTATAAATATGCTGGACATTTCTTATAGCTCTTCATTTTGCAAGTACTTTGTCAAAGATGTCCTCACATGTCATTCCATAGTGGTGATCCACTATACTAGAAATCTAGTCCCCTGCTTCTTAATCGACTCTAACCTATTTGTGGGCGAGCAATACATAATACATATAAATATTGTCAAGTATTTTGATGTTAGAATTATAGAATGGTACCTCATCTGTCCATTTTTGGTGGACCATTTATATTTAGCTTGTTTTGGTCTTGTTTGATCAAAGAATGACTATCATTGTGATTAATTTGAGCTCTTAGCTACAAATATAATTAACCAAAATGTTTTAAAACAAATTCTCAAGAATCTTAAATTAGGAATCCCAGACCTCTAAACTATGAAAGGTTTGAATACATTTGATTTTTGAGGTTTTGCTTTTGTTAGCTCGTATGAACTGGACTTTTGGAGTTAATGTGTTGGTTAGCAGCTATTTCAACATTAGTAATGGAATGGAGAAAGATCCTCCACTGAGCTTCCCCATCATCCTTGTGATTGCCATCTTCACTTGATTTATTTGAATCATCTTCTTGGAGATCTCTTTCTGTTCAGTTCACTTTCGTTCTATGAGATCATCTTCTGAGATTGATCATGTCGATATGTACCTTCAGAAACTACTATGGTCGAGACTAAAAGACACTGAAAAATGTCTCAATCATTGTCTTCTTCATTCTCTAGACTATTTTTACCATATGGGAGGTGGGCATGATAGACTCCAACTATGAAGGCATCTCTTTTTAAGCTGTTGATGACTGTGCAACCAATTTTGGAGGCAACGGAAGAGGCAGAGTAGTTGCCAAACTTGACGTGGTCTCTTGGGCAATTGAAGCTTGATGTATCCTGCTTTGGAAGAATAACTAAAAATATTAGCAAGAGTGAAATTGAACAAGAGTGAAATTGAACGGGTATTCTGTAGCTCATCCTCTTCACTATTAAATTTTGGTTTTTCCTGTAAAAAATTAAAAAGAGTCTTAAAAGATAGTAGATCCCAAGGGAATCATATATATTAAATGAGAAACAGGCTCAATTAACCATACCTGTGAATTTTCTTTAGTTTCTATTGAGGTAGATATAATTGTTGAATTTTCTTTAGTTTCTATTGAGGTAGATATAATTGTTTGTAGAAGCAAATTGAGCATATCTTGTTGGGATTCACACTGGTTTCTAATAAACTGTATATAAAGAAAAAGTTTTAATCTTTCACCTACAAATGAATGAAGAATAAGTTCAACAAGAAGAAAATAAGTCTAATTAGGTCTTTATATCATAATTTTATATCTCAATTGTAAATCTAAAAAGAAATGTATCGCTTCATCAATACCTGTGTGACTCTTGAGACTTCTCAACAGCATCTCTTTGCAGTATAGTCCAGCCATCTCAACCAAAAATAAAATAAAATACACTAATATCCATCAACTTTTGAATCATATATTTACGTCGAGAAGCGTTCTACAGTCATAGTAGAGGATGGAAAAAACCTTTGTCAAGTTTTTGGAGCTACATTTAAAATGATGTGCAGATGGCAGTTTAACGAAGTGAAATAAAAAATTAAAGAAAGATTGATGTGCGAGCTGTGAAATTATTAGACCGAGAGGCATTCTACAGTCACAACAGAGAATGGAAAAAACCTTTGTCAAATTTTTGGAGTTAGCATTTAAAATGACGTGCAGATGGTAGTTTAACGAAGTGAAATAAAAAATTAAAGAAGATTGATGTGTGGGCTATGAAATTAAGGGTCATGAAAATGTAACTGACGGTAGAGTTGATGGTTGTGCGAGGTTGTGCTGAATTTGGTTGTCTCCACTATTCTTAGATGGGCGTTACAAGTCAGGCAGAGGTTGGAAATTACTTTAAATTCATGATGAAATACTAAATGCCTCCGCTCCATTCCCATTAGTGCACTTTGTAAAGGCTACGATTAATTTGCATAAGAAACGTTTCAGGAATAAACCGTTTTTATCCTTTTATATCTTTGGTTTGCACTCATTTTTTATGGTAAAGGCACCAGGGGCAGCGCAAATTAGAAACCATTTTGGACAACTACTGTTCAAGTATGGTGTTCTTTTGAGCTTTTTTGTGTTTTTTATTTTATTTATCGTCGATTATTCCGGCAGATCACCTATTGTTCACATACAACTATATTGTGTTTTATTTCTATGTAGCCTACTTGAGGTGGCGATTTCAGTGTAGGAGTGGCAGGCCTGTTAGTTATCAAGCAAATATGGATAGATATAATCGTAGAGGTGTTGACATTGAATGCTTCTAATTTTAGGTTGTTGGTAGAATGGTGAGGTATGTTTGCCAATGACGAAACAAGAGGAGGATGACAAACTCACGCGCCCTAGATTTGTAGAGATCGATGTGATGGACGCCAACAAATTTTTGTATGTTCATGAGATTGAGTCCCTGGGAGCGTCAATGGAAGACATTGAGCATGTTGTACACTACAACATGCACTTTGTAATGGCTGGAAATTACTTTAAAGTTTTTTTAGAAAATTTTGAATAGATTCAAAAGCGCTATGGAAAATTGTAGGCGCTGCAATCTTCAGTCGACTTGCAACTACTGCTTCAAAATCATTACATTGGCTTTCACCATGAAAATGATTCGATGCACTTTCAGTGGCTCCACAGCTATTACATATGCCTGCGGTTAGACTACGATGTAAAAACTCAAAACTTGTTTAAAATTTCATTTTTTTCAATTCACTTAAGAGAATAAGTCATTTATTTATTATATTTTTAATGTTATTTTGTTGCAGATTTGGAGTTTAACATCATTTTTTGTTTATCTCTATGTTATGAGTACATTTCACCTCCTATCGATTTTAAGTAATCTTGTCAAAATCGTTTAGCATTCATTTCAGTGTCCTCCCTCTTTCCCGACCCCTCACTATTCACACCTATATCTTTCTTATCACTACCTTTTGAATTCCTCTTCAAAACTTTCCTAGGCATTATCTTATTCTCTGTTTCACCTTTATGTTTTCTTAAATTAGCATCAATCTCTTTTCTCTTGGATTTCTTATCAGTAGATTTTAAAGAAATACTTGGTTTTGTTCTATGAAATTGTTTATCCTGTTTCTCATCTTCTCTCTTCTCCATATTTTCATCTACCTTTGCCTTGGATCCTTTCTTAGCCAACCTATTTGTTTTTTTCCTCTTTGATTCATGCTCATCATCAACATATTTTTCTTTTAAACTCTCTTTTTCTGTACTGAACCTCTTGAGCTCCTTGCCAGATTCACTCTCATCGAGCTTACTTGCTTTATAAGCCTCATTGTTACCAGCATCGACTTCCTATTTTGCATCATCCCCTTGCAGTAAGCTTTATTAGCCTCATTGTCACCACTCTCATCGAGCTTACTTGCTTTATAAGCCTCATTGTTACCAGCATCGACTTCCTATTTTGCATCATCCCCTTGCAGTAAGCTTTATTAGCCTCATTGTCACCAGCATCGACTTCCTATTTTGCATCATCCCCTTGCTTGAGAAGACAAGTTAAAATTGTCTTTGAAACCATATTGTAAAATCATAAAATGTATGGCTCTAGGAAAATTCACCACCAGCAATTCACCGACGAAAAATTCACCGCCATGACAAATTCACTGTCAAGTAAAATTCTCCACCAGCAATTCATCCCTGTTGAAAATTAACCGCATTATATAAATCAATTTTTAATGTTATCATTCTAAAAACATTCATATCAAAATAACCTGTGGTGAATTGCTGCGGTGAATTTTACTTGACGATGAATTTGTCATGGCGATGAATTGTTGGTGGTGAATTTTCCGTCGGTGAATTGCTAACAATGAATTTTCCATATTCCAAAATGTATGAACATACACTAGCAAGAAAAATTCCATCCATATAACTCATTAAACAATTGAGATACAGAAGTCTTCCTCTTCCAAATTCAACTTATGAGCATAACAATACTGAAATGTGCTTCATTAATTATGTTATCAAAATTGGGGGAAATAAGATTATACTATTGATTTGCTTGATTAATTGTTTTGACTCCATTTTGTTATTGAAGATTAGGTGTAGTTCTACTGTACATTTCATTTGGTGAGAAGCATGAAGCTACTCAGAGGGTTCATGTTTGAAACTACCACCTATTGCCTTGAGATCTTTTAGTTTTCTCAGGAATCATTAGTGGAAGGGTTTGTGTCAATTCTTTGAATGCTTTACTGGTCTTTTAAGGCTCCTATTGATATTAGTTTGAGCTAGCAATGGCCTATTTGCTGGAATTGGAAACTAGATGATTAAAGCTCTAACTATTGTACTTTAGTGACCTTTCTATGCAATGGATCAATATTTTGTATTAAACGATAGGTGTCCACTTTGAGAAATCAAGTTGTTGTATGAGCTTTCACAAATAGATTATGCATGGAGCTAAATGGCAAGTTCTATATTTCACTAGGATTATGACAACTATAGATTAATTGTAATGTTTCTAACAATATAATATGCCAATAACATGTGAATTAGAGGTCAACTATACATTCAGGTAATTTTTAACGATGGTGTAGAATACTATCTATTCAGTTTGAGAATGCATCTTTAATTGCGTTTTCATTTATTAATTAATAAATGCAGTCAAAAGTGCATTCTCCCAATTCGATAAACATCTTACCCATGACAACAAATTCCAAATAAAAATTAGCTATAATGATGTTGATAATATAATATGATGAATAGAGATTAGTGTGTCAAATAGAGATTAGGTAAGCAGATTTTAAACATGTAGAATTCCCTCCATCCATAGCACTTGTAGCTTGATATTGACAGTACATACAATTCCATCCATCAATGTGAGGAAAGTCCAAATAGAAAAAATAGCTATAGTGATTTTGACATTTGACAATGTCATATAAAAAATATAATGAAAATAGGCACCTTGAAAAGGATAACTCTCAGCGTATTTTATATATATTAATATTTAATATATGTATGCTAGTTTATGTCTTTTGAAAATGCAAACCAATCCAAAACATATCTGGAGATTTGAATCTCCAAGGGTTTTTTTAAGATAATTGATGCAAGGTTTCTGTACAACACTCTAAATGTTTTCTTTGGTGTTGTTTTCACCTGGAGAATGCTTAACAACTAGAAGTAATTGTTACAAAATTAAAGCTAAATTTAATAAATTAGTTAATAGTTTTGATTAGGGGTAAAAAACATGTTTTAAAGGGGCCTGGAACCCTTTACAAAGGAAGACAACTAAACCTCAAGATAACATCAGTAAGCATGAATCAACCCAACATCAACAAGCTACTAAAATAGATAATACACAAACCACTAGCAGCCCAAGAACAACCACAACCAAATAATCAAGACATCACAGGCTACTAAAGACACACAAGAAAGGGTCCAAAGCCCCAATACAACCTAGTTTTATGTGGGACCAGAAACCCCACCCAAGTTTTGATTGTAGAAATCCACCTGAAACAATTAGGCAACAGACCAACACAATAGTAGCCAACCATCTGCTCAGAAACAGTAGATCATAACCCAACAAAAGTAAAGGAAAATTAGTGGTAAAGACCACCAAAAACCCCAACCACCTAATAAAAAACACCATCACACAAGAGGAGAGACACCCCTTGAAGCTCCCAAGCGCACCATAGACCAACTCCAAATCCACCTCAAGAGGACTGAGCTCCCCTCTATAGGAGAGGATACTATGGAAACCCAAAAAACCAAGAGCACACCTCTCCAACAACCTCTGCCTCCACCTCGATAGGAGAAACTTTCACCTCAATAGGAACACCATTAGAGGAAACCAGAAAGGAGAACAACCATCCATATCCAGCACAACCACCTCCAACTCAATAGGAAATGACTCCTGACCATCAAGAGTTGTCTTCACCTCAACCAAAGACAAAGTGCACAGAAAATGGAAGAGAGTCAGAGCTCAAGAAAAATGGGGAGCCACACCATCCTTTGGTTGAGTATGCAGGAGCTCCAAGAGAGAAATCACACCCAAACCAACAGGTATCTCCAAGGAAGCAAGAGGGAAGAGCATTCCCCTCCACCAACATAAAACACCGCCCAACATCCAAGTCAGACCCAAAACCAGAGAACACCTCCAAGAGAAAGCCTGGAGCCAAAAGAAAAAGAAAACCCCCTTTGAGAAAGATATCCAAGATAACCACAAAGGGTATGCAGAAGCTCTTATATACAACCCAGAAATAACACAAACCCACCTCTCAGGAGGCATCACAAAAGCAACATCAAGAGAAACCATTTCTTTTGTAGAGAGAATCCACAATGGGTTCCTAAAAGCTCCAATAGCTTTGAGAAGCTCTCCTAGAAAGATCCCTCTAGGAATGAAAGCCAGGAAATCCTTCCACAAAACAACATCAAGCTCTTCCAAAGAGCACAAAAAAGAGATCACAAACTACCTAGGAAACAAAATTCTCCAAGCGGCAAAAACCAAATAGGAGCCCTCAACCGAGGAAAGAGATGCTCCCTTTGAAATCCTTGAAGTATAGGCAACGAAGGCTCCAAAAATAGAACCAACGTAGCACAAAGAGAGCAATGATGACATGAATTTGTCCACCAAAGACAAATCCAAAGAAAAAACAACTGTGGAGAAAAAATGGCACCATAAGAGAAAAAACTTGATGCATCCCCACACCACACCCCCAACCATAGCAACAAGGATTGGAAAAGAGGACAATAGCACCTCTCGAAAGCCAAACTCAAAAGGAGAAACAAGAGCCTCCAGCCAAGAAACAATGAGAACATTATGTTTAGATCCCTCCACACAAAAAACCCCTAAAAATAAAGCATCAGAAAGCTTTGCTTTCACCGCACCATAAATCCACCAAGGGGAGCCAGGCCAAGGGCCCCCAGTGCCAAGCAGCAGGTGAGACCCTCAGCCACAAAAACAGACCTCTAACAGAGACCCCCAACCACAGAGAAATATCTCTGACGGCTCACCAAATGCCTGCATCCTGCAAACAGGGACTGCTGCACTTGCATTTGGGTCATCTTCCTCATTTGACACTCCGTCCTCCTCCAACGCACCCTCAAATTTCAAAAAAACCCTCCTGCCTCTGCTTTTGCTGCTCCTGCTCACATCTTAATAGTTAGTTGTTAGTTTTAGAGAGTTATTCTTATAAGAGAATTTGGAGTGGTTATTCAAGGGAAACTAATAATTTTAAAAAGTCAATGTATTGGATATAATATGACACATGGACAAATATAATGAAATTCTTCTTTAACTTTATTTGCAATGTAAATTTTTTAGCCATGAAGTTTTTCAAAGTACTGTTGACAATCTTATGGAATGGTTTGCCTGAAAGACCTTTAAATAATTTCTATGTGCTTCTTGCTATATTCATCCAAGCTAAGTTCTTTTGTAATCACAAAAATTAAAAGAAAAAACAAGTAAAGGTAACTAGAAAGAAAGAAATATTCCATCATAATAGTTGTGCAGAGATAGATAACCATTTAACCATATAAATGATATTTCACAATATATTACAAGTTTAATATCCAATAATTCATATCACTTGTAGACCTCTATAATAATCATGCATTTGTTTCTCATAAAATAAGACATTCTCACTTTGAAGACTTGGCTAAACCAAGTTCCAGATGATAGGTAATCAATTTTAACACAAAACGTTTCTAGCAACAAAATTCATGCAAGCAAATATTGTTTACAAGAAGAAATGTTACAAACCAATACATTTGTTGACAATAGAGTCACAATGTCTCCCATAAATGCAACAACCATGGGGATAGAATATCCCATTGGATTCAGAAGAACATATTTATCACTTGCTTAGAACATGGTTCATGCCACTTGTGTCTGCTTAAAATGACTACAAAAATTAATATCTTGAAAATTAATGAGACTTTATTGAAACCCTTCATGCATTTCTAAATTCAAAGCATAACATCTACATAATCATTAAATTCCCAACTATATGTGTGCATTTGATCAAAGAAACAAGTGAAGCTTCTAAAAGGACTAGACATAGGGGTAAACCCACAAAAGTGGTTTACAATTCGAATGAGGAAGGAAAACTTGTAAAAATAACCCCATGCCAACAATTTTCATTTTGGGGGTTTGAATGAACTAGTTGGTTTGAATGAACCAAAAGAGGGTTCACTTGAACCAGGGTTCAAGCGAACCCATTTAATGCATGTACGGACCAATTGGGAAAAAAAAATGGAAACCCCTTATAGAAGGGGGTTTGAATGAACCCTAGCTCGCCCAAACCCCCTAGTTCGGGCGAAACCCCCCTTTCCCTGATTTTTGACCTAGTTCACAAAAAAAAAAATTGCACTTCGGAGCTTGGGTTGAAGATGAAAATGGTGGAGACTTCATAGACCCAACTGAAATCAGGTAGTCCTCGAAACGAGCTATCCAACAAATATAATTTTAATATTTTTTGGTTTTATTATGTATTTGTTTTTTCAGTTTTATTAAACATAGGTTTTTCAACCAAAATCAAGCTCTCTGTTCTGCACGTGGAAAAATAGCAGATTATCAAAAAAAAAATTGAAAAATATAACTATACCAGATATTGAAGTCCTTGATCCAACCAAAAAAAAAAAACAATTTTGATACATACAAAAAAAGTTACACGTAATACAGTCGCGCTATGCCTAAATTGTAATCGGTTTGACTTTGAAACTTGATTAAATAAAAAATATTCAATAAAAGGCTATCTAACCAAGTGGAAACACTAGATATCAGAGTTACAAATCTAAATTCGAAAGAATTAGAATTTTATCCTTCATGGAAAAAAAGTTATACATTATACAATGAGCGTCACTATTTAAAAATGTTGTTTTCTGAAAAAAAAAACTAGTTATCGAGGGAGATGAAAAAAAAGTGCAATTTGATTCTAAAAATTTTGAAAAAAATATATTTAGAATCTACAAACAAAATTTCATGAAACTCTAATTTGCATCATCTTCAAATTCCTCATAGTTTACCCGCTATAGGTGCCCGAAAGTGGAGATTTAGTTTTAAAAAATTTATTTCAGTGTCTAGTTTGGCCAAAAATTGTAAACCACTATTGTGGTATCACCCTAAGTCAAAGATGAAAAAATGAAGAATCATAAGCCATGTGACATGTACACTCAATATAGGATATGTCATCCAAACAAATACAAGTTACAAGTAGGTAATGTTTCTCCTTTATAATGTATGTGTGACAAGGTAACTCATATAAAAAATCTTTCACATTACTATCACTCTTTCGAGAAGTGGGTGACATTAAATGATCAAGGAGTGAAGTAAGAGTATCCAATAGAGAAGAGAAGGTGATGATCAAATCTCAAAATCAAGAGTGCAAGAATATGTGGTGATACAATGCTTCTATAGACAAAGTGGTACCATATATGTGTTAAAATATCATAAGTGAATCAAGAATCAAGATATATGCACATATCATAAAGTGTATGAACATGTTAAAATTAGTTAGGGAACCATTATGAATAGATGCCAAGAATAGTAGACTATGAGAATACATGATGCAAAAGCAAGGTTTTATTCAAAGATGCGAGGCTCATCAGAATAATCAATAAAGGCTCAAAACCCTAATAGAAGTGTGGAAATGATATTAAAAGATATATAGCTGAATTTAAATCATAATATTAATCCTATATCAAACCTAGAAAGTGTGTAAAAAATATAACTTAAATCTAATCTAAGAGTGGTTATGGTGGTTGATAGATAGGAAGGATGAATATGCACCAAAATATTGAGGGAAAAGATAGATTAATGAATCTTAATACCACAAAATGAAGATCAAAGTAAAGATGTGTAATGGATTGATTGTGTTCACTAAAATGTCTAGGAAAATAGTGTTTCCTTGGATTTACTCTAATCTAATCCAATAAAATGCACATACATAGGCATAATTAAGTTAAACAAATAACAATGAGGTCAATATTGATATTTTGGTCATTTAAAATACTAAATAAATGTTAGATTCTTGTGTTGCTCTCAAATTGATATTGATATTCTAGTCATTTGCAACAACAACTGATGAATGCCAAGGAGGTAAGGTTTTACATCCTATGTTTCTCTTAAACCCTAGAAAATAAGGCCTCTTTCTCAACATAACCACCTAAAATCTTATGCTAAATCTTTATCCTATTAAGGGAAAATCCATAGGCTTGAGACTAGTTTATGATTGCAAATATATTCTTGTGTTCTAGATTTGTGTAGATCTCTAAGCTATAGATTTGTCTAATATTATGTTCATTGCTTTGTCTTTTTGAGAATTGGTGACTAGTGGTATTGAAAAATACTTTGTTAGGTTGGCATATGACTAAGCCATAATAGTACTCTAGCCTTGATCAACACCTTGAAATTGAATGATGTTATAAAATAACAAGCACCTCAAATGTAAAATCTTTACTCTTTTATTACACACTTTTATTACACAAAGTTGAAGTGTGTTGCTACTAATCACTCTCTAAAATGTTTGATCTTTCATATGCTTGTGAAGTAGAATGTGGGGGAGATGATTAGAATGAATGTATTGAATTTCTCTAAACACTAACATTAAATTGCACCAAAACTATGTTTAATTGATTTAAGGAAAAAGTATAAAGGAGTGCTAATCAGCCAAAATTGAAATCAGAAAGGGATAAGTTCACATCCATGAGATTGTCCCCATATCCACAATCTTGTCCTAGAATGAAATAATGATTAGATTTGAGTGACAAATGACTAAATGGAGGTAGATGCGTAGATAGTTGTAATAAACAAATAGGTATGATGAATGTATAAGAGTGTATAAATGGATAGGGTAGTGCTAAATGTCTAAGAATGTATGTATAAGGATGACCTCAATTTCTCACAATATCATGTCATTTATCATTATATACATATATTAAGACATTGTCTCAAAATACACACAAAACTTAAATGAAAAGTGTAGGGATATACAAATTTCACCACTACAAAATAATATCAATTACTAATGAAAAATATGTACAATTTAAAACTAGGACCAATTTAGAATTACGAAACAAATTTTAGAATGACATCTTTTTCAAAAAATGCAGTGCCATTTACTATGAGAATGCTAAATCACCTTGTTTGATCATGTCAAGGGATTGAGAAATAAAATGTAACTTTATCCATAAGTAGAAAAATGAAATTAGAGTTGACCTTGAGTATTGTTGGACATTTCTTAAACTCTTCATCTCGCAAGTACTCTGTCAAACATGTCCTCAAACATGTCATTTCATAGTGGCGACCCACAATACCAGAATTACAAAACTAACATTTACACCCGGAGGAGCTGCAAGGAATACGCAAATAGTATTATATAATTACCTAAAAATTCTATTGGTTTGTTGCCTACCCATGACCCCTGAACTAAAACATATAACCATCACTATGTATAAGAAATATACAATTGAGAGACATTGTGTATGATTCGTTTCTCTTTGTTTATTTCAATACCATTCATGAGTTTCATCACAAATTTAAGATGTTTACATTTTGACTTGGCCTGTAATGTACCATAATGTTTCCTTCTTATCTGGATCCTTATCTTGATTATGCATCCAATCATGTGCAATCTCTCTCACTCTCACAAACTAAGATGCCACACTCCTCAATAATTGCATCCAAAGAGCCAAAGCCAATTCAATAATGGCGAAAAACAAATTTGAAGATAATGACATCCACCTCATTCCTTGAAAAAGGTAAACCCACCAGTGCATCCAAAACCATTATGAAAAAATAAACAGGGGTCATAGATTCCAAGCTTACATTAAACGCTGAGAGACCCAAAAGAACCAATGACAATAAAAGCCCAAAAGTTAAAGATATCCCAACAAGGATAGTCATCCCACAAGCTATAGTTTTGGTACTTCAATCTATTCACAATACATGAGTCTTCATGCAACATATCCAATATCCACCAACACTTCCTTATAGTTATGATATTTCATCAAGCTACATGCAAACAATAAGTGACACCTCAAGCTCCTAGATAACATGCAAAGCAGCAAATGAATTTTAAAATAACTTTACAATAAGGACAAAAAAGGAATGTAAAAGAACCAAAGAGTAATATTTTCCTAAAATAAGTGCATAGGAAGGCACAGGAAAACAAAAACATTCTTTTAAGGGGGAGATAACAATCCTACTAACATAATAGTTGTGTTGTGATCAAGTACATGGACTCACAAAATGGTTCTACACCTTTAAAAATAATGTGGGCTTTTGGACCATTGCACCATGCAATTTGATCATTGCAATAACCTCAATGCTCGACAAATATTGCATCTATGCTAACAAATAAATTCATCAAAATTGTGTGAGCATGTTTCCTTCCAGCAAGGTGTGGCAAACTCAAAATTTTGAACTACCAAAGTTGAACAAAGGGCCAAATGCACTTTGATCTCTCTTTGAAGATAGTTGAGGACCTTTGCAAAGATGAAATGTATACTAATCATTTGAATGCAAATAAGGAAATAGTAGAACTTGTTTGTTGGTTCATCCATATTGAGAAACATTCAAAGAGTTCCATCAAAGACTTGCAGGATGTCAGAAGCCAATTTGTAACTCTTTGAAGCAATTATGAAACAAGTTAGAACTTTTTTTCATCAATTACATGACAAATCTATCTCATTTGTTGATTTAGCATTTATTAAAGTTTGGTTTACTTGACTGTACATTGTTGCAGTTTTTTGTTTCTTGACTTTGACCACGTGATCAAAAGGTTCATTAAGATTTTTGGCATGCTAATGTTCTTGGATATTAAAAATCTGGTAGACCATGTTGGATTTGGCATTCATGTAATTTCTTCATATATATTATAAGGAAGGTGCTTAGGTAACACATATTCTTCATTTTTGAATTTCTTCTAACACCATTAGAATATTCCACATTTGGTGGTTTATTTTATACTGGGTTGTCTACTCGTATTTTAATCATTTATGCTTCAACATTGTTGAAGTTACAATAAAATTTATTCTTATATACCTAATTAGATTATGCAAACCTTTCATGGACTGGAATTGTGCCTTCATATCATTTGCTTTACAAAAGTGGTTTTGGTACAATCTGCTCTCCTGGTTCTTAGCATAAATCATGTGTGAATATACTTCTAATTTCTCCAGCAGTCCACCAAGAAAGATTAGCTTTTTGTACTTCGAGCAGTTGTTCTTCATCATACAAATTAAGAGTCATGGGATGGATAATTGTTATTTCAAGACCGGTGTATTCCTACTCCCTTGTTTTGTAATATGGCTTGGTATGATCAGTTATTGTCACTTGATTGTACTATTTGTGTGACATTGAAAGACAAACTCATTTTCTGAAATCACAGAGCCTGTCTAGATGGTTTTGAGAAGTCCATTCAAATTTCTCTTAAATCCGTCAATTTAAATTTTCCTTAGCACAGTCCTCCAAAAGCCACACTTTTTTCTACTTGTCTAAAGGCCTTTAAATCCCATTCACTTTATTTGGTGGACTAAGCATACATGAAATATATCTTATGCCCTTCACATCACTATTCCTTTGGTCAATAGAATTTCATCTTAAACATATAACTGTATATTATTTCTTGACATCTAATTTTTATGCCTACTAATATATTTAAAACATAGTTTCTTTTCAAGTTTTGGAACACTAAAAGAAGTTTTGGTATGACACCATTAGGATGTTATAGAACTGATTTTCCTGGTGCATGCTTTACAGTGACAGAAGACCCAAATCAGAACAACTATTGATGCATTGGATATAACAGAATCGAAAGATGGAGAGATGAAGTGAATAAGGCAGAGCACATGAATTAAAAGGTTGTGTCAAAGCTTTTGAAAGGGTTAAAAAAAACTCTACATGCAAAATTACAATAAGATGAAATGATCAATGAATTTAGGCTAACATAACACAGTTTTTTAACATAAAAGAGGGGTAAAAAATTATTAAAAGAAGAAAAAATTACAAAGAAAGGCCATTAAATAGCCTTATCAAATGCCACCAAACGGTCCAACTGTTGAGACAAATTTGGGAGTAATTGACCCCGATCCACCAAGTTCCACTCCTAAATATGATCAGAAGCCCATTTAACCAAACAATTAGCAACACCATTCCACTCTCTAGGAATATGAGTGAAAGTAACAGACTCCAGAGAAGTGCAAAGGTTGAGAATCTGTTCAATAACCAAAGCTAGATGCCAACTAACATCATCTAATTGCCGCCTATTCAACAAGTTCACCACAACCTGGGAATCGGATTCACATATGATCCTATGCCAGCCCAACTGACTTCCACGCTCCACAGCCACTAAAATTGTCTAAGCCTCCATTAGATTATTAGTATGAAGACCCTTATAAATAGAGAAGATAAACTGCACATCTCTAGAACTATCCTCACCAACACCACCAATGCTAGCATAAATGTAACACAGTTATGTCAAATATAGAATTCAGTTATTTGGCTAGCTGTAGAAGATTTGTATGAATATTGTAGTATATGTATTATGCAACTATTTCTTTTCAGTTTCTATGCCGATATTTAATGCTTATTGAGTATACCAATTTTGTGAGAAAATTAGCTTACAGGTTCAATGTGTTTGGGCTTATGTTTTTTATTGAGAAAACGGAGTTGTGTTGTCTACAGCAAAACGGCAACTGATTATTACCTACATTATATTCCACAGTTATACATGTTTCTTAAGCTATAATGTCAACTTTGGTTGTCTTTAATTATTGCATCTGCAGTCAATAGTCTTGAGGAGAGTGCTGAAGCTGATTTTAGACATTTTTGATTATTGATTTCACCTTTTGTTGCCTTTCTACCAAGACATGTTGTGAGTATGGGTGCTTAAAGAGTGTGAGGTAGTGTGTGAGAATTAACTTGTCAGTTCAAAATCCAATGTGTATAAATTTTCACTAATTGAATTTTGGATAAGGCTCAAGTAAAACATTTCAATTGATGTTAAGGTTTGTTAAGAAGAAATTGTGAATATGGAAAGTAGTGATTGATTGTATTTGATGCATGGGATTTTTATTATAAGACTTCATGATGACAATTCTCTATGTTGATACTACGTTCCAGTTTTTATTAAAAAGAAACTTGTAATGATTAATTTTGATTCATAACAACTACTGTTAGGGATTGCTAAAAAGAAAGCTGCAAATATGGAATTCGCTTTCAGAAAAATGGAATACTGGATTTGATGTTGTGAGATTGAGTTTACTGTAGGCAGCAAATGATATATGGGTGGATAACACCAAAACTTCTGCAACCTCCAACACCACAGTGATGACACGCAAATCTGGATATCTTCAGCACACTTCAAAATTGAAAACTGGAAATACTTCTGCAACCTCAAACAAAGAGAGTATTTTCAATCTCAAACAAAGAGAGTACAGCACCCTTTGCTGACTACTACTGCACATTGAAAAACAGCATGATTAGTGTTACCAAAAAAGATAAAGATGATGTATTATATGGTGGAAAAATTCTGAGGTCCAGAGCATCGTGGAGATGAGTAGTCAGCAAAGTAGAATCAAAATCTCTGAACTCTTTGAGCGGAGATATGCCCTCCTTATCACTGTAAGTTACATCTTAAATTTTCCCTTTTTGGTGAATTTACATAAGCAAGTTTATAGGTCAAAAATAACTTCATTCTTCCAAAATGGACACAACTCACAATTTTGTATACTGATCGATGTCTTCAAATGGGAGACTGAAGATTGGTATTGGTCTGCTACTTTTGCAACAATTGAGTGGAGTTAATGGCATCATATTTTACAGTACTTCCATATTCAAATCTGCCGGTGAGTTCTACCCCATAGATATATTAACATTGTGGTTCTATATCATGTCTTTATTTATGCTCAATTTTGTCATTTTGGTAACTATGGAATCTGTAGAATGCATAGCAGCAGCCTTTGGCGAAAGAGAATTATCTCAGAAATATAAAGTTGAGGAGATAAAAAACTGTTGGAAGCGTTTTTTAGTTCATAGTGTCTATACCAGTCTTGTTTCAGAAAGAAAGCATGAAGCTACTCTTTATGCTATCCTCAAAATTGCAGGAATTTCATCTGCTAATGCTGCATCACTTGGACTTGGTATCATTCAAGTTTAGTTCTTTTCTTCACATCCTTCATCAAGTTCTCTGCCATGATTTAGTCTCAAGTTACTCATGAATAAAGAATGATGTTACAGGTGCTGACAACTGGGCTTACTGTGTGGGTAATGGACAAAGCTGGTCGACGTCTCCTCCTTACGGTGAGAAAAATCTTGCAATTATCAAGCTTTTGTATTGTGTCATTTGGGAATCTAGAGTCAATGGTGGAAAGGATTAACATGTTTTTGTGTTTATGTCAATAGGTCCCTTCAGGAGGCATGGCCATATGTCATCTCCTTGTTGGTCTCTCATTTTACTTGTAACAAGGGGTTTATATCAATAGGTCTCTTCAGGAGCAGTTTCCTGTTCGCATTCTAAACTATTATTAATGCCCTTCAATACCTGCAAATGGCGGTGATCGGTGGTTGTACCGTTATACGTTATTACCGAAAGAGTCTAAATCAATTTTAGAACTTATAGGACAATTCTTATGAATAACATGTTTTTTTGCAATGGGATGAACTCAAGTGGTAAATCATCAAGGCTTTCATAGTTAAGAGTGAAGACCCATGTTCAGATCCCCAAGAGATGTTACATGGGATTTTAGGCTTCCACAATCAATAACATTATTTTTTTGCAATGGGATGAACTCAAGTGGTAATTCATCAAGGCTTTCATAGTTAAGAGTCAAGACCCATGTTCAGATCCCCAAGAGATGTTACATAGGATTTTAGGCTTCCATAATCAATAACGTTGGTTTTTTACAATGGGATGAACTCAAGTGGTAAATCATCAAGGCTTTCATAGTTAAGAGTCAACACCCATGTTCAGATCTGTTCAGATCCCCAAGAGACATCTTACATGGGGTTTTAGGTTAATAAACAGTTTTGTCATCAGATGTGATGAGCTTGAGTGGTAAACTATCAGAACTTTCATAGAGAGACCATCTTCAAATCCTCAACAGACATGTTACATGCTCATATGTATAAATGTTGAATGTTTTAATCAAGTAAACTACCACATCCATTTCTGGGTGTCACATACCCCAACGAACAAGGCTAAATGCAAGTCCTAGGTGAGTATAATAATAAGAGTAATAATAGGCACTAATAAACACCTTTTCTGGAGAAAAAAGTTTTATGATTTTTGCAATCAATTATACTCACAACTCTGACATATCACCATTTTCACCAAGAGGCATAAGGATGACATATAATCTTCAATGGCCATTTAGCAATCACTCTATTATCAATAGAATATATATATTATGTTTAATATGAAATTGTTCTCCAAAATGTTTGATATATTATTTTTAATATGAAATTGTTTTCCAAAATGTCCTTCAAAGGCATAAGTCCAACCTTGTTAGAGGTAATTCTTCTAATTTGTAACAGTGAACAACTCAAACTAACCACAGTCCTCTTTGAATGCCTTATATTGCCTTATATAGGGGCTTTCAACACGTGCGTATTACCAAAGAAAATAAAAAGAGAATGAATCATATTTTCAGATTATTCTAAAAAGTTCCTTCCACCAATTAGCTACTTGTAAGTTTGTTAGTGAATGAATTTGGCTTCTTCAACCTTAAAAGAAGGTGCCTGAACAGCAGTGCAAATGTAAGAAACAAAAACTATAGCTATTAACACTGAGTCAAAATAACGAGAACACGTGATAGATAATGGAATTGAAATTTTAGAAAAAAGCATTAAGGATGAACAAAACAATGGCTACATGCCTTTTGGTATAGGTAAAATAAGCAATTCTTTTCTCCATGCCTGTTATAATTTTATCTTGTCCTCGTCTTAAAAATGTTCCTGAGCTTGTATGAACTCTGCAATTTATCATATGGGGAAAATATAAGCCTAAGAAACAACATTACCAAATATCTATCATAAAAATCTTATGCACAATACCAACAATGACAGAAACATTCGCAAACCTGTTGTCTTTGCTTTTTCCAGTTGCACTATCCACCACAGTTGATTTCACGATGTGTGGCTTTGCAAGACTGATTAAATACTCACATTCCTCCTTAGTCTGTTGAATAACCAAAAAACTCAATTACAGAGAATGTCGTTCTTCCATGACTCCATGACCCTCCTAACTTATAACATTTTTCTATCAATTTATGACTTTTGTACAAATTTAGCTACTCAACTCACAGACATAAATTATTATGCTTAAATACCTCACAACTTAAAACAAGAAAACACTTTTGCATGTCAAATCAGGGAAATATGAAGTTGCCTAGCAAGCAGATGCCCATTTAGGGCATCTGAGAATTGGAAAATGTCCAAACGGCTAGGAAACATTTTCCACCTTGAAACATTTCTGGCATTTGAAAACAAATTAACAAGACAGAAACCCTGGCTATGCCATTGTTTCCTGCCCACATAAATAATTGTTTCCCATATCAATTTCTAGTCATTTTAGTATAAATATCAGAGTTTTTGAGAACACAAAAAGTGATGAAAATCGATATCATGGGTACCATTTCTGATAGAGGCGATGGAGGAGATGGATTAGGTGTAGAATGTGGAGAAAGTTGGGGGATTTCAGAAGGGCTGCCTGACAGTGAACTTTCAGGGCTAGGAATAGGAGCAGCTTTCACAGTAAACGAAAAGTAGGTTCTGCATTCACCGTCTGAAGTAGATTTATAACAAATCCTGGCCGTGACGAAGCAGCACCGTAACAGAGTCCAAACAAATGTAGGCGGTGATAAGCAGCTCCGTAGCAGCATCGGCGTTTACAGATAGGCAAGGTGAAAATTAGGGTTCAAATTATCCACCTTATCTCGCATTGAATGCTCGCAGAGATAAACATTGATTTTACCTTTGGCAATTTTTCCCGGCGTGGGGCGGCAATTTTTACCTGCGTGTGACAATTTCTCCGGCGTTAGACAACTTCCCGGCTGGAAGCTCTCACAAAAAATAGCGGATAGCAATTTTTACCGGCGTGTGACAATTTCTCCGGTGTGAGACAACTTCCCGGCTGGAAGCTCTAACAAAATATAGCCTGTCGGCTAAATTACAATTGCCTATGTTTAAGTATTTTGTTGTCCGAATTACATAATGATACCTCATCCGTCTTTGTGCACCATTTATTTTGGCTTTGCTTGTTTTGGTCTGGAATTTGTTTGATCAAAAAATGACATCATTGTGATTAATATGACTTAGCTACAAATAGAATTAATCATAATGTCTTTAAACAAATTCACGGGGATCATAAGGAATCCCAGACCTCTAAGTTAATGAATATTTTGAAAAGCCTTTGGGATGGCAAGATATTTGATTTTGGAGTTAATATGCAGGTCATCAGTTATTTAAGCATTAGGAATTGGAATGAAGAAAGATCCTCCACTGAAGCTTCCCCATCATCCTTGTGTCTGCCATCTTCACTTGATTTATTTAAATCATCTTCTTGGAGAATCTCTTTTTTTTCAGATCTCTTTGGTTCTGTGTATTGATATAAATAACAACAGAAAAACGAAAGGAAAGCTTGTAGAAAATAAAATAAACAAACAAAAACACAGAAATTTTATAGTGGTTCGTCAAATGACTACATCCACTTTAACAGGAGGGATACTCTTTATTAATCACTGGTTTTTACACAGAGTACATACATAGCCAGCAATGGCCGCAGCAATAAAAGCCAATGCAACCAATACAATTCCAACCACCGTTCCAAGAAGACCAGCAGGCAACGGTTACAAGATACTGTGGTTACAAAGCAAGGCAGCAGATAAGAGAGGTTACAGGTCAGCAGCCACTACCCAAGATTGGGCTTCACACACGTACCCAACACGGTGACATGTTCTTTAAAAGCTACAGAAAGTGAATTTACTTGTCTATCTTATAGGTTTTCCCCTGTTATAGTTGAATCTGTAACCAACTGAGATCCATAAAATGATTGAAAATCTCAGCTGGGAAATCAATTTCCTCTCTGGATGAATCTTCTGAAATTGATTCAATTGACAACCTGTCATAGCTGCAACACTTGAATATAATAGAGTGTGGAGGTTTAAATAACCTCCCTGATTCCACACATAGAAGGGTGTAAAAGTTCAAATAACCTCCATGATTCTTTTGGCAACCTGTCACAATTGCAAAACTTGAACATAGCAGACTGTAGAGGTTTAAATAACCTTCCTGATTCCATTGGAAACCTATCACATCTGCAGTACTTGAAAATAAAAAGTTGTGGAGGTTTAATGAACCTCCCTGATTCCATTGTCAACATGTCACAGCTGTAGCACTTGAACATAATAGGAAGTTGTAAAAGTTTAAATAACCTGCTTGATTCTTTTGACAATCTATAGCAGCTGCAACACTTGAAAATAAAATATTGTAATGGTTTAAATAACCTCCTCAATTCCATTGGCAACCTGTCACAGCTGCAACTTTGAATATAGAAGGGTGTGTACGTTTAAATAACCTTCCCGATTCCATTGGCAACCTGTCATAGCTGCAGCTCTTGAACATGGTAAGGTGTATAGATTTAAATAACCTCCCTGATTCCATTGACAACCTGTCACAGCTGCAGCACTTGAACATAGAAGAATGAAAAAGATTAAATAACCTCCCTAATTCTATTGGCAACCTGTCACAGCTGCATCACTTGAACATTGAAGACTGTAGAGGTTTAAAACTTTAAATAACCTTCTTGATTCCATTGGCAACCTGTCACATTTGCAGCACTTGAAAATAGAAAGTTGCAGAGGTTTAAATAACCTCCCTGATTCCATTGTCAACCTGTCACAGCTGCAATAGTTGAACATAATAGGAAGTTTTAAAGGTTTAAATAACCTCCTTGATTTTGTTGACAATCTATCGCAGCTGCAGCACTTGAAAATAAAATATTATCACAGTTTAAATAACCTCCTTGATTCCATTAGCAACCTGTCACAGCTGCAACACTTGAACATAGAAGGGTGTTGATGTTTAAATATCCTCACTGATTCCATTGGCAACCTGTCACAGCTGCAACACTTAGAACATGGTAGGGTGTATAAATATAAGTAACCTCCCTCATTTCATTGGCAACCTGTCACAGCTGCAGCATTTGAACAAAGAAGGGTGTAAAAGTTTAAATAACCTCCCTGATTCTATTGGTAATCTGTCACAGCCACAACACTTGAACATAGAAGATTGCATAGGTTTAAATAACCTTTCTGATTCCATTGACGACTTGTCACATCTGCAGAACTTGAAAATAGAAAGTTGTAGAGGTTTAAATAACCTCCCTAATTCCATTGTCAACCTGTCATAGCTGCAGCACTTGAACATAATAGGAAATTTTAAATAACCTCCTTAATTCTATTGAACATAATAGGAAATTTTAAATAACCTCCTTAATTCTATTGAAAATCTATTGCATTTGCAGCATTTGAAAATAAAATATTGTCATGGTTTATATAACCTCCTTGATTCTATTGGCAATCTGTTACAGCTGCAACACTTGAACATAGAAGGATGTGGACGTTTAAATAGCCTCCCTGATTCTATTGGCAACCTGTCACAGCTGCAACACTTGAACATGGTAGGGTGTATAGATTTAAATAACCTCCCTGATTCTATTGGTAACCTGTCATAGCTGCAACACTTGAGCATAGAAGGGTGTAAATGTTTAAATAACCTCCCTGAATCTATTGGCAACCTGTCACAACTGCAACACTTGAACATAGAAGACTGTAGAGGTTTAAATAGCCTTCCTTATTCCATTGGCAACTTCTCAAATATGCAGTACTTGAAAATAGAAAGTTGTAGATGTTTTAAATAATCTCTCTGATTCCATTGTCAACTTGTCACAGCTGCAACACTTGAACATAATAGGAAGTTTTAAAGGTTTAAATAACCTCCTTGATTATATCGACAATCTATGGCAGTTGCAGCACTTGAAAATAAAATATTGTCATGGTTTAAATAACCTCCTTGATTCCATTGGCAACCTGTCATAACTGCAACACTTGAATATAGAAGGGTGTGGACATTTAAATAACCTCCCTGATTCCATTGGCAACCTGTCACAGCTGCAGCACTTGAACATAATAGGAAGTTTTAAAGGTTTAAATAACTTCCTTGATTCTATTGACAATCTATCGCAGCTAGAACACTTGAAAATAAAATATTGTCCTGGTTTAAATAACCTCCCAGATTCCATTTTGCAACCTGCCACAGCTGCAACACTTGAACATAGAAGGGTGTGGACATTTAAATAACCTCCCTGATTCCATTGGCAACCTGTCAACTACAGCACTTGAACATGGTAGGGTGTATAGATTTAAATAACCTAACCTGTTACAACTGCAGCACTTGAACATAGAAGGGTGTGGTCGTTTAAATAACCTCCCTGATTCCATTGGCAACCTATCAGCTGCAGCACTTGAACATGGTAGGATGTATAGATTTAAATAACCTTCCCGATTCCATCGGTAACCTGTTACAGCCGCAGCACTTGAACATAGAAGGGTATGGACGTTTAAATGGCCACCCTGATTCCTTTGGCAACCTGTCACAGCTGCAGCATTTAAACCTCCCTGATTCCTTTGGCAACCTGTCATAGCTGCAGCACTTGAACATAAGATGGTGTGAAGATTTAAATAACCTCTGTGATTCCATCGGCAACCTGTCACAACTGCAACACTTGAAAATAGAAAGTTGTAGAGGTTTAAATAACCTCCCTGATTCCATTCTCAACCTGTCACAGCTGCAGCACTTGATCCATGCCAATAAGTGCTTTCAGAAATTACTGTGGTGGAGACTGGAAAATGCTGAAAGTTGTCCCAATCATCATCTTCTGCATTCTTCAGACTGTCATCAGATTTTACCATATGGGAGGTGGACACAATAGAGTCCGACTGTGAAGACATATCTATTTTAACTGCTGATGACTGCACAACCAGTTTTGGAGTAGGCAATGGAACAGGTAGAGTGGTTGCCAAATTTGACGTGGTCTCTATCCTGTACAGGAAGAACAACTATTACATGCAGCTTGTGGCCACCAACGTAATGCTTAGTATATATAAGATCTTATGGTATTTTCTTGCAACATTAAGTCTAATACCAAAAAAACATTTGGTTCATGGTCTACACGTCCAAAAAGTTGTCATACAATTTCCACAGATGTTTCACCACAATGTGATTACCAGATTTAGCTAATAGTCTTCGTCATACAATTGTCTTGAATAGCACAGCGAGTATTATATATTAAAATACTAAATCATAAGGGAATTATATATTAAATGAGAGCCAGACTTGACTATACCTGTGAACTTTCTTCAGCCTCCATAGAGGCAGACATAATTATTGTTTATAAAAGAAAATTGAGGACATCTTGTTGGGATTCACTAGCCTCTAGGGGAGAGAGGTCAGTAGTCGTGCGGGGTCCAATAGTCGTGCAGTCAATTGTGATTATTCATATCAATACTTGAATGAATTAATATTATATCTTGTATATATTCATTTCACATATTAATGAAAATATTACCAAATATATGACATTAAGGAACCAATAGTTGTTCAAGTAAAAATAACATAAATACATTCATCAACAAGTGAAATAAATATTTTTTTGTCTCAAATAAAATATCTATACTATCCACTATAAGTGTGTCATTTATAAAATTAGATGCTCATTTGATAAAATAAGTCACTCATCTAAACAACTATTGTTATTATAGTGAACAAATATTGCTCTTATGTGTACAACTATTGGGGTAGCAATGTACAAGCGCATTGGAATATTTAATATTAATAGTTTGTCCTATCACAAATATAAAAGGTGAGCACAATAAATACCATGTATTTTTTCAATAAATGTGAAGGATTTTCAAAAAATTCAGTGTTCAACTATTGGTTCATTTTTGTTTGATATAAGTTGTAATTTAAATAATTATGTGTTGTTTTTATAACAACAAATAGTTTTTATGTGTTCAACTATTGCTCCATTTGTGTTGAATATAAAAGGTAGAGATAACAAAGATTTATGGTTACAAATAGGTATTTGGTCCATTTAAGTTCATATAAATTTTATTTTAAATAAAAATATGTTATTCTACAAGCAACAAATGATATTTTTTTTGTTCGACTACTAGGAGTACCATTATTAAGATTTGGTCGAATTTTTAAAAACTTAGATTTTGGACACTTCTCAGTAAATGTGTTGATGTGGCAAGTTGCATGATGAGTCACACCTCCAAACCTTAGTTATAGATAGGTAAGAGGCTAGTCCACATTAAAAAAAAAAATGAAGGTCCTACAATATTCCAATCGATTGCTACATGCTGACAAAGTTAGCCCGCACACTACTGACTCCTCTCCCCCACTAAAGTATATAGAAGACAAAGTTATAAACTTTCACTAACAAACATTGCTAGACGTAACTCTATATCTCAATTGTAAATCTGAAAAAGAAATGAATCACTTCATCAATACCTGTGTTAAAATTTGTATTAGAGAGAAAATATTAGAAGCATGCTCTCCCATGACTATAAGTGACTCTTGGGGCTTTCCTCAACAGCTCTTTGCAATATCAATCCATCCAACTCAACCTAAAATATTAAAATGCACAAATCCCTGTTAACTTTTGAATTATGTATTTTACGTCTTCTGAAAATGCAGAGCAATCCAAAACATACCTGCACATGGGAATCTTGAAGTTTTTTGAAGTACTGTTGACAATCTTGTGGAATGGTTTGCCCCAAAGACCCTCAGAGAGTTTCTATATAGTCCCCGCTATTTTCATCCAAGCAAATTTCATCTTTACCTTAAAAGAGAAAGAAAAAACAAGTAGGTAAAGGTAACTAGAAAGGAAAAAATATTCCACCATAATATCTTTTCAGAGATAGATAATAGAACTGATCCAGGAATTCATCACTTATAGATATTTATAGGTTAACACGATCAGGGTTAACATATTTTTAAATGTTTGTAAATTATTTTTTATATGTTAACATGATCAGAGTTAATATATTTGTAAATGTTGTAAATTATTTTTCAATTTAAATAGTTATATGATAATTATATAGTTTTAAAACATACTTATGAAATATTTATACTATTTTAGAGCAATGGTTTATTGTATATCCATTGTTCATTTGTTGAGATCATGTTGAAGCATCAATATATTGTTGATGGTTTGAGATTGAAGTATGTAAATCCTTTCAAGAAGATAACAATGTGAACTCTGGCAGGCCAGATAGCGGTCTCAGTGATAAATATGAACGAATCTCCTTCTTTAAGTTCTTCCGAATCAAGAAACACCCGTATTCCCAACTCTTTAAGACAATTGCAAAGACTAGAAGTCAGATCATCTTGTCTAACATCAGGGCATCTGTAATTGATGAAGATAACAAATAATTTTGGAGATGGCCTAGAGAAAGGTTCCTTATTTTTCTAGTGAGTTGTGGAAGAAGATACCATATACACAAAACAAAGTTGTGTTGGAATATTATTTCTCCCATTGATTGCATGAAGAGAAATTGTGGTTTAACATGGATAGTAATTGTTGTAACTAAAAATGAACTAAAGTTTAGTTAGGTTTTTTTTATTGTTTGCATGAATCTCTTTTGTAGATTGGTTGTTAGTTATTTTTACTTTTTTAGTTTTATCATCCTCTAGAATTATCTAAGACCTCTATATAATTATCTAAGACCTCTATATAATGAGGCAGATGTAATTGATTTAATCAGACAATAGAAAATCATTGGTGCAATGGCACATTTGTAGTTATATATTGTCTCCTCTGCCCACCTTCAAGTGGTATCAGAGCTAGGGTTATTAGTGAGTGTGCTTTCAAATCGTGGGCAGAGCTAAGCCATGAAGATTTTTTTTTCATGCAAAAGATCACAGTCAACGAAGTACTGAAAGATCACAGTTTCTGAAGTTGTCCATGAAGGTTGTGACCAAGAAAGATGTCATCAAAAAATATATGTTGATGCTGCCGGCTAGGAGAGAGTAGCGCTAGTCAAAGGTCCAAGCCACCCAGAAAATAGGCATAGTCTATCAACCAAAGATCAGTAAAGAAAAAAAACATTCAAGGCACCGATTTGGAGGATAGAAGTTCGTTGTCGTTGCTAAGGAAGAGTAAGCCGCAAGATCTAGGATCTGTTGGTGACATGGACTCCCAACTATGCATATTTAATCTCCCCTGCCACATCTATTCAACAACATTCCATCTACCGCATTAAATACCTCTGCCTTCCTTCTTCTACGTCCTTCTTCTTCGTTGCATGTAGACACTTCTTATCATTGTATGTATGCATCTGGAAGCTTCCCGTAGCAAAAAACAGATGGCTTTATTTTGTAAAAAGAATACTCTGTTTTCCAGGAATGTATGCATGAAAAAAAGAGCGCTAGTAGCTCTGTTTTGAAGAAGGCATGAATAAAAAGCTTTACTCTGTTCTATGCAGTAAAATTCTGCTGGCTGTTGGAGGAGATTAGTGTACAGAAATCTGAAGGGTTAAGCTGTAACAATGGAGTCACACTAGCAAAGGTGTTGCTGTCACTAAGGAATCGCCGATTTTTCTTATTTATTGAGTTGCTGTCAAGAAATTGGTTCAGTTCTTCTCAGAAATGAAGGGTAGCTTATTTTGAAAAGTTAAAGGAGATCAAAGTACAGTCTAAAGATTCTGCCAAAAGGAGAAGCTGTAGATTGAAGGAATTAAGAGTGAGCAGAGGCAATTTTTTTTTATTTTTTTTTTAAATCATGGCAAGTGGAAGTATTACTCAGCCCCAGATTCCAATGTTAATGGCAAAAATTATGACTTTTGGAGTATAAAAATGAAAATCTTGTTTTGCTCCCAGGATGTTTGGGACTTGGTTGAAAAGGGTTCCCTGAACTAGCAAACCAGCAAGCTTATCAGGCTCTTTCACAAGCTAAGAAGGATTTGTTGAAGGGAAAAAAGAAGAATGATGTCAAAGCATTGTTTTTCATTCAGCAAGCAATGGAGGAATCAATTTTTCCAAAAGTAGTAGCTACCACAAGATGAATTCAATTTTTCCAAAAGTTTCATTCAATTGTAGTAACCATTGAGGAATCTAAAGATCTTACTCTCAGTAGATGAATTCATGGGATCACTCTTGGCACATGAGCAAAGATTAAGTCGATCAAGGACAACATCATTGGAGAATGCATTCCAGACTCAGCTTTCATTTGGCAGAACAAGAGGGAGATCAAATCATAGTAGAGGCAAAAGACGTTTTGCACTAAGAGGAAGAAGAGAAAATACACAATTTGAAAGTAGAAGACCAGCATCAAGCCCACATACTCATTCTACACCAACAAGAGGAAGGGGGAGTAGCCATCATCAAGGAGAAAGGTATAATAAATCCAACATCCAATGTCATTATTGCAATAAATTTTGGCATTTTGCATCAAAATGTAGGAAAAAACAATATGACATGAATAAGCAAAAGGAACATTTTACAAATGAAAACCATCCCAACATTAGTGAACAAAACACCATATTGATAACATGCAATGTAGCACAAGAGAGCTCTAAAGAAGTATGGTTCCTAGATAGTGGATGTAGCAACCATATGAGTGGGAGTAAGGAGACATTTGCAACTATGGATGATTCAGTAAAATCAAAAGTAAAATTGGGGAATGATCACTGAGTTTCAGTCATGGACAAAGAGTCAATTAAAATAAGAACTAAGCAAGGTGAGGAGAAGCATATTTCTGTTGTATACTATGTTCCTGGATTGCAATACAATCTCATAAGAATTGGGAAACTAGTGCAAAAATGATATAGAATATACTTTGAAAATGGTGAATGTGTGATTCTAGACAAGAAAACAAGTAATAAGTTGATTGCAAAAGTTGAAATAACAAAAAATAGGATGTTTCCACTTAGAATTCAAAGTGAACTATTCTTAGAGCAACAAGGATTGCAAAAGCTTGCTAAGTTAGATTTCAAAGCTTCATACAAAAATGAATCTTGGCTATGGCACTTAAGAATTGGGCATTTAAACCTCAAAAGGTTAGAACTGTTATATAAAAAAAGAATGGTATATGGATTGCCACCAATAGAGCCACTTAAGACAACATGTGAGAGTTGCATATTGGCAAAACAACATAGAAAAAATTTTCTAGTTGGGGAGTCTTATAGGACAAAGCATCCACTTGAGATAGTGCATTCAGACCTTTGTGGACCTATATAAACACCTTTATTTCTTGACATTTATCAATGATTTCAGTAGAAAAGTATGGGTTTATTTCTTGAAATACAAATCAAATGCATTTGTTGTTTTTAAGGATTTCATGGCAAAAGTTGAGAAAGAAAGTGGACATTATATCAAAACATTGAGAACCAATCATGGCGGTGAGTACATATCAAATGATTTTCAGAATTTTTGCAAAGAAAATGTCGTGAGGAAACAATTTACAACACAGTATACTCCTCAACAAAATGGAGTAGCTGAGAGAAAGAATAGAACAATCATGGAAATGGCATGAAGTATGATAAAAGCAAAACATCTACCAAATGAGTATTGGGCTGAAACAGTTGCATGCTTGGTATACATACTAAATAGATGTCCAACAAAAGCAGTGATAAATAAAACACTAGAAGAAGGTTGGAGCAAAAGGAAGCACAATATAGCACACTTAAGAGTCTTTGGATGTGTGGCGTACTCCTTGATACCTAAAGAGTTGAAAAAGAAACTAGATGATAGAGGAGAGAAGTGCATATTTGTGGGATGTAGTGAACAGTCCAATGCATATAAGCTATACAATCCTATCATAAAGAAGGTGATCATAAGTCGTGATGTTGAGCTTGTTGAAGAAGAAGCATGGGATGGTAGCATAGACAAAACAACCACAATTACAACTAGTTTCCCACAAGAGAATGAAACTCAAGTTGGGAATCCTACTACACAAGCAAATGTTCCTACAACACCTTCTAGGGCACCTACCACTCCAAATCCTACTACTCCAACAAGTAATAACAACAGTGAGTCTTCTAATCCAACACTTGCATCACTAAGATCAAGGTCTATAAAAAATTCAAAGAAGACAAGTAGTCTAAGGGAGATTTATGATGAAATACAAGAGGCTAAAAATGATGATTTATGCTCTAATTTTGCCCTCTTAGCAGAATTTGATCCAATTTATTTTGATGATTCCATTAAAGACGACAAATGGATTGCAACCATGAATGAAAAAATTCAATCAATTGAAAAGAATCAAACTTGGGATCTAGTAGAGCTTCCTAAAGGCAAAGATGTGATTGGAGTTAAATGGGTTTACAAAACAAAGTATAATGCCAATGGAAAAGTAGAGAAACACAAGGCAAGATTAGTAGCTAGAGGCTTCACACAACAATAGGGAATAGACTAAAATGAAACATTCACACCTGTGGCAAGATGAAATACCATTAGAAGGGTCTTATCTATAGCAACTCAAAACAATTGGAAGGTTTACCAAATGGACATTAAATCAACATTCTTGAATGACATTTTAGAAGAAGTGTATATAAAACTCCGGTTATGAAGTTTTGTGAGAAGAACATAAGGTATACAAACTGAAAAAAGTGTTATATGGTTTGAAACAAGCTCCTAGAGCTTGGTACAACATGATAGATTCCTACTTTGTGAACAATAGGTTTAACAAGTCTCGAAATGAACTAGCTTTGTATGTCAAAGTGAATGATAAAGGAGAAATCTTCATATTTTGCTTGTATGTAGATGATTTGATATTCATCAATAATATGTCAATTAACTCATTCAAGACAGCCATAGAAAAAGAATTTGAAATGATTGATTTGGGGCTCATGAAATATTTTCTTGGGATAGATGTAAGTCAAAATGATCAAGACATTTTTATATGTCAAAGCAAGTTTGCTAATGATTTGTTGAAGAGATTCAAAATGACAAATGTGAATCAAGCTCCTACACCAGTTGCATTGGGCTAAAACTTAGGGGTATATGCAGGATCATCGTGCAAAAAATAGGCCCTTAAGTGGCAAAAAATTTAGAAAAATCAGTGTTAGGCAACTTGACATAAATATTTGAATAAGTTATCTATATTATTTCAAAAATATGTAAGAATAGAATTTGTAGAAAATTGAATGTAATTTCTAAAATACTAGGTTTATTTAAAAATAAATAAAATCTATTTGGTGAAATTTTGAAATTTCAATGCAGTAGTACTTAAATTTCAAGGAAAAAATAAGAAGTAGGTGTCTTTCTGACCACCCTAACCATAATAAAATGATAATTTTTTTTTAAGATTTTATATATAAGTAGAGACTCATGTCTGGATGTGATGCATATTTTTTTGTAATTGTTTTCCAAGTAAATAATTAATTATGATTTTTTATTACAACTTTTAGAAAATATAAAACTCGTCTGTCGACCACCTTAACTTGGTCAAAACTTCATGAAATTTAATTTTTATTTTTTTAATCCTATAGTATGTGAAGCATAGAATGTGACGCATGTTTTGGATTCAAAAAATATGATACTGTTTGAAAGTTATAGATGTTTTTCAATCAGCATATAGATCAAGACTTTAGTCTTAATTCTAATAGAAAATGAATAATAATAATTTATTAAATTCAAATTAAATTATAATTTATATTTTTGGAAAGCTGAGAATCTCCTCTAAAAATCCTTTTCGTTTCATTAATTTTGGGTGAAAAAAAAGTCATCAGCCACATACCCCCATAATATTGCCACTTTTTGGCGCACCATGATCCTGCACATACCCTTAGCAAGGATGACAAAGGTCCTAGTGTTGATGCAACCTTATTCAAAAGATTAGTTGGAAACTTCATGTATCTAATTGCCACAAAACTAGATATCATGTATGGGGTTAGTCTCATTTCTAGATTCATGGAAAAACCAAAGAATTCACATTGGAAAGTTGGAAAAAGAGTTTTAAGGTACATAGCTAGAACAAAGACCTTTGGGATCTTGTATACATCTTCAAGTGACTACAAATTGATTGGATATATAGATAGTGACTGGGGAGGTAGCATGGATGATAGAAAAATCACTTCAAAGTATATCTTTCATCTTGGATCGGGTGCTATCTATTGGGCATCAAAGAAACAACCAATTGTTGCACTCTCATCAGCTGAAGTAGAATATGTTGTAGCCACATCAGCAACTTGGCAAGCAGTATGGATGAGAAGAGTACTTTTAGATTTGAGGCATCCATAAGAAGAACCTACAAAAATTTATTGTCATAATAACTCAGCAATTGCTTTATCCAAAAATCATATCTTTCATAAAAGAAGCAAGCACATAGACATTAGATATCATTTTATAAGAGAGCTAGTGAATAACAAAGAAATATGTTTAGAGTTTTGTAGATCTGAAGATCATTTTGCTGATATTTTCACTAAACCATTGGGAAAAGATGCATTTGAATATTTGAGAAGTTGTTTGGGTATCTATGCTAAAGATAACATAAAGAATTGTAGAGCTAGAAATGAAGATGGATGCTCTAGAAATGAAGATGGAAGCTTCGAAAATGACAACAATAGCTCTAAAAATGAGAACTACTAGCAGATATCTTCTCCAAGACACTTGCAAGAATGTTTTTGAGCATTTCTGGGAAGGAATTGAAATTGCAGACATATATGGCAGTGAAGATTAAGGGGGGGTGTTGGTGACGTGGACTTCCAACTATGCATATTTAATCTCCCCTGCCGCATCTATTCAACAACATTCCATCTACCGCATTAAATACTTCTGCCTTCCTTCTTCTACCTTCTTCTTTGTTGCATCTAGACACTTCTTATTATTGTATGTATGCATCAGGAAGCTTCCTATAGAAAAAAGAAGGGGCTTTGTTTTGTAAAAAGAATACTCTATTTTTCTGGAATGTATGTATGAAAAGAAGAGCACTAACAACTCTATTTTGAAAAAGTCATGAATAAAAGGCTTTGCTCTATCCTATGCAGTAAAATTCTGCTTTAATATTTTGTATGCTATGTTTTTTGTTTGCTTTGTACTAACAGGATTGAGAGCTAGGAGAGGGTTTTTGTTTGAATAGATCAAGTAGAATTGGACTCACACTTGGTGGTTTGCAATTTTTGACATTTTAGATACATATGTATGAAGGTATTTGCAACTACATCATTAGAAAAAAGCACCTCTTAGTTATGATTTGATGAATTTCGATGCCCTCTATTAATATTAATTAGCCTTAGACTCATTTCTAAGCTTTCTTTGGTATCCTGTACCACTAAACTATAAAAATGAAGTTTGACCTATAACCAGGGAAAGAAATTATATCATCACATTTTAGATTTACACCTACCCAGTGGATTTTCTCAAAAAAAATTCAATTCCTATTAACCAAACCCATTTTTATATATATTATAATCAATAATCCATGAGATCACATATTTGAGGCATATTATCAAACAATTTAATGTCATGTATATTCAATGACAATTTTTTTATATCAAAGTGATTAGTGGCCCAACAACTTAGACCACACCACTTGGAGGCAGAGTTCTCATAGGGAGATGGTTCGTAGAGACAAGGTCAATGAAAATAAACTATAGTTGTGCCTAAGATGCCCCATGCTTAGCACAACACTTAAAGTGAGTTTCAAACCTATGACAATTATTTATATCTTTCAACAACTCAATTATTCATTCTATGCCCAAGGACCTAAAATTTGGGGTAAATTATTGAGAATTTTAACACACCCCTTAGTGGGGTACATCATATAGAGTAAATGGGGATTGAATTGGTTGCTTAATATGTTTACACTAGACCTTACCTCAATGTGCCCCCATGAAAAAAAATAGGGTGGTCCATGTATTACCATAATTGTGACCCATATCTCCACATGTCCTATCTAGCCCTTGCAAGGGAGCCCTTGTCTTATGATATTTGAATATGAGTTGATGGTGTGAAATTCTTCAATCCCCATGATTAGAGCCAAACTTGGTGGGTTGTATTCTTGAACATTTTAAATACATATCTATAAGGGCATTTGCGACTGCAACATTTGACAAAAAACCCCTCTCAATTATGGCTTGATGAATGTTTATGCCCTCTATTAATATTAGTTGGCCTTATAATCATTTGCAAGATTTCTTTCGAATTCTATTTTAGAAAACATAATATGAAAAGTACCAAAATAAAATTTGATTTGTTATGATAAAAGAATGATATCATCACATTATGAAATTTTCATATAATGTTATGATAACAATTATATTATCTTCTCTAATTCATGGGGAGTTAAAAATTTCTCTAGCAAATGAATCTTAAAGAGAAACTAAAAAATAATTTTCCATTCATTAAAATAAGCTAATCAGTGCCAACCAATCATGGCAGGGTTTATTTCATATATACCATATAAGAAAAGAATTCATGGAATGATTCAATATCTTACAAGAATTTTTACATTGCAATGGTCACTTAGATTTTAATTAAAATTTTATTTGATAAAAATGGATATAAGTTTGATGAACAAAATAATCAAGAGGAAATTATGTGAGTAATGTAAAAATATGCTTTTATTGGTGGACTAAAATCACATAGAGCATTTATAAAGTTTGTGTTTAAGTTAAAAATGGTGAATGCAACTACAAGGGAATTTAACAAGAGGACAATTCTACAAAAATTGATATTATCCTATTACAAGTTCCCACAAATACAAATGAAAAACTATGGAAATTTTTATTGGTAACCAATCCTAAAAAATAAATAAAATAGAAAAGTTAACTAATTCCCCACAGAGAACCAAATCTTGGGAATTGGAAGCTAAAAGATATGGATGCAGATTGCATGTGAGGATCCCTAAATCCTAAGAACCCAAATAAGGAGCACATATGTAAAGCCAAATAGATTCTTAATAACTTTTGGGTTGTCTAATCCAAAGTGATCACCATAATAATACCAAGATATAATTTAATGATCAAGTGACATGCTAATATCCTTTCTAATATCCTTCAACAATTGTAGTTTCTTTTGAATAAAATGGGGTTTAAATTACTCATTAGGAGTATAGTTCCTACCATTATTTTTGTAGTACTACATTGAATATTTTATTCACTACGAGGACCATATTTCCTATTTTTTTATAGTATTAAGTTAAAATGTGTATTCCTTGTGCCTATTTTCTCCTAAGAGTTGATGTCCTTGTATGTGGGCAATTGCCTTTTTCACATTGCAATTTTGTTTTCAGAGATTTTTGAATGAAAAATTAGTATTAAATGTTTATACCACTTATTCAATCAAAGTTTTTCAAAATTGTTGTAGATATTGATGGAACCCTCAATTTTTTTTATGTTTCATTGCTTTGAAACTATGTTTGGATGCCTCACTGGCCTTCTTTTGGTTTGTTGAGTAGAGTTTTAAGTCTAGGGTTTAGGGGTTATCTTGCATTTATTCAAAGAAATCCAGCCTTTACTCTATTTCTTATTATTTTGAGTTGACCTGTTGTCGCCCATTCCTGGTCATGTTAGTCTGAACTTATGTCATCAAGCTTATCCTTTTTACTAGCCCCTTTACCTAGTCTTTTCAGTCTTTCCATTGATGGGAAATAATTGCACATTAAAGTTTAAGAGGGATTTAATATTTTATCTTCGCTCTAAAGTCTTGACCCTAGATTTTATGTTCCCCATTCCCTGTTAACCTAGCCGATTCCCACTTTTAATTTTCTAACATTTGCACGTGCAAGTTTGAGCTTGTAAATATGGTTGGTTGGATCCACATCATTCAATCCTGATCATTCCCTGCTTCCCCATTGGGTTTTAATATTCATTAAAAAATTCCAACGGGTTGACAGGCAAGTGTCATGTGTCTTATTAGTTAGTAGGGCCCATTATCATGTGAAGTCAGTAAAGCATCGAGCTCTAACAGATTGACGGTTGAGATAAAGTGGTTTGGATTAATCTTGATTGTTCCCTGCTAGCCCATGGGGGACCCACCAACATCTCCTGTCTCTCAAAGAGGAAGTGGGGAAGCACCACGTGGCGTAATCTTGGTCGTCAAGGGGCTATATGGGGGCATGAAATATTATGAAAATATTTTGACATAGTATTAAAGGGGTATTAACCACCAAGTTACTAAGGGGCCTATTTAGGGACATGTTTAAAAGTGAACAAGATGCTTTAATCATGGTCGTTCATCAAGACTAAAGGATATGTACTAAGGTGGGTGGCTTGAAATGAAAAAATCATGCAAGTTGAGAGTGCCAAATTTAATTTGGGTCATTCCTTCCACCCCTTTTCCATAAGATGCACGTAGGTTAAACCTAATGGGTAGGTAGGGAGATGCAATATGGACATTTTTGAAGTTTGAGGAAATTGTTGAATTGCATCGAGGTGATAGTGGAATTTCGATGAGAGTCACAAGAGTCTCTTCGACATGTCAATATGGTGATGTTTGCTGCAATGATATAGGGATGCCCTTTGGAGGGTGGCAATTATCTTCTTCAAGCAATGTGCAAAGGAATTTTGTCTCATATGAATTTACCCCTCTCGAGTTGCAAATATAAATACATTAGGGAATATATTGTGTATTGGTCAAATGGGATTTGGACACGTGTACATTATAGCACGAGCTTGTTTGCTCCTTCATTTCTATAAGAAGGAATTCATAGCCAGATGGAAGGGATTTTGATTTTTGGGAAGGTTCTTAGCTTTAGGTTTTGGCCATGAAAGACGTTGTATACTAGAATTGTTAGATGCTATTAAGGGTAAAGGTCCATATGCTATAAATCCATATATTGTAATGCTCTTGTAACTTGAATGCACAGATATGAATGCATACTATTATGTGATTGCCTCCATGCCTGGGATGTAACACCTTTTGAATTGAAATAACAAAGTTATTCAGGTTCTTCAAACATATTTTTTGTTTGAATTATTTATTTTTTTCTTTCCATTCAAGTCCAATGGTGTAAATGCTTACAAGTAGGTAATGAGGGTATTGTATTTTTAGGTGGATTGTTAAGTAGAATTTCATGGCATGCCTGAGTAGACCTCTATGTCATAATGTGATGGAAATTTAAAGGTCATCAAGATTATGTTATGGTATCATGATATGATGTGTATGATATGTGACTTTGTAGCCCAAGGCAGAAAAAGGTCTCACACAGTTATCTTTCCCCATTCTCAGAAACAATCTTTAAATTCAAAGAACTTTTAAATGATTTTGTTCTATGTTTTATGTATCTCAACTTCATGCCTATAGTGAAATGAGAACAAGGAGTATACCATTATTGGAGGAAGCCATACACATCCTTGTTGTATTGTATGAATTTTATATGCTTTACACTATTTTACACCATAGGTTGAATATATGTATCCAGTGTTTCATAGGATCACCCTCTTAGGTTTTACAGAGCTTGAAGTGTAGGGGAGAAAAGTGTAGAATCCATCTCCTATTCATTGGCCACTAATCTTGAAGTTCTTAAGCATAAGCACTGGCTATCCTTTAGAGGATTTTTAATGTTTAGCTGGAAAAACACCAATAGATTGGTGACTCTACTAGGGACAACTCTAGTATTATCCATTTGGAAAGAGTCAATAACATTGTTGATCTATAATTTTGGTTCAAATATTGAAGGATTTCACATCTGGAGAAATAAATTTGATCATTGTTCAGATGTTTCAATTGTTGAAGATTTTTTCCTCTAAAAAGAGGTGGTGATAATATTAATGAACATGTTGAAATTGTGGAAGAGGAGTCTACAAAAATTTACATAGGCTTGTAAATGCTTCTAGTCAAAGAGAAGTCTTAAAGTCAACAATATTTTCTAGATATGAAAGTTTTTAAACTTGGAAGAGGTTTTGTTGTAGCAGATTTAAATGAATTTATGTGTGACTCTACTATTGAGGAGACCTAGAATGAAATTAAACTTTAAAAGAGCTTCATGTTGCTTGAAGTTCAGTCCTCTGTGAAGAGAGATGGCGACTCTATCAAAAGAACCTGATGAAGATGTGAAGAAAGTTTTAGATCTATAAATATTTCTAGTCAGAAAGAAGAATTTGTAGTAGCTACAACATATCCAGGTATTTTTTGGTTTTCAATAAGGATAAGCTTATGTATGAAAACCATATTTGAAAGCCCTAAAAAAGCATATGTTCCCTTATTTAGTGAGTGTTAACACCAATAGAAAGGGTGTTGAGAAAGATGAGAGTTAATTGTTGTAAGTAGGATAAGCATGAATTACATAAATATTTGTATAAGGATTGTTATTATGACTTTCTTTCTATATTTTTAAGTCCTACAATGCAACAACAACTACAATTCTAGCTATGTCCTCAGAGAAGGCCTTTCTTTGTGGAAAGATTTAGACCATTAAATTTTAATAGTTTTCAAGGTTTCCCAAACCCCTTTCCTAATGAAGTTAGGGAACACCTGCCAAAGTTTAGAGGGAAAATATCATAATTAGCATCTTAGCATTTACAAGAGTTTTTTGATTTGATGGGAGATTATGAGATAATCCATGAAGATGTTGTCATGAAGTTCTTTGTTCAATAGATCTAAAGGAATATGCCAGAGATTGGTTTTCATATTTTCCAATGTGTTCTATCTCTTCATGGAATTAGTTCATGGCAATATTCATAAAACAATTTGGTGAGAGAATTGATCCAAGTTCAATGAGACAAAAGTTCATGGACATTCAGAAAGATGAAGAAGAGTTAGTCCCATATTTTAATCTCAAATTTGCAAAGGAAATAAGAGATCATATTCCAAAAAATATAAGACAAAATGATGCATTGTGCTTGTTTGTTTACCTCGGTGCATTTGATGAAGACACGAGCTACCTGTTAAGAGTTAAAGATCCTACAACACTTCATTAGGCATATCAAATTTCCATGGATATTCAAAATAACTAAAAATATTCAATGATGAAGGGATACATGGCTGCAAGTGTTGGTTATCCTAGCACACCTCATGTAAATGGAATTCATGGGTCAAACAATGAAATGATTGTCAAGATGATAATGCTTCCGCTATTCTAATTTTTCCATTATTACAACACAAAAATCACACTGAACTCCAAGTTGAACATCAACAAAACTTGAGAAATGTTGATTAGATTTCTTTTTTTCAAGAATTATCTAACATGAAGAGGCACAAGGAAGAATCACCATTTGATTTGTTTACAAGGTTTTTGGATGCCTTATTGGAGGTCCCCAAAATATTCAGATCTAAGGATTCAACATGCGTTGATTTGTTTTATGAAATCTATGAGTCAGGGTTGAAAACCTTTCCAAAAGAATTGAAACCTCATAGTCTTGATCAAGTATTTGATTTGATAGAGATTGCAAAAGAAGCCTGATGTGATTATGCACAAAATGTGATATCTCAAAATGCTAGTAGTAGTTGTCATATTGTTAAATGTGAGAAAAATCAACACACAATGCACACAAGTGAAAAGGGTGTATCGGAAGATGAACATCCATCTTGTTGTATGAATGAGGATAATGATTGTAATCAACTCACAAACAACACATATGCAGATCCATATGTTAGTGATGAAGATAAAGATTCACTCGCAAGTGTTAAAGAGATTTCATTGCAAATCAGTGGCCAAGAGATTGAAGAGAAAAATTTAAGCATTCATTCTAAAAATTCTGAGCATAGTCTATGCAGTGATGAATTTTCTTGTGATGAGGATCATAATGACAATGAACTTGATTTATTTTTTGAGGATTATGAATGCTCTTATGAGGATGATCTAGAGGTATTTTCTTCACATGAAGGATGTGATGATATGAATTTTCATGAAGTCACTTGCTCACAAGTGAATGAATAAATTTCATTTCATGAATACCTAGAATGTAATTTAGATTTTCCATCAATAAATCATACTAACTCTATAAATGATGATGACTTTGAAGATAAAAATGTGTGTATTCAATATCTGGATCTTAAGCACAGTACCAAATATGGCACGAATATGTTGGTGAGGTTGAGTATAATGCTAATGAACAAGATTATATCTTTGCTACTTGTGACAGCTTATGTGAAGTAGAAATGTGTGACACATGAAGAGGATGTTGATATGCATAACATTAAAAAATGTATTGATTCAGATCTATATTTGAAGCCACAAGCTCATGAAATTAATAGTGAGATGGGATATGCTTGATTCTTTGTAGAAATGGACATGTTTTCATTCAATAAGGAATGTATTGATGTAAAAGAGAATGAAGATGCTTGTTCAATTCTTAATGAACAACACTCAAATTATAATGAATCTCCCACATTTGGGTTATCATACCTATCAATTGATGATGCACATGAAGTTACCAGTGCACATGAGTGTCATTCTACTAACCTTATTAGTTTTGAATTATTTGAGCCTTCCTTTGAAGCATTATTCTTTGAGTTGAATGACGATTTGAAGAATGAATTTGCCTATGTTACTGAACCTAAGATGAGCACATTTACCTAGTTTTGGGATGTTGATGATGCGTATGATCTTCATTTCCATGAAACTAAGGAGTGTTCTGATGTGGCTAAATAAAAATGCTTAGGTGCATGCTTGTGTCATGGTGTCCAATTCAAAGAGGTTCCTAAATATGCACTTTTTCTTTTTGATGTACCTAGGGGCTGTTTGCATCTAGTGCACAACAAAGTGTTTATGACAATTTTAATTTTGATATGCAAACTAAAAATGATGTCAAATTTTATGATGTCACTGTTCAAGTGGACTATGAATGTTTCAGTTTCTCAATTCAGATGGATGAGAATTTAGTGGAGCATGAAGATGAGCTAGATATGGAAAAATGTCATAATGACTATGGATTTTAGCTAGTGTTTGATTGTAGATTGTAGATTGACAGATTTAATGGTGACATTGGAAAGCATAGTGATGTGGTTAAACATGCTAATGATGATATTGGTTTTTCAGGTTTTCAATGGTAGTGTTAATAGACTTGGCCTAGTGCAGACAATGGAGAACAATGTGTTTTACAAAGGTAAATATTGGGTCATTGTTTTAGGGGGCCTAGTGTCACCAAATGAAGTTTGAAGAATAGTTTTAATGCAACATAAAGGAGAAGTTGCAGAGCCATCCAATGGATTGGCACTTGGTCTACTCCCCAGATATCTAGAATCTCACCATGCCTGCAAGTGACATGCATCCCTGAACAAGAGCCACTGATGGAACCCTAAAAAAAAATTGTGTTCCATTGCTTTCAAACTATGTGTTGGATGCCTCATTGGACTTCTTTTGGTTCGCTAAGTAGAGTTTTAAGTCTAGGATTTAGGGATTGTCTTGTATTTATTCAAAGAAATATGGCCTTTACTCTATTTCTAATAATTTCAAGTTGACCTACTGTCACCCACTCTCGATCACGTTAGTCTAAACTTATGTTGTCAAGCTCATCCTTTTTACCGACCCCTTTACCTAGTCTTGTCAGTCGTTCCATCGATGGGAAATAATTGCACATCAAATTTTAAGAGGGATTTGATATTTTATCTTTGGTTTAAAGTCTTGACCCTAGAGTTTATGTTCCCCATTACCTGTTAACCAAGTCAAGGCCCACTTTTAAGTTTCTAACATTTGCATGTGTAGGTTTGAGCTTTTAAATACAGGTGGTGTAGTGTAGAAAAATGTATCCCTTTACATTTTCACACTTGTTTGGGCCCGCCTTATTTAGATTTATGCTTCTTTATGCCTTAAATGGTCCTATTTTGCATCCACAAGCCTAATCCTTTATTCATTAAATAATTTTTAATTATTTAGTTAATTCATTTTTTCTCTTTATTATTCCCATTATTAATTAAATAAATTTTATTTATTTAATTACGTCACTAAATAACCCCGTTTTCCTCTATAATTAAATCAATTCTTATTTATTTAATTATTTGCTTTTCCTTGTATAATTAAATAATTATTTTAAATTATGTAATTATTCATTATCCTTTTCTCTCTATAATTAAATAAATGTTATATTTATTTAATTATCCTTTCCCTCTCTATTAAAGAATTACTTTTAATTATTTAATTATGTGTTCTCACCTTTCTTTTTAAATAAATGTAAACAATATTTTATTTATTTCCCCTATGTTGGCCACTAAAATTAAACACCTTTTATTTAATTTTAGCTCCTTGATCCATGTCTTTCTTCTCTCAATTAACCTCCACCCTTGATTAAATTATTTTCTAATTTAATTTTGGCCCTTGATCGTGATCCTTATTCTAGCCACTCACTTAACTTTCCTCTATAAAAGGAGACCTTTCATCCTCATTTGAGGACACATAACAAGAAGACAAACACAACAAGAAGACTGTCACATACTATAAAGGGGATCTTACACACTAAGAACTCTAGATCAAGAGAACATCTTCAAGAGCATTATCAAGGCATTCAAGGGAAGATTATCAAAGTCCTATTGCAGAAATCAAGGATCATGTTGAAAGCATGCACATGTTGATAGAGGAATCATGTTGATGTAGCATTCAAGATCACTTCAAGTATTTCAAGGTATCATCTCAAATCAAATTCATGATCAAGAATCACATCCATGGAGATTTCTACATGTTGATTTTTTTCCAAGGTTTAAATATTGGTATAGTAAGTTGTGACATTGTTATGTTCAATTATCATTCCTTCAATTACATGTTTCAATTCATTATCAAGTTTGATTACTAAAATGGGGTTTGACCAAGGAAAACCCCTATCCCCTAACAATCAACATTTTCTTCTCCATGATGTGTGATTTGCAAGTTTTAGGTTGAAGATTTGTGAAGAGAAAGATTTGAAAAAGGAGCTTTGGTGATTGGTACACATCATTCTTATCTCTCAAAAATATGGTTTTTGACTATAGGTATGGTTAGGATTTAGATATGCACCCCATATTTCTCATATTTGAATTGAAAATAGAGAATTAGTGATCTCCATTTAGAAGATTCAAATTTTCTAGTGCTCATTTTGGTGAACCCGACATTTTGTACATTTATTTTTCTAATTTGGAGTTCATTAGGGCCCTAGATCTAGGATGACATTAATTTTTGCATTGCATTTCCATTAGTGAAATTGCATCTAGGGTTCCTAAATCTTGCATTAATGAAAGTGCATATAGGTTGCATTTTTTCACCTTTGCATCATCTAAAAAATAGAAAAATTGCATTGTTATTCATCATAATTACATTTATAGTCATTCTTCATTCAATTGAGATTGGAAAAAGGCATTCAAAATTGCATCTCGTTTGCATCATTTTATTCATGTTTTAAGTGTTGGGATCTAAACATCCATTTAAGGGTAGTCATTTGAAACATTGCATAAGTTAGATAGATCAATTGTCACACAATTTTAGCATCTTTCCTTTCCTAATATTCCAAGAAAAATCTCATTAACAAGCCCGATGGTCATCCTTCCAATATTTTTCCTAGTTATGAGAGTCTCTTAGTGCAAGAGAATGACAATATTGACACTGTCCATAGTTCGACACCCTCTAATATCTCTTCCATTTGTGAGAATGAATTGATAGAAGAAGATGAAAGCATAGACAATCATGATAATCATAGTTCCTCTTCTCCCAATATCTTTCCTAAATGTGATGAAGATATTTTGGTGCTAGAAGATACACCCATTGAGAATCATGAAAATGTTGAAAACTCCTCTTCTATAACCTCTCCTACTTTGGAAGATATTATGGCACAAGAGAATGAGATCATAGACACATTTCTTAACATCACTCTACTTGGTCTACATTCATCTCCAAACTCCTCCCCTATTTGTGAGAATTTTTTTTTGTGAGAAATCATGACAATCACATTATTTGTGAGGAGGATATGTTGGCATTAGATGATCAAATCTTTAAGACCTATGACAATCCTCTTTATTCTTCTTCCCCTATTTTGGAAGAAATTATTGAAAAAAAAGAAATGTAATCATAGATAATCATGATAATCATACTTGTTCTTCTCCTAATGTCTCTCCTACTTGTGAAGAAGATATCTTGGGATTAGAAGAACTATTCATTTAAATTCATGAGAATCTTCTTGCTCCCTTTCCTAATGTAATACATAATTAAGCAAAAGGATCCAATCATTGAAAAACAAGAATGTGATGATTTTCCTTCTCTTGATGCCTCCCCTCCTTGTGATGAAGGCGCTCTACAAAACCTATTCATGGAATGTGATCAACATCTTGTTTTCTTCTCTCCTAAAAACTCTCTTACTAAGGTAGATAACATGGTGCAAGAGAATGATAGGACAATTGATTCTTGTCTTTTAAACAATAGGGAGGTGACTTTGTTAGATAAAGATGATGGAGTGACATTAGACTCCCCTTCACTAAGAGATCATGAAAATAAGGATAAGTCTCCTGAGGTTATGCACATTAGATACCCCTTGAAGTACTCTCTCGAGCCTAAACTTATCATTTATCCACCCTCTCAAAAACCACAAGTTCAAAATAAACCTGTCCTTATCCTCAAACCACCTAAGAAGAATGTTTCATAGCAACCGAGTTACAATAGCATTGCTCATACATACAACACTAGGAAAAATCCACAACCAAAACAAACACCTTCAACATTTCTCCCATTGCCTAATCCTATCTTGCCTAGTGCCCCTTGTTTGCCTTCACAAAGTGGAAAGGAGTATGATCTTGTTGAACTTAAGAATACCCCTACTAAGATATCATTATGGGACCTTATTCAAGCCTCCCCTTATTATCATAACATGATTCAAAATGATTTACAACAAGTTCCTATCCCTTCTAATGCACAACCAAATGACATAGCAGCCTTGATTTAAGGAATAAATGTTGACATTGTTTTCCACCAAAGTGAACTCCCCCCTTTGGAAGTACAAAAACAATACGAATCTTTCATAATAATATCTTGATATAAAAGAAAATGGATAAAGTGAAACCTTGTTGATAATGGCTCAACCCTTAATGTGTGTAGTGTGACCCTTTCAGATAGGCTTGGCATCAATAAATCAAAAATTCAATCTATCTCTTTATCTATTAAGGGATTTGACAATATTGGAAAACAACCACTTGGTGTGATCACTTTACCTATTACAGCTGGGAAGGCCACATTAGAAACACTGATCCATGTTATGGGTATGTGCAAGATCATGATAGGCCAAAAAGTGGCAATATGATGGGTATGTGGCTGACGACTTTTTTTTTTTACCTAAAATTGATGAAATGAAAAGGATTTTTAAAGGAGATTCTTAGATTTTCACCAATATAAATTATGCTTTACTTTGAATTTAATAAGTAATTATTATTCATTTTCTATTTGAATTATGACTAAAGTCTTGATTGATAGGTTGATTGAAAAACATCTATAGCTTTCAAATGGTATCACCTTTTGAATCTAAAACATCACGTCACTCTATGCTTCACATACTATAGGATTAAAAAAAAGAAAAATTTAATTTCATAAATTTTGACCAAGTTAAGGTGGTCGACATACGAGTTTTTATATTTTTAAAAGTTGTAATAAAAATTCATAATTAATTATTTACTTGGAAAAAAGTTACAAAAAATATGCATTGCATTGGGACATATCTAAAATATTATAAAAAATATTATTATTTTATTGTGGTTAGGGTGGTCAGATAGACACCTACTTCTTATTTTTTCCCGAAATTTAAGTACTACCACATTGAAATTTAAAATTTTCACCAAATAGATTTTTTTTTTAATAAAAACCTAGTAGTTTAGAAACTACATTCAATTTGCTACAAATTCTATTTTTACATATTTTTGAAATAATATAGATAACTTATTCAAATTTTTAAGTCAAGTTGCCTAACTCTGATTTTTCTAAATTTTTTGCCACTTAAGGGCTTGTTTTTTCCATGACGATCCTACACATACCCTTATTCCTCACGATATTTCATATAGTATCCTTTTAGGTAGGTCACATGGATCCATGCAATGAATGGGGTGCCTTCTACTCTTCATCGTAAAATGAAATACATCTAGAACAGTTCAAAGTGTACACACTTGAAGTTGACCCTGACCCAAATAGTTGTTTGAACATTGAGAAAGATAAAGGAAATCCTTTCAAAACATTAACACCAACTACACAATCCTAACTCGTGCAACAAAAAGACAATGAAAAACACATTGAGAAAGTCACATAGCTATTAGAAGATGATTGGGGTTCCTTAGACTTCAAACCAACATTCATGGGAGAATACAAGATCATAAACAAAGGCTCTGAAAAGGGAAAAGAAAAAGTGGTAATGTCAACACAAAATTCAGAAGACCCTTCGAAAGCATCCACCTCAACCACTTTAGAGGAAAAAGAAAATCATACAATAAACTTTGACAAAACTAACTATCAACAAGCACCAAATCCTAAAGAAATTAAAAAGCTTTATGGAAAAGGTTACAAACTTATGAAACAACTTAGATATAGTGGAAAAGGATGTAGTGCTAGAGAAAAAGGTATTTGTGTCCCTATAGACCCTAACACGCAAGAAACAACCTATGGTCTTGGTTATTGTCCTTTGATAGAAATCAAAACTTCACTCAATATCAACACTCTCACAAAGGATTCCTCTAAACCAACTTTAATAGTAGTGCATCTTGAATTGGTAGAAACTAGTGATCTTGATTATTATCCTTTGAAAGAAATGAAAAAAAGAAAGAAATCTCCGCTTAATGTCAATTTCATCTTGCAAAACACTTATTATTTGAATTTGATAGATTTTACACACTCCTGTAAAGGAGAGTACAAATCTCACAATATAAAGAGTCATGTGTAGGTATGGCAACTAATACTAAGCAAGAGATATCTTTGCCACAAAATAATGAAACATCCTCTACTTTTGATCAAGAAAGTATCGTGTTGAGACTCCTCCAAGATCATTTGATATCTCTCCCTCTAAGAACACAAAATAAATTTTACTACAAAAACTCATTTAGTGCATATCATAGAGTTCATAGTCATGCTAGTAATGAATGTAAGGCTTTAAGTGATAAAATTCAACATATTAAGAAGTGTGGTTCTCTTCCTTGTGTTGAAGCACCTAATTCCTCTAATTGATACTAATTTTTACATGATCATGTTTCTCGTCAATCATTTCGGCTCACCCTTGTCCTGCACTAAGTGGGGGCAAGGGGTTAGGTAGCCTTGTCCTCATATGTCACTTGTCGTTGTCTCTTTTGGCTAGTTGACCACCTTTCATGTATATGTAAGAGCAAGCTTGGGAGGTGGATGGCATGCCTTAATTTGGCTCACATGTGACATACTTATTCATGACATAGCTTATCAGAAACATATGACTTGGCATAGGGCTTTCCAAATAAGCTCTCATGTCCTCTTTATTGTTAGCATTTATTCTTTGCTACTTTAAATTAATTGCTCATAGCATGGTGTTTAACAATTTTCTTAAAGTGGGGGTATACATTGGCATTATTTTGGCATGATTTCATTTTTATTTCTTTCCATGTTCATTGATGTGGCTTTATTACTTCATGTGATGTGCTTTTCTCTTTGTGGTGACATTAGGAGTAATGTCCTTCAAGATCTTGATCTATCTTAGCATATTACATTCCTATTAGTGGTGATGCGGCACACTGCATTCCCTAAGTTATGAATCTTTTATCCTTTGATTGGTCCTCTCTTAGAGACATTAGGAATGATGTCCCCTAAGATTAAGACCTTACATGAACTAAGTGAAACCCCTTTCAAACATTCCTTTTACCAATTGCATTGCAATTGGTACCTTATCAAAGCCATTGGAGGTATGGCTTTGGTATCGTCTCTTGGGGGCTCACCTAGTGGACAACTAGCTTCACTAACCCTTGTGAGCATGCATTTTTTTTGCATAGTATATGGCATAGATTACTTGCAAGAATTCTTGGACAAGCATCCTAGACCTGGTCGACAATGCATTAGATAGCCTGTTGAATTTTGATCTACCACCTTTTAGGATTCTCACCCCATAGATAACCTAAATGTTTGTGGCCCTAGAGTGAGTGCATTTTGTGTCTATTTTTGTTTTTGTTCGGATACTCGCCACACAGATGACCTAAAGGTTTGTGGCCCCAGAGTGAGCATGCTTTAATGATTGTTAAGGCTTGATCTGACCTAGGACAAACAACTGAGATCATTGTTGAGGCTTGTCTTTGATGTTGTATTGTGAATCTTTGTTATTGTTGCATACATAAGAGTCTTGAATGTCTACTTTAGTGTAGTTTAAAACAAGTTCATCCTCTCACTAAAGTGGGGACTAAATGTAGTTTAGAAAAATGTATCCCTTTACATTTTCACACTTGTTTGGGCCTGCCTTATTTAGATTTATGCTTCTTGATGCCTTAAATGGTCCTATTTTGCATCCATAAGCCCAATCCTTTATTAATTAAATAATTAATTATTTAATTAATTATTATTTTTTCTTTATTCTTCCCTTGATTAATTAATATTTATTTAAGTACGTCACTAAATAAGCCCCTTTTCCTCTATAATTAAATAAATTCTTATAGATTTAATTATTTTCTTTCAATTCTATAATTAAATAAATTCTTATTTATTTGATTATTCATTAGCTTTTTCTTCTATAATTAAATGAACTTTATTTATTTAATTATGTCCCACTTTCCCTCCAATATTAAATAATTATTTTTAATTATTTGCTATTTTGTCCGTAAGTTAGTTTTTCCCTCTTCTTCTAAAATTAAATAATTATTTAAATTATTTAATTATTCATTAGTCTTTTCTCTCTATAATTAAATAATTGTTATATTTATTTAGTTATTTATCCTTCCTTTATCTCCCCGATTAAATAATTATTTTAATTTTTTAATTATCCTTTCCCTCTCCATTAAATAATTATTTTTAATTATTTAGTGTTTAACACTCCACCTTTCCTCTATAATTAAATAATTATTTTTAATTATTTAATTATTTGTTCTTACCTTTCTTTTTAAATAAATTAAATCAATATTTTATTTATTTCTCATATGTTGGCCACTAAAATTAAATACCTTTTTATTTAATTTTAGCTCCTTGATCCATGTCTTTCTTCTCTCAATTAATCTCTACCCTTGATTAAATTATTTTCTAATTATTTTCTAATTTAATCTTGGCCCTTGATCATGATATTTATTCTAGCCACTCACTTAACTTTCACCTATAAAAGGAGACTTTTCATCCTCATTTGAGGACACACAACAAGAAGATGAACACACATGAAGAAGACAATGACATACTAAGAAGGCAATCTTACACACTAAGCACTCTAGATCAAGAGAGCATCTTCACGAGCAATATCAAGGCATTCAAGGGAAGATTATCTCCATTATCATGTTGATAGAGGAATCATGTTGATGTAGCATTCAAGATCACTTCAATTATTTCAAGATATCATCTCAAATAAAGTTCACGATCAAGAATCACATCCATGGAGATTTCTACATGTGTTGATTTTATTCCAAGGTTTCAATATTGGTATGGTAAGTTGTGACATTGTTATGTTCACTTCTCATTCCTTCAATTACATGTTTCAATTCATTATCAAGTTTAATTACTAAAATGGGGTTTGACCAAGGAAAACCCCTATCCCCCAACAATCAACATTTTCTTCTCTATGATGTGTGATTTGTAGGTTTTAGGTTGAAGATTTGTGAAGAGCAAGATTTGAAAAAGCAACTTTGGTGATTGGTACACATCATTCTTATCTCTCAAAAATATAGTTTTTGAATTTATGTATGGTTAGGATTTAGATATGCACCCCATATTGCTCATATTTGAATGGAAAATAGAGAACTAGTGATCTCCATTTACAAGATTCAAATTTTCTATGTTTTAGGCAGTTAGATCTACATCATTCAATCTTGACCATTCCCCACTCCCTTGTTGGGTTTCAATATTTATTAAAATATTCTAATGGGTTGATGGGTGGGTGCCACATGTCTTGTCAATCAGTGGGGTCCATTATCATGTGAATTCAACAAAGCATCGAGCTCTAATAGATCATTGGTTGAGATGAAGTGGATCGTGTTAATCCTGATCATTCTTGCTAGCATGTGGGGGACCCACCATCATCTCTTGTCTCTTAGAGGGGAAGCGATGAGGCACCATGTGGCGTAATATTGGCTATCAAGGGACTATGTGGGGGCATGAAATATTATGGAAATATTTTGAAACAGTATTAAAAAGGTATTAATTGTCGAGTTACTAATGGGCCTATTTCAGCACAATTTTAAAAGTGAACGAGATGTTTTAATCTTGGTCGTTCATCGGGATTGAAGGGTATGCACTAAGGCAGGTGGCTTGAAATGAAAAAGCACACAAGTTGAGAGCACCAAATATAATCTGTGTCATTCCCCTCCACCTCATTTTTGTATGATGCATGCATGTTAAACCCAATGGGTAGGTGGGGAGGTGACACATGGACATCTTCAAAGCTTGAGGAAATTATGGAGCCACATCAAGGTGACAGTGGAATTTTGGTGAGATAGTCTCAAGAGCCTCTTCGACATTCCAATATGGTGATGTTTGTTACAATGATAAAGGGATGCCCTTTGGAGGGCAGGAATTATCTTCTTCAAGGAATGTGCAAAGGAATGTTGTCTCATATGAATTTCCCCCTCTCGAGTTTTAAATATAACTGCATTGGAGAATATATTTTGTATTGGTCAAATGGGATTTGGACATGTGTACATTCTAGCCCGAGGTTTGTTTTCTCCTTCATTTCTATAAGAAGGAATTCATAGCCAGATGGAGGGGGTTCTGATTTCTGGGAAGGTTCTTAGATTTAGGTTTTGGCCACGAAAGAGGTTGTATACTAGAATTGTTAAATGCTAAGGGTAAAGGTCCATATGCTATAAATCCATATATTGTAATGCTCCTGTAACTTGAATGCAGGGTGCTGCCACAATGGCTTTGAGCAAGAAGTTGGGTCCACATTTGGGGAAGTGTCATTTTTCAGCTTTAAAATAAATACCCATTCATTTTTTAAAAGAGGTACCCATTTTGAAGGGTGTACTTGTTCCAAAAGGTTTGAAACTCACAAGAGATGTTTTCCATTTTGGTTTAGGCTTAGAAAGGCATGATAACCCAACACCAAGGCTTAGACCTACAAGTACAAGGTTAGGGCAATTTCAAGAGAAAAAACTAACTTTGGTAATATGGCTGATGGACTTTTTTGTCTAAATCAATCTATAAAATTAAAACCCATTAAAGAACACAATGTCTAGTTTCCAAATATATAATTTTTATTAAGATTTTATTATATTTGTTATTTTTTAATTAATTTCTAAGCAAACTTGTCCTTAAACTTGAAATATCAAGGTTTTTTTTTTCTTTTAATAAATTTTATTTGGTTAAGTTTCTTGTAAAAAATTATATGGCATCAATCTTCATACAATTCTCTACACAATGGAAAAAAAAAGATTCAAAAAATGTTTAGTTTAGATCCAATTATGTTGTCTGTACACGTTGATTTTTAAAAGCAATAATTAAGGCTAATAAAAATTCAATTAAAAAAATATATTTAAAAAAAATCCTCATCAATATTCATGTTGTTAGCTTTGTTTCCCCAAAAGGAATTATCAAAATACTTTTATTTGGGTCAAAAAGTGGTGTCCGTACACATGCATGGTAGGGTAAAAAAACAGGGACTTTCAAAAAGTGGTTTTTATACATCCCTATCAAAATTTAATTTATGTAATATGGGTATTTGAATAAATTACATATTTGGAAACTAGATCCAAAATGCTAAATTTCATATTACTGACTTTTTCAAGATTCATTGTGTAAGTGCATCAAATTTTCAGTCCAAGTGTGACAAATTCTAAAAAATAGCAAAAACACTTACACTTTTTGAGCTTTTTGTGGACCCAACTTACACACAGATATGAAAGCATACTATTATGCGATTGTCTCCATGCTTGGGATGCAACACCTTTTGAATTTATATAACAAATTTATTAAGGTTCTTCAAACACATTTTCCATTTGAATTATCTGTTTGTTTTCTTTCCATTCAAGGAATGGTGTAAATGCTTCCAAGTAGGTAATGAGGGTATTGTATTTTCAAGTGGATTGCTAAGTTGAATTTCATGATAGGATTAAGTAGACCTCTCTATCATAATTCAAACAACTTTTAAATGCTTTTTTTCTATTTTTTTTGTATCTCATCTTCATTCTTGTAGTGAAATGACAACAAGGGGTGTACCATTATTGGAAGCAACCATATACATCCTTGTTGTATTGTATGAATTTTATCTACTTTACACTATTTTGAACCATAGGTTGAATCTATGCATCCAATGTTTCATAGGATCACCCTCCTAGGTTTTGCATAGCCTAAAGTTCAAGGGAGAAAAGTGTAATCCATCTCTCATTCATTGGCCACTAATCTTGAAGTTCTTAAGCATAAGGAATGGCTATCCTTTAGAGGATTTTTAAAGTTCAGATGGAAAAAACACCAATAGGTACCATAAGGAAATTTTGAGTTTTCCATCAGGAAAAAAATCATAAACAAGTGGAAAAGGATCAAGCATATATTCCTTCAAAAGTATGAACGTTCTCTATGAGAGTATACTTGGTTCATAAATTTAACATTTCCATAATTTTTATTTCATAATAAAATAATGATAGCGGACAATTTTCTCATGTCTAGGTAAGAAAATAAGTCTTTATGCTTGACACAACCTTCACAATGATTAAATTTTAAAAATAAAGAAGGATTTTTTAGATGATTCAACTAAGGAGCATTAGCAACAAAGTTAATGTTGGGTGGGGATAGGGCTCAAACTAAGCTAGGTTCATGTGAGGAATTTTTTAGAGATGCCCTAGTGAGGCATATATGTGTTGAGGGTGGTATGACCTCTCTCATCGAAAGTCTCAATGGCCATGATGATAAACTATCAATCCAATTTGCAAATGGTTGGTGCAATCACCAATTTAAATTTTAAATGAACAAGACAAATGAGAGGGGAGGGGTGAATTAATTGTATCTTAAAACATCAAAACCCTCATCAGTATACATATCCACATTCACTCAATTAAACCCTTAATTTGTTATGATGATTTAACTTGAAAAGAAAAAATAGAAACTAAAACAACTCAACAATATGCACAAGATAACACCATATTTACATGGAAAACCCAAGAAGGAAAAAACCATGGTGAGGATTAGCTCACAATAAAAGTATTATCAACACCTATTACAAAGGCTCACTACCAGAAGGGAACACTTCCTAGAAAGGCTCACAACCAAGGCTTGTTGTTCGAAGAGAAAAAGAAGATAGAGTAGAAATGTTACATAGAGAACATGATCTCAATGCCACAAAGAATCCACCACAATTTCTCCAACACCTTTGCAATCTAATTGAATGATTGTAGACACCTTTTGCTCACTGCATCGAGTAATCCAATACTTGAGAGCTCGCACTGCACTTCTCAATTTTTCACCTCACAACTCTATAATTCACAACAAACACATATTACATATCTATCTTATCATCATTCAACAACTCAACTCATATTTATATCATATTCAACCTTGAAACCTTTCTCCAAGGTTGACTATGCACCTCAATCATGCAAATTTAAATTAGGTCAACACCCAACCATTCCTGCGGTGGAAAGGAATGAAGGTGGACCATAAAATTCCTTAACTAGGACCTAAATCTATCCTTACACGCCTCTCCACACTTCCATAATCCACAAAGCACCTTCAAAAGTAGTGTAAAAACCATTAATATTTTAAGTACACACTTCCTTTGATTCATCCATAAATCACAAAAAACAAATATCACCTGAACGTGATCTAGAATATTCCAAAAATACCCTAAAATCCAACAAACTCCTTTGTAACAAATTTCACCTAAAAAATGTACACACCCAGTACATCCAGACAACTCTATAATACACTGTAACTCAGAAAGCTATCTTTTGGAGCACCAAACCACGAACCATATTGATAGAATCAAGACACCAATGGGTAAAAGCACAAAGATGAGTCCATGAAACATGGAGGATTTTTCCTTAGGAAAAACAATGAAATCGGCCTGCAAATAATGGGATCTTTCTTTTTAATAAATGTGATCCTGTTTAGGTTCGGGACCTCGAGACAAAAACGAGATTCCATTTTTAAAAAAAGGGATCTCGCTTTTTAAAAAACTTAAAAAAACATTTTTTTTTATGAATTTAAGAAACATGATCCCTTTTCAAAATGGGATCCCGCTTTTTAAAAAATGGGATGTCATTTTGAAACGAGATCCTGTTTCTTAAATTCATAAACAAATATTTTTTATGAAATGGGATCCCATTTTCAAAACGAGATCCCAGTTTTTAAAATTTTAATTTTTGGTTGGGTTTTTGCTTTGTTTTTCAGTTCAGAAAAAGGCTTGGGGACCCGAACCTAAGCTTTGGACCTAGTTTGACCTACAAGTTCAAGGTCTTGGTAATGTCACAAGAAAATAGTGACTTTGGGCATATGTCTGGAGACCTTTTTTTTTTAGAATTTTTGTATGAAATTAAAACCCATTATAGATGAGGCAGTGTAGATTCTATATATATATACAATTGGATTATTCTTTCTATTTTTTAATTAATTTTTGATGAAACAAGTCCATAAACAAGAATTAGGAGGGTTTTTAAGTATCTTAATAACTTTTTACTAACATAATTTTTTGAAAAAAATTGTACAAAAGCGTACTTCAAATAATTCTTTTCAATTTGAAAAAAATACAAAAATGATAAGTTTAGGTCATCTTATGAATGTACACAACCATTTTTCATAACACCAAATATGGCCAGTAAAAAATTAACAAAAAAAATATTAAATATAAAATTACAAAAAAATATGGAAAGCGTGCTTTAATGAGTTACAAATCTTTTCCCAAAAGGATTTGGAAAAATATGATTATTTAGGTCAAAATATAGATGACGTACATGTGCATGGTATGGTAAATAAAAAAGTGACTTTTAAATGGTGGTTTTAGAAATGCCCATTAAAAATCAATTTGTATCATCTGGGTATTCAAATAAATTACATATTTAGAAACTAGACTATGAGTACTATATTTTATGATCAATGACTTTTTCCAAGATTTCATCTCTAAGTGCTTCAAATTTTAAGGTCAAATGTGTTGAATTCTAAAAATCAAGGAAAATAATTCCACCAAATGGCCAAAAAGTGGACTCAACTTCTTGCCAGCACCCCAACACAATCAACATTCCTTTAGATCCACAAAACCTAAAACATAACTATGGAGAAAGAAAGAGAAAAGGAATTTCTCCTAGATACCTCTTAGGCACCTCTACAATGCATAGTCCACACATACTGGTGAACACAACTTCTTTTGCACAATGATCCATCACACCAAATTCTTGATATAACACCTTTGAGGACCTCTCACCAACATATCCAAACTGGACAAGTAGATCTTCAACCTAGAAGAAATGTGGATCGAAAACCAGAACACACCTCTGCAACCTAGAACACCACTACAACACATTATTTCCTCCTTTTATCAATTTTTTGCAAAAGCACTTGGAAATCAAGCACTAGAAACACATCCTCATCATCTTCAGTAACAATACATCCATATACAGAGGCTTATCAAAGTAACATTAGAGGTTGACACTAGTAGCTTTACTAATGACAACATAATGTAACTAATCAAAGCATAAACAACACCAACTACTCATTATCTTACAATAATCTCTCGATGACACTAGCTGCTCATACTCAACAATCTATCTCAATCAGAAATGACAACATAGTCTTGCTGAAATCAATTACAACACCATCTACTCATACTTGCAATAGTTAAATTTGGGGGTATCTCCTTTGAAGTCGGCAAGGAGGTTATTGTCAAGGTGGCTAGGCTCTTTTGTAGTGGAAAAAAGTTGAAGAAGCACTCTAACATCCATGACATAGATAGCATGCAATAATATTTCAAGGAAAATGAGCAATCCATCAATTTGCATGTGAGCTATGATAGAAGCAAACTTATAGTGCCATGGGACCAAGTTTGTCTAGTGCTTATGAAATACATTACTCTTGAGGGTAGACATAAGTGTTTCTACCACTACCACTACCACATACCCCTTCTAAACCACTTCAGGAATCACCTTCTCATAAGCTTTCCTGCTTTCTTCCTTTCCTCCTTGGAACTCACGATGAAGGAGGTTGTTGAGCTCACCACTAGAAATCCTGAAAAACATACTATCTCTCTACACCAAGGGCTAGTCCTAAGGTAGTATCACTTCCACCTTGTACTGTATCCCCTAAAGCCCATTTGTGTGACCCTTGTCAATTAGGAGCCTATGTTAAATCCCCTTGATGAAACCCCCCAAAACCCCTCTATTGTTGTTAAATCTAGGTCCAAGCAAAAACTCAATCTTCTTGCTAGCCAAACCATCCCCAACACCAACCCAAACCACCAGGTAAAAAGAAGAAAAGTAAAAAATAACACTATGTAGACTTAGAGAAATGACATGGCCAGGTTGTGTGAATTAAAGAACATCTATATCAAAAATTTTGGTAAACATGTGGTAAAGACTAACCTAGATTTGAAAAAGAAAAATTCTATATCCTTTTATGTTGAAGAACCTAATTTAGAGGATGAGGAAGTGGATGTTAATTCCAATGTCACCAGTGATGAGGATGTCATGAATTCCCTCAAACCTAAAGCTACTGTGGAACTAGCTAGTGTAGGGAGATCTAATAGGATGGCTAGTAAATAAAAGCCTAAGGTCTTAATTGATGAAATCTTTAGCAAATTTAAACATGATAACAAGTAGGAGGAAAACATTGAAAATTTTGTGGAGGATGCATATGACAACATAGATGGCCCTAGTCATTTCCTTGAGCTTAACAGGATGATTGTGGAGGACTCCACCCTAGACTCATCCACTCATCATTTGGAGAAGGAGGATGTTAGCAAACCCAACCATGGTACTAATGATGATCATAAGGCTTTGTTGGCCCATGCCAACACTCTGGAAAGGAAGTTGAATCATCTTACCTACTTTACTATCAAGGTAATTCATCACTCTAACATTACTCTCACATCTGTGTTGTAGGAGGAGATAAAGAATCAAGACCCAAACACTGATCCCAGCTCTAGTCCAAAAAAAAAAAAAAGATTTTTTCAAAATCCTCCTCATGGAGGAATGGGGAAACATATTTAAGTAGAGGTCTAGGGGTTAGCTCCCTTTAGGTGGTGTTTTTTTTGTCTACTATTAGTTTGATGTTTCTATTGTTTGTGCTATTGGTTTTTTGTTAATCATGTACTATTAAACTTATGCACTTATGGAATTTTTTGTTAAGGGTAAAACACCCTGTAAATATTTCTTAAATTATCAAAAACATTATAATGACAAAAAATAAACCATTATTCATTGGAACCAAAGAAAGTTTGTTAGTATAAAAATGTTTTTTTTTTTTTTTAATTATATAAACCAAAAAGGATTTATTGTACAAAATATGGCATTGCATGGAACACTAAAATATGTGGCATTCAAATATGCAATTAAACATTTTTATTTAATGGAATTTGTAACTACTATAATGAAAGAATAAATTCAAATAACAAAAGTTATCATCTTTACTATTCAAATTGTTGAATACTTGAACTAATTTTTAGGAGGCTAGGTACTATTCATTAATCCTATAAAATATTGAAAGTTATGTCTCAAGAAACTAGAGTAGGTTGTTTTTAATGTTTTTTTCTACCATTAACTTGTAGGGAGAGGAGAGGGAGGGTGATTTTGGTTTTACTTTTAAACCTTTTTGTTGAAACTTCTCTCTTTTCCTACTCTTACAATTCATTTCCTATTGTTTCCTCTCAATCCATCCTCCATAGTTCTATCATTTCTTGACCCAAGTCCTCCCTATAATCAATACCTCTTTTTTAGAGTTTTGGAATACCTCTTTCTAATTCTATGTACCACTTGTGTTGACTCTCAAGTATGTAGTTATTTTAATATATAAAACTTATAGTGTACTAGTTGAGACTCAAGTTGAACTCCTTTCAGTTAGATGAAACTAAAAGACCACAAAATAATTTTATATTAAAAATGTTGCATTAGTAATGGCATTCAAAGATGGAATGAATTTTATGATAATTATTGGTCATGGCTTGCAAGTAAGCTTTTATTAGTCTAATGGTAAAATTGTCACACTTGTGTTCATTCTAGTTTAATCTTGTGCCTATCTTGATGGGGATATCTTAATGTAATAATATATTGCCAAGTTATGTTCTTGTTAGAATTAACTTGCAATCCCATACTTGTGCATCCCTATCCATCTTTATTTTACCCTCATTCACACTAATTCCCAAATATTCATTCTTCATCTTGAAATCAAAATTTTATGAAATCCACAAACCACTTTTGACTAACTCGAGATTAATCAAGGTCAATCCTAATGAGTGCAAGAATGATTCTTGAAGCCCAAAGTTGCCCTTTCATTTGCCATTATAATACACATTTCATGCAAGATATTATTACGTGATGGTATTTAAGAAATTCATTGTGTACTTAAACACAACATGATTTTATATTCACAAAACTAATTATAATATTATCTCTTTTGAGATATAATAATTACATTAATGTGGTTTCTTATTCTTTTAATACATGTTGCCTTATTATCTACATGACTTGGTTAACCTTTCTATATTAAATGTTTATATTATAATCAATGTGTTCTTATTGTATACTACTAGATTATGACAATAAACAAGCATTAAAATTTCAAATGCATTAAAAAAGTGACGATACACCAAGCAATGTGTGTATAAGGAAAAACAAATTATAACTATGAATTCTAACAAGTGTATAGCAAAAATAATATTGTTTTATAATTTCTTTAATTTTCAAACCTATTTAAATGATATCATTTGAATGTACTATAAAGTAGCCAATAGACACAAAAATTTATAGACTTGTCCACCAAGTATTACACATAATAACTTTAGAAAAAAGCATAAAAGATAATATATTTGTTGGAAATATGTGCCTCAAACAATATAGGCTGAAACCTCCATTAGAGCAAAGTCGGTATGACATCTATAATGTCTGGCCGACTAGCAACTTTGTTACATTCTATTTTGATCATGTTGTTGTTACCTGGCAAAAGTCTTGCCGAAAGGTTACACTTTGGAGCTATCACTATGACAAGGAGTGTTCAGTATGACCTCTTAGCGCTCGGGAGACCTCTGGCCTACAGGCCATTCAATCGTGTATCAGGGAGACTCTTGGAAACCATGGTCTTCGAGATAACTAAGGGTTTTTGCTAAGAAGTCTCAGCGGAGTGTTAATGTCTCACGGACAGGAATACTGCTTATGTCTTTGCCGTAACGTATAGATCCCAGTGTGAGGTCTTAGCAAACAGTGAAAGTCTTGCCGACTGGAACACACTTGGAATCATCAGGATAGCACTAAGGGTTCACTAAGAACTCTTAGTGATTGATAAGTGTCTCGCTAACAGTATGTTACATGTTATACTCTTCGGCGTATCTTGTGGTCTATCGGTAAGAAGTCTTACCGATGAACAAATGTCTTACTGACGAAGATTCAAGGGTTGGTCATTGGAGTAACATGGCGGCTCGGTGAGAAGTCTTAGTGAGAGTTACATGTCTCACCGACAACGCTTTATGTTGGAGCCTTCGTGGTAACATATGGAGTTCGGTATGATCTCTCGGCGAAGGGCGTATGTCTTGCCGACTATCCTTTGGAGCTCGATATGACTTGTGTCTTCGGTATAACCTATGGTGACTCGCTATGATCTCCTGGCGAAAGCGATAGGTCTAGGTGACTACTTGGTGACTCAGTGTAACACATGAAGCTCGATAGAACGTCTTGGCGATATCAACAACTCTTGGCGACATTGGTATGAAGGATATGCAACATCGACGAGACACTGTTAGTGTCTCACCGAGATGCCAACATAGTACGAATTATGTTAACTGAGTAAGACCGCCCTATGTGGAGTCTTGTGGACCAATAGGAGGAGCTGAATCTGAATTGTTGGAAGACAATCGGTTGCAACGGTTCTGTGAGGAAGTTCGACAGACAGAGATCGAGATGTATATACTCTATGATTTCAGTTTGTGATTGGTTCGAAGTTTGGTTACATCGACGGATTGCTGGGTGGTTGTATGATCAGTAAATTAATTCTATACTGTGTAAACTGTAACTTGAAGTTCATGTACAAGAATGTTCATGGTGAATGCTGCTGTATAATGACACCAGAAAGATAAGTCTGGAATTTGTATGTAATCTTATTATTGTAATACAAAGTGATTTCTCTTGGTGTGGTGGGTTTTTCTCCCGTAAGGGTTTTCCCACGTATATCTGGTGTTCATGTGTGATTGTCAATTCTCTGTTTTTGTTATTTGTTTCATAGTGCATCTTAATTGGATTGTAATTGTAAATTTTAAAGTGTAACTGCATTCTTCCCTGAGGTATTGACGTTAGGAGAGTTGTTTTCTGCACCTTGACTTTCCTTACAATATTTGTACATATTAACCATGTGATAGCACTGTTAGATGTTATTATTAATTCATACAATTTTAGAAAAATTAATTAAAATATTAAAAAAAATACTAAAATTAAGAAAAATATATTTATGCCTATTAACTATAAAAGACAATATACATTTATGTATATTAATCATGTGATAGCATTCTTAAATGTAATTAGTAATTCATAAACTTTATAAAAAATAATAAAAATACAACAAAGATAAATATTAAAATTAACTAAAATATATTTGTGCCTATTAACCATGTGATAACATTCTTAAATATAACTACTAATTTATATAACTTTATTAAAAAAATTAAAATATTAAAAAAAATACTAAAATATTAATTAAAGTTACTTAAATTTAATTAAAGAGAGCTTACCACTGATCTTCATAAAAGTGGTGAAGGTTAATCTCCAAGCTTCCAAACTTGAGCGCATCTCTGGGAACACTACTCGCAACCAAACACAAATGCGTCAAATTCACACCGAAAAAAGAAGAAGTGTATATTAATTCTCGTACTGTAAACTTCATTTTCAAATGAAAAAATAAAACTACCCGAAAGTCACGTATTTGTCGTGCAGCCACCTCACCTTCAATCTCTCTTTCCCACCAACAATAACACTCGTTTCATTCACTGTGGGCCCGCCCGTAAACACGTTCTCCTCCTCGAACTAATGATAGGTTGCCAATGGTATCAGGGAGGTTATTTAAATTTGTACACCAGCTCAAGTCTAAATGCTGCAACTGTGATAGGTTGCCAATGGTATCAGGGAGGTTATTTAATTCACTACAACTCAAGTCTAAATGCTGCAGCTGTGATAGGTTGCCAATGGTATCAGGGAGGTTATTTAATTCACTACAACTCAAGTCTAAATGCTGCAGCTGTGATAGATTTCCAATGGTATCAGGGAGGTTATTTAATTTAATACAATTTCTCAAGTCTAAATGCTGCAGCTGTGATAGATTGTCAATGGTATCAGGGAGGTTATTTAATTTAATACAATTTCTCAAGTCTAAATGCTGCAGCTGTGATAGGTTGCCAATGGTATCAGGGAGGTTATTTAAATTTGTACACCTTCTCAAGTATAAATGCTGCAGCTGTGATAGGTTGCCAATGGTATCAAGGAGGTTATTTAAATTTGTACACCAGCTCAAATCTAAATGCTGCAGCTGTGATAGGTTGCCAATGGTATCAGGGAGGTTATTTAATATAATACAATTTCTCAAGTCTAAATGCTGCAGCTGTGATAGGTTGCCAATCGTATCAAAGAGGTTATTTAAATTTATACACCACCTCAAGTCTAAATGCTGCAGCTGTGATAGGTTGCCAATGGTATCAGGGAGGTTATTTAAATTTGTACACCAGCTCAAGCCTAAATGCTGCAGCTGTGATAGGTTGCCAATGGTATCAGGGAGGTTATTTAAATTTGTACACCAGCTCAAGTCTAAATGCTGCAGCTGTGATAGGTTGCCAATGGTATCAGGGAGGTTATTTAAATTTGTACACGCTCTCAAGTCTAAATGCTGCAGTTGTGAGAGGTTGCCAATGGTGCGGGGAAGCTTAACCAATTTTCGACACTCTAACAAGTCTAAATGCTGCAGCTGCGATAGGTTACCAATGGTACGAGGGAGCTTATTTAATTTTCTACAGCCTCTCAACTCTAAATGCTGTAACCGTGACAGTTTGCCGAGAATATTAGAAAGCGAATATTGGAAGCTGGAAATATCGCCCTCTACTTGCATTATCCTCAAATCCCAAATGTTATCCTCAAGACTGAAGTGAAATGGCTTCCGTATTGCATAGCGCCAAATGTTGCGCACAAGACTGAAGCGAGATGGCTTCTGGCATGCTTCCAACCTTAACCATATCAAACTTGGAGGAAGCATGGCTCGCGTGATACCGCCAATGGGCAGATTCTTCAAGTGAAGGAATCGAAGATCAGGTCCGTACAACGTTTCAAGCCTTCGTGAATTACCTCCACTGAGTCGAAGGCGAGAGAAATTGTTGTTATTGGACATGGTGCTTAAATGAGCTGCCTCCCATAGTCGGGTACCCTCTATTTCTCTTTCTCTTTCAGCGATGCTTCGCCCCATATCTCGCAAATGGTCATGCATATCAAACACACCTTTTTCGTCAATCTTTATCAGTAACTTCAGTGAAAGATTATTTATAGCTGTATGTACCGTCCTGTATAAATATTTCCAGAAAACAATGGGACACCCTTTCTGTTCTCCGATGAAGAAGCAAGCGATGTCGAGAAATATTTCTTTTTCCTCTTCACTAAGAGCACTGTAACTGATTTTGAGTCTGTCATGAATGTCTGGGCGGAGAGTAATATTGTGAATGGCTTCTGTCCAGCACTCTCTGTCATCATGCTTATCATACAAAAAGGCTCCAATCACTTCCAGTGAAAGAGGATGCCCCTTACAAGCCTTCACTATTCTTCTGGACAGATCTTCGTGAGTGGGAGTTGGAGATGCTCTGAAAAAGGCGTGCCAACTAAATAGCTGGAGACTTTCATTTATCTGCAATCCACTCATCTCGTGGATGCATTCAGATGACACCCCCACAACACTGAGAATGTGTTTGTCTCTGGATGTAATAATAACTCTGCTACCAGGGCCCAGCCAATCCCCAGCCAAAGCATTTGATTGCTCCATACCATCCACATCGTCTAAAATGAGAAGCACCCGTTTTCCTCCCAAATGATCTCTAAGAAAGGATATGCCCTCCTCGACACTGTCGACTTCTCCACCATAGTTGCATAAATCTTTAAGAATTTTTTTCTGCAATTTGGTGAGGCCCATGGAGTCTGCAGCAGTGGCGCGGACATTGAACACAAAGGAGGAAGCGTCAAATCTATGAGAAACTTGATTATACACAGCTTTGGCAAGTGTGGTCTTGCCAATACCACCAATACCCCATAATCCAGCTTTAACCACACCTCCCTCTGAATTGAGTATAAATTTTTGAATGAAATCCTGGGTGAGGGTTTCCATTCCGACAGGGTGCTTGGCAACGTCTAACGGCACGTTGTCCAATGTCTTAATCACATCATTCACCACCTTCTTAACTAGCTGAGCTTCGAAGCTGCACATGGCCGATTAATAACAATTAAAAAGAGATGTAAAATAATGTAAGAGAAGTAAAAGAGAGACTGTTGACAACGGCAGCAAAAGTTGAAATCATATCATATCGAAGATAAGAGTTAGAAAATTTGATGTAACAAAATATTTTCATATATATTATGAAAGCGCATGCAAGACATACGAGTTAATGATAAAAATAATAAACATTCAATAATTATATTACTGTCTTAATAAATTTATTAAAATATATATTATCAAGGTATAAAGTCTATATATATATATATATATATATATATATTATTTTTAAATATTCTTAATGTATTAATACATTTTCAAATGATATATTTTATATGAATTTGGTTCATGATATTATTATTCATTTTTAAAGATTAGTTCTCATTTTAAATATTTTCATTTATTACTTTTTTTTAGATATGTAAGTACAAAATTTATCCAATTCATTTTTCATATCATAGATTTGATCTTTCAACTTTTAAAATTCAAAATTGAAATTTAGATCTTGCTAACCTCTTCAACAACCTTTTTACTAGCTATTGTGAGCCAACTATGTATGTTTCTGCTTTATGTGTGTTAAGTTATTATTTTTAAGACATTTTATTATTATTTGAAGTCACAAGGATGAACTACAAATGATTGAAGATAATTTATGAGAATACTCTAGTAGCATTATCAAATCACTATATCAACATACATAGTCATTGTTCCAAAGTTGTTGACTTCGCAACTTAGTACAATTAGAGATTTGACAAAGGAAAATATGATCCTCATAGTTGAATACATTCCTCAAAGGCATTTTCAAGTGTAGATTTGAACTAGAGTAAAACACAACTAATTTGCAAATTTTGAGACACTTGTCAAATTAGACCCTAAAATTTTAATATATGAATGATACAATTCCATACATCTTAAACATCATTTCTCATCTCTGAAATGTGTCCAATTTATTTCAAATAAATTTCTTTAATTATACTTTCAAATGTGTTAATTTAATTTTCATATATTTTCTATATCTTCACAAATAATTTAACACTAGATTATTTGAAATAATAAGATAGATCCAATTTATTTGGATTGAATTAGTTTAATTTTATGTGGATTTATGGCTTAGTTTAATATCATATATTTACTAGATTTACTCAAGTAATTTAATTTTAGTATATTTGAAATAATATGATTAGTCCAATTTGTTTCAAATTAGTCTAGTTTCTTTGGATTGAGTTAATTTAATTTCACATAATTTTAATATATGTACAAATAATTTAAGTTCATTTTTTAAAAATAACACGATTGGTTTTCTTTATTTTGAACAAACCCTACTAGTTTAGAATAGACTCTAATTTTTTTAGAAGGAATGAATTATAACTTATTATCAATAGATTTTAGAAATATAGACTAATTATGAGTCCCTTATTTAAAATTATAATTTTATTAATATTGAAGACTTGTACTATAAATATTTTTAATTATTTGGTGAACACTTACAATGAATCTAAATTACATGTTACAGTGGCGTAGTGTTACTATGACATCTCCAAGTGTTTTTAGTCTCTCTATCTAGACCCTTTAGCTCATTCTCCCATTATTGATCTCCCTTTTCCGCCTATATATACTATTCATCGCCATACCTTTCACACTAGGTGACATTATCCCTTGCATATCTCACATGACTTAACGATCATATATTAGTAGATATGCTTATTTATTATTGTTTTACATGTTATTAACATGTTTATATATAATATGTTATGTTTTTGTTTCTTGGATGAATTATTTTTGTAAGTTAAAGCTTGTGTTTCTTCACCATTGGGGACAACACTAGGGCATCATGTATATCCCTTTATTTTATGTTCTCACATGGTTATCTTTTTTTTTCATCACTTGATAGATTTTATTTTATTATCACATTATGTTATTGGTAATGTTTATTACATATTTTTGTGTGTTATACATTGATATATATTTTCTCCTTACATCCTTTGAGTTGGGACACCTTAAAGAAATATTTGAAATGTTGCATCCAATTTCATAGTTACTGAGTTACTTTTACCATTATGAGTGAAAATTTTAATAAATGTAAATTGTGACTTTCATATGTTTGTTAGGTGAATGAAATATGTGAATATGCAATAAGATGTTTAATGATTTAAAAAAAAAATGTTTTGAATTGAAGGAATGCTATGTATTGCAATGTGAACATTCTAATGCTTTGTTAATAGAAATGTATTATGATGAAAAAAGATTTATTATGAACATCTAGCTACCTTAGTGTTGAATTAAGTTGAATGTAGGGATAGATTCAATCCTTTGGAAGGGAGGGGAAGTATCACTCAGGAGAAGTGATTGGTTAGGTAACCCTTAATGAAACCTAATTGAGCTTACACACACTCAATTTTAGTTGGTTAAGTCAAGTCAATAGCTTGGGAATCAGGTAAGTGCCTTTGGTCATAGAAATGGTTATTGGAATAATTGGGTAGTTGTCCTTGGTTGAGATAGGTTATTTTCTTGAATTGAATGACTTTGGTTTTATTCTTTGGCTTCTTGATTGATCATGATTTGTTTGAGTCTCTTGCCTTATGTGAGTTCTTTATGTGGTTATAATTAATCAATGAGTTATAAATATATATGCACTTTGTGTGTGTGTGTGTGCCTATGTATGATAAATGCATATATAAATATATGTGCATTATCAATCTGTGAATTACAATAATATGATATATGCATTCAAAATATTGAAAGATACTTTTGTTAAACTTATTAGTTGATTAATATATATAAATATATATGTGTATGGATATATATCTATATATATATTATCATTGATAAGTGATATGTTTAAATAAAGGGCTATTGTTTTAAGTAATAAATTCCATACTATATATGAAATATAGTGTGTAATACATATAAAGGATAATGAAAAAATAATGCACACTTTAAAGGCAACACAACAATCATTTAATATGCATCGACAAGCTTGCAATACAACATAATATAAGTGACTCGATCAAGAGTAATAAGAGAATTTGAAGGTGCATTTAAATGTTGACTTAGTCATAGAACAACAAACACCAAAAAGCACGATAGAAGGTTTTAGATGGCGCCAAAATATGAAACTGCATTGCAAATAGAAGTCTAAACTGTTAAGCTTTGTCCAGCGATTGTAGAAAAAGTAAAATGGAGAACAAGTCAAATAGAAGTTGGCATATTATGAGTCAACCTATTTGATCTTTCTCCTTGGATTTCTGGAACACATTCTTACTATCTCTATTTTAATCAACCTACTACTCTATTTTGATGAGTATTAATTTAAAATGTTGACACCCATTGAGTTTAGTTGTTGAGTTGATCTTATGAGTTGAGAAGTGTCATTCAACATTGCTTTTTTTGAAGAAAGCTAATTCTCTTTATTTTGTATCAATAAGGGAGAGGAATACCTCATTTGGGTGCATAATTCACATGCATTTTGTTGGTTTTTATCTGAAATATTCTTGTTTTGAGTTGAGAGTTTATTTGCGAGGAGAGTTGTGAGATTTATTGTGAGTAATTTCCTATGACTAGTATAATGTAAAGGAAATATGTTGTTCCTAGGGTTAAAGATTGCCTTAAGAAAGGAATTGCCTATGGGTACTATAATATAAAGGAAATAGATTGTTTATGGGGTTAAAGATTACCTTAAGAAGGAAATTTCCTATGCATAGTACATGAATGTTCATTAACCAAATCAAGCTAGGATAGTGGGTGAAGAGATGGCACTTTTATATGAAACTTCGGCCAAAGTAGTGTAAGTAGCCACTGTTTACATTGTTAGTTCACTATGATCTAGCATAAACATTCTAGTCCAATATTTTCATTCTCGTAGTTGTAGTTACCATATGATTAGGTTCTAGCTTGTAGGACACAACACTAAGCCTAGGAAAGATATTTTTATGGGGTTTTCCAACCAATCTCTTCATCGAATGGTAGGCCATCTTACCATATGTGGTAAATGTGCAAGGGACCACATTTGAGTCTGTGGTTGGAAAAAAAGCACTTGAGTGATGTTTCTCCTTATCAATTGGTGGTTGATATTTGTAGGGGATTTCCTAGACCATTTGTTACTATTGCTAATGAAGCTCAAAGGAGCTATGTATGATCTCTTATATCCATTTCTATGGAAATTTTAATGAAAGAGATGTTATCTTGAGATTCTATATATGTCATTATTTCAGAAAGATTGTAATATTCAATTATAGATGCAAATGGAAATTTTGGAATATTTGTTATTTCAGATGTTCATATAGTCTTTGAATTACAATAAAAAAATTATTGTTGTGAGTTTTGAACATATATTATTTACTTGAGTTTAAAACATAGTGAATTTACTTTCATTGAACAATTAGTATTTTACAGGTAGTATCAGAGCTACCAAGTTTGGCTCTGGAACCTATGATCTCATTATGCAAGAGATGCATAAAGCTTATTGGAAGTTAAAGGTTGAAAAGTTCTAACACCAAGATGGAAAGAGGAAAGAATAGAGTGGAGACAAAAATTTGAGTTGATATTCTTGAAAATTTGTTTATGTTTGGGACTAGGAAGAGTCATCCTTGGAGTAGAAAACTCCTAAACCAACAACTCTTTAGGATATACCCTTAGATTGTGGAAGACTATCCTACCAGGTTAATAGGAGGGTTATGGAGGTTTACCGATGGGTACCTCCATCCTACAAAATTGATTAAATGACTCTAAGGGATAGGAAGAATTAAAATAACCCCCTTATCGATAGCAACAATAATTGCAAACAGTTAAGGAATTTTGATTGAGTAGGGATATTATGAATACATGTGTATGCTTTATTGGAATAGAACTACTTAATAACATAAATTGGAAAATTTTTTCAAAGTAGGAAGTCAACATTTTGTGAATTGAAAAAAACTTGAGGTAATAAGAGGTTGGATAAACCATTGGAAAACCTTGCAATGTTAATTGGAGTCAAGAGAGAAATTTGACACTTTTGAATGAAGATTAGAGACTAGTAGGTCAAGAAAAGAAGCAACCCATAAAGAATTGAAAGCCAACATGATTCCACCAACTAGAATAGGAAAGGTCAATTTGGAGATCCCAATTGAAAAGGAAACCTAGAATGTCTAAAGTTATGAGAAAATAAAGTTACCAAGGATTTGGAAAAAATCACTTGGTATGATGATTGTTATTTGGGAACTGAAAAGTGAACCAGATTAATTTTGATAAAGGCTCAGTTAAAGAGCATAGTTTGATTGAAGTACACATTGAATTCGCCAATTGGTCAACATAAGAGGACTTACGTTAGATTTTCCAAAAGGAAATTGGATATGAAGGGAGACCATGTATTGAATCAAAACAATAATTTGGAAACAGCAAACTAAGGTGAGGACACATTTTTCATAAGGGATCCTTAGGGAAGCTCATCAACAAAAGAGGCTTTGCGGACATACAATAATCTTCTACTATGGTTAAAGGATATTAGTATTTATGGAAAAGAGAATTGGAATGAAATTCATGTGTCTTGTAAATAGTGATATATTCATTAGATCTCATTATGGTGGATCCAACTGTTGAATTAGATAGAATAGAAGGCGATGATGAATCCAATTTCGAAAACAAAAAAAGTACATTCAAGGCATATCAAGGAAGTTAAGAAAGGAAAGTAATAGACAACCAACTATCAAAAACCAACAACAAGGAATGTTAAACCAATTCAATCAATTGGGGAGAGAAAATGTTTATGAAGATTTCAACTATTAAGATGATCTAATATCATGGAAACACTAATGGGAGAAGGAGAGTAGATAGACTTGGATAAAGTACCCCATACAAATGAAGTACATTGATGTATTTCCAATTTGAAAGAACTTTTGACTTAGTTGAAAATCATGATTCAACTGAAGTCTCATCCTCAATAACCATAACAAGGTTGGAAAGTATAAAAGATAAGTTAATGGAACTACTAGTGAAAGGTAGTGGAAAGGTCAAGGCTTGTGTCCAATGAAAGAAATATTTACAAAACAACTCTATATGTAACTGAGTTGGAAGAAAAATTGTTATTATTGTTGATGCCTTAGAAAAGAATAGGCAGTATGCTTGGTTATGAAAGGAAAAATTATCGCCTATGGAATCGGAAAGGGAAGAATTATATATTCATGATCTTGAGTTATCAAGTAACGTACATGCTTGATAACTAAGTATGTAATTGTTTTTGATATCTTTTGGAAGATAATATCGAGTTAGCATGATCAAATGAAAATGATTACTCGAACTAGTACAAATGCTCATTGAAAGAAATAGATTGAGTTGAAGATTGAATTACAACTTGGAAATGAGTAAAAGATGAAAGTAATCCAAGATCTAGATGTCCTAAGGGGAAGGAATTTAGCTCCGTCGTCAATATTTAAATATTATATTTTGATAATTGAATGTGGCATAAGCCCATGGAAGAGGTTTATACTTAGTTAGGATGGACTATTATGAATCAGAAAAGAACCTATGTACCCAAATATCTAGAAGACAAAAGAATGAATGAGGTAAATAGATGTCAGAACCAAGTATATAAGGAAATGACATTTTTTTTTTTGGATGAGGAACCAATATAATTTGGAAGGGGATAAAGTATAATGTTGCAAGGTATGTAGTAAGATGATGTCAAATTCCAAAGGATGATGACAAGATTTTGTCATTGGTAGGGCTTGTATACTCCCATGGAATTCTAGAGGGGAAGTGGTAGATTAGAAGAATAGTTTGATCTATCTATGTCAATAGAATTGACATAATGTTATGGTGGATAGACTCACCAAGGTAACCAATTTTTATTGGAAAATTTTATTGAAAGGATCTAGTAGTCCTAAACATAATATTGTAAAAGGTAGTTGCTTAATGTTCTTGAGAAAGTTATCTTAGATGGGAACAAGCAAGAAATGTTAAGGTTTTGTGTAAACCATGATTATCTTATAAGGAATTCAATTATGTTAGCTAATTAGGAAAATGGGATAAACCAAATCTTGGTGGAATACTTATAACTTCTATCATTGAGGTTAGGTCTATTATATGGGAAGAAGGATTGAATGTCTATAAAGCTAAGATAAGCTAAGAAATAGGATTAAAATAATATAGATCAAGAGGATCAAGGAAAATGTGTTGATACAAACTTAAAATTATGAAGCGATATAATTATGCTTAATGTAGATAGTTGTGTCAGTGATGGACGGTCTCAACTTCTGAGTTGTCCAATGCTGTAAAAACCATTTGAAAGAAATGATGGGACCCACATGTAGTGTACAACATGCCAAAATTCCTTATCTATTTGGGTTACACTAAGGATAAATGCATTAGCCAATGAGAATGTGTTTTCTAGTCACTAAGGTGTAGGTGTAATATAGGATATGGTCACTATTGTACTTGTGAAGTACAAGGGAGTTAATATGATTATGAAGTTTAGCTCTTTAAGGGAAAGTATGCATGCAAGCACACAAGCTCTCCCTATATGTTAGGCTAAACTGGTTAAGGTTGCCAATAGCTACTTTGATGTGGAGTCCATTAAATCAATCTGGAGGAAAGTTTTGAAAGTCATTATGGAGTACATCACGGTGGACGGGCGCTTCACCAGGGCGTATGGTTATCACTTTGCCATTTTTAACCACTTCCGTCACAAGGTTCGTATCTCTTTGCCTTTTTATTTATTCTCTTCTCTGAAGAATTTCCTCGATGAAGTTGAAAGAAACCCTAGGCGGACTTCTATTATTCACCCTGGTCTTGTCAGGCTCATCTATGAGCATTTTCAAAATTTACCTGCTTTGCCTAAAAATGTTGTTATTGAGGAATTGGAAGATGAGGATACGAAAAGTAGCAGGGAGAACGATCCCCTAGCCCCTCCTGCTTTTGCCCTTGTTGGGTCTAAAACCACTGTTCCCCAGTCCCTCTCTTATCAGAATGTCCTTATGGGATCTGCTCTGCCTCTTTGTCCTAGTCCGCAACCTTCGCTTGGTGGCCCCATCCTGGGTTTTGCTTCGCCGTCTTGTCTTAATCCCCAGCTGTCTCCTGGTTGCTCTACCCTGGGTTTGGTCTCTAGCTTTAAAGGTACCTCAGTTATGAAATTGGTTTTGTACTCTAGGAATTCTCTGGAAATTCATTTTGATAAACCTATGGTCAGTAAAGAGTTGGACCCTAGTGCTTCTTTGTCTGGAAGATTTGTGAAGGCGCCTAATCAGGGCGAAATCAATTATGCCCTGAATAACCTTAGGCCTGAGGACATAATGGGTGTGGTGGAAAAAAGTACTGATGGTTTTTTAGCTATTCTTAAGTGGGCCCAGAAGGAAGTTTGTGATTTGAATGATCGTAATAGGGATCTTAGCAATAGAGTCAGGGATCTAGAGTAGAAGGTTAGCTGGAATTGCAATGAGAAGGATGGACAGGACACCTCCTTACTAGGGAAAAGACAACAGTTGCTGGAGGAAAGATTAACAAAGTTGGAGAGCAATATGTCCAAGATTGGTCAAAACATCAGGGACACTATGGCGAATAATTATAAAATTGCTAGGCACAACACCATTATTATCAATGCTATGGTGGAAAAGTTGGAAAAAAATCAAAAGGGCTCATTGGTCGTCGACTTGGACGTAGATAGAGGTTGTAGCAGAGCTATTTTTGAAGGGGTCTCGACTCGCACCCAGGCTAATACAAAGAGGAAGGCCCCTGCGTCTCCACATACGGTTCAAATCCTCAAGCAGGGGTTAAAGGATATGAGTGAAGTTGAAAAGGAAGCCGAGGAATTGATGAATACCTTGGAGTAGTGCTACTTTTGTTGTTTCTGGCTTTTTGGCAGTCCTTTTTTTGGACCCTGTTGTCTCTCTTTGCTGTCGTTTCCTTTTTTGGGACAGTTGTCTATTTGTTCGAACTTTGTTTGATCTATCTTTGTTTATTTTAACTCTGTGGTTTTAGGTCCTTGTAAAACCTATTTTTTCCTTTTCAAAAACATTGGGTTTCACTTACTAGATCACAAGGACCTCTTCATGATGCATATGTATTAGTAGATGCATCTAGGTGATGAAGAAAGAGAAAGAGTCATCAATGAGGAATTAGATTTATTAGATCATGTTATGTGAAGAATATAGGAACTCCAAGCTAAAATTGATCAATAATAGACTCCACTTGATAAAAAAGAAAGCAACCTAACAATGAAACCTAATTAGGTTCATAATCAACATCAATTAGAGCAAAACATAAACTAAAAACATATTCCAATTGTTCATAATCAACATAAACAATAGTATAATAAAAAATAACACTTTCAACAATTCAAAAACATACTAAATCCTAGGCATCCATTTAGAGGACAAGCTCAAATGTTTTCTATTTTGGGTAGCCTTTGGGAGAAGAAAGGTACAAATAATTGGATTTCTTCAACATCCTTGATTATTCAAACCCAGTCCATAATGGAATAAGAGGAAAGATTCCTAGGTTTATAGGTAATAATGCAATGACAAGGGAAGACCACATAAGGCACTTCATCAATACTACAAATGAATATGAGATTTATGATGAGGATGTGATGATGAAATTATATATGTATTCCTTAAAAGGAAGTGCTAAATAATGATACCAATTTTTCCACACAACAATATTAATTCTCGAGAGGATTTAATGATAGTTTTTAGATTGTAATATGGGGATAGAATTGATCCCAAGTTTTCTGTACATGAACTAACAATTATCAAGAAAGGAATCAATCAAATAGTGGAACATTTCAACAACATGTTCATTATTACAATGAGGAAGGTACCACCACACCTTAACATGAATAAGTCAATGTGCCTTATCCTTTATTGTGGTCCATTTGATTCAAATATTAGATATTATTTGTGAGAAAAAAATCCATAAACGATAAGGGAAGCCTATGCCACTACCATAAACATAAAAAACATTTTTAGGGCTCCAAGAAAGTTGCCTAAAATTAAAGACAAAATGGATAGGTTGATGGGTTCAATAAAAGATATCTACTACAAAGTAGCAAGGAATGAAAAGGGGATGCCACCTCAAAATGTAGCAACTCATTTAATGAAGGAAAAAGGTTACATGCCAAGCCTTATGATACTAATTGGTCCAAGAGATCACAAAAAAATGATAGACAAATGGTCCCCAAGCAAGTTAGTTTCAAATAACAAGAAAATGAAATAATTGATCCACAGGAGGAAAGATTTTGTGAATTTCTAAGAGGTGGAATTCTAGTGTGAATATTGCTTCATTTTTCACAACTGATTAAATTATGCAATTGCTCTTTTCATGAGCAAAGCTGAAAAATTTCCTAATGAAGAGTAAGTTTCAAATACCATAAGGATGAGATTGATTAGCTAGATGCATTTGAGTATGAACCAATGGATGGCGAATAATGCCATGATAGTTATGGTATAAATGATCAAATATTTCAATGAGTATAGTGTTTCTTCAAGTGAATATGAGTTATCTACTGGGTGATCCCATAATGGGTATGTGCAAGATCATGATGGGCCTAAAAGTGGCAATATGATGGGTATGTGGCTGACAACTATTTTTTTACCCAAAATTGATGAAATGAAAAGGGTTTTTAAAAGATATTTTCAAATTTCCATCAATATAAATTATGCTTTAATTCGAATTTAATAAGTAATTATTATTCATTTTCTATTCAAATTATGACTAAAGTCCTGATTGATAGGCTAATTGAGAAAAATCTATAGATTTCAAATGGTATCACATTTTTTGAATCCAAAACATGCATCACATTCTATGCTTCACATACTATAGGATTAAAAAAATAAAAATTGAATTTCATGAGATTTTGACCAAGTTAAGGTGGTTAGACATACGATTTTTTATATTTTTTAAAAAGTTGTAATAAAAAATTCATAATTAATTATTTACTTTGGAAAAAAATTACAAAAAAATATGCATCACATCATTACATGATTCCTCTACTTATATCTAAAATCTTATAAAAAAATATTATGATTTTATTGTGGTTAGGGTGGTCAGACAGACACCTACTTATTATTTCTTCCCTAAAATTTAAGTACCACTACATTGAAATTTCAAATTTTTACCAAATAGATTTTTTTAAAAAACCTAGTAGTTTAGAAACTACATTCAATTTTCTATAGATTCTATTCTTACATATTTTTTAAATAATATAGATAACTTATTGAAATTTTTACGTCAAATTGCCTAACTCTGATTTTTTAGAATTTTTTGCCACTTAAGGGTTTATTTTTTCCATGATGATCCTACACATACCCTAATACTAGTTTACAATTTCTGGGAGATCCTAATTTTTGCTAAAATCACATATTTTTAGAAAATATAATGATTTAAGCTTTGAGAAGTTCTATTTAAAGGATTCCAATTGAAGATGGTTTGATCAAACCATCTTAGATCAAGTCCCCTTAGATAGAACCCCACTAGTTTTAAACCATACCTATAACAAAGTCTCCTTTACACCTATCAAAATGCTGATAGAAAACTACTTTTGATTTACCTTTTGGGGGATCAAATGAATTTATTTAATTTTATTTTTTTTGTAAGTATGTAGTCCTTATTATAAGCTTCCCAAAAAGTATAATTTTAAATTAATTTAATTTTATTATTATATTTATTTTTTATTGCTTGTGAAAGTAGGTTTTACACTAAAAATCAAGCTGTCTATTCTGCACATGTGGAAAAATAACAAATTATCAAAACAAAATTAAAAAATATCAATGCACTAGGTGAGGCCACAATCGTGGTTTACAATTGAAGTGAGGAAGGAAAACTCACAAAAAATGAATTCATGGCAAAAAAAATGATTTTAGGGGTTCGTACGAACCTATTGGTCCGACCGAACCCATTAGGGGTTCGAACAAACCCTCCAAATACTTTCTTGCCAAAAAAGCCATCAAAACCCCTCATAGAAGGGGGGTTCGAATAAACCCTGGTTCGAGTGAACCCATAGCAGTTCACTTGAACCCCCTTTATTCCTCATCCCCTCCCTGAGACACAAAAAAACTTAAATTTTGGCACTTCGGAGCTCGGGTTGGGAGTGAAAACAGATGAATCTTCACAAACCCAACTTGAATCAGCTAGTCCTCAGAACGAGCTATACAATGAATATAATTTTAATATGTTTTAGTTTTATTATATATTTGTTTTTTTAGTTTTATTAAACATAGGTTTTTCATCAAAAATGAAGGTCTTTGTTCTACACATGTGGAAAAATAGTAAATTATCAAAAAAAAATTGAAAAATATTAGTGCACTAGATACTGAAGTCCTTGATCCAACCAAAAAAAAATTGGAATTTCGACATATACGAAAAAAGTTATGCATTATATGGTTGCACCATGTTTGAATTGTAATTGGCTTGACTTCAAAACTTGATTAAAGAAAAAATATTCAATAAAAAATTGTCTAACCAAGTGGAAGCACTAGATATCAGAGTTACAAATCTAAATTCGAAAGAGTTAGAATTTTATCCTTCATAGAAAAAAAGTTATGCATTATATGATGTGAATCACTTTTTTTAAATGTTGGTTTTTGAAAAAAATCAGTTTTCGTGGGAGATAGAAAAAGAAGTGTAATTTGATTCCAAAAATTTTTTTAAAAATATTTTTAGAATCTATAGAAAAAATGTGATGAGACTCTACTTTTCATCATCTTCAAATTCTTCATGGTTTAGCCGCTATAGGTGCCCAAATGTGAAGATTTAGTTTTAAAAAATAATTTTAGTGTCTAATTTGGCCAAAAATTGTAAACCACTATTGTGGGATCACCCCACTAGATATTGAAGTCCTTGATTCAAAAATAAAATAAAATTGAATTTTGATGCATACAAAAAATATTATGTTGTATACAGTCCACCTATGTCTGAATTGTAATTAGTTTGAATTTGAAACTTGATTAAGGAAAAAATATTTAATAAAACACTATGAAACCAAATCAAAGCATTAGATATCGTAGTTACAAATCTAAATTCAACAAAATTAGAATTTTATCCTTCATGGAAAAAAAGTTATGGTGTATACGGTGAGAATCACTCCTTAAAAATGGTGTTTACTAAAAAAAGCTAGTTTTCGAAGGAGATGGAAAAAGAAGTGCAATCTGATTCCAAAAAGTTTTAAAAAATATATATTTAGAATCTACAAACAAAATGTCACAAATCACTAGTTTGCATCATCTTCAAATTCCTCATGGTTTAGCCGCTATAGGTGCCTAAAAGCGAAAATTTAGTTAGCAAAAATTAGTTCAGTGTCCAATTTGGCCAAAAATTGTAAACCAGTGTTGTGGGATTACCCTAATCATTGCTTTGAACATTTGAGTGAGCTCATGAGGCAAAGATATAAAAGTAAAAATCCTTTGTATGTGGACCTATCAAAGTCCCCACTAATGTAGCAATAATGTAGTTGAAAAGTGGATATCAATAATGGATAAACATGTACCAACAAGGACAACTTATTGTTAAGTTAAATAAAGTTCATTCAAAGGTTGAAAAAGATAAGAAAAGAGTAGACATCAAAATTGGAGATCATAATTCATCCAAGAAAGTGTTTGATAAGAAGGTTCATGTATAGAAACCAATGAAAAAAAGTACATACACAAAGCTCAAGGTCATTTTATGCTATCAATGTTGTACTTGTCTAAAATGCAAAGATTTGAAGTGATAAACACAAGCAAGATCAAGAATTATTATCCAAGGAACTAGTTGGAGATGAAGAGAAGAAGGAACCAAAAGGTAAGTCCATGTTGGTTTCCATGATACACTCATAATTTTTATTCTTGATGCATTTATGATGTGATTGTTTCACATAATAAACCTCACCTGAACTATAACCCTATTGGTATAGCAAAATTTTTAAGTCAAGTCAAAACATCTATGCTAGTTAGTGAATTTCTTTGGATTATTGATTATGTTGAAAGCACAAAATGATGAAAGATTTAATGGGAAACTGAGGGCACTTACAGAGTCAATAAAAAGAATCACCTTGCACAATTGCTTTGTAGGTTACCATGATAGTGAAGGTATCAAAATTCAAGTTCCTCAAGCTATTGGAGGAAGGTACTTTGTAAATAATCTTCAAGAAGTCAGATTTGGAGACACTTGGAAGGAAGGGCAACCAAGCTTTGAAATTTTTCTCCATGCTTTGGAAATATTTCAAAAGGACTTCAATGAAAAGGTGGCCAAGGATGCTCAGAAGGACCCTCCACCCCTACTCAGGCCAAAATACTTCACCAGGGAGGAGATAGAGGAAGTATAAGCTTTGGTAGGTATGAAAAATCTAGCTAGTAATCAAGAATCAACCTCCTAATATGGAATAGTTGCTTGGATATTTTTGGCATGGAATACCTTTTGGCTTTGATGGTATGGTTAACCTATATGCGGATAGCAGCTTAGGAAGGTAGCAACATGAATTTTTTTACTATGAATGATGTTGATCACCCAGTATAAAGTGTATTGGGGTAGTCTATGGATGCTAGCATGTAAAATTTGTAGCAGGGAGCAATTTGAAAATGCCCAACAAGGACCCTTTTTGGTGGTTTCTCTGTATACGTTATGGTTCTATACTAGTTTCTCAAAACTGATATTGTATATGTAAAAGAAGCATGGGCTAGCAACAACATTGTATTGAAAAGGAAAAATCAATAGTATTACACCTCATCTCTATGTAACTTGTTGTTCATACTATATATAATACAAAAATATATTTAATTACACTTTATTAGGTTTTATCTTTAGGGTTTTGCACATTGCTTTATAAAAGCAAGTCATCCCATGTAATTCATTATTACCAATAATATTATTTGCACATATATTTATGAAGATTGCTCTTGCATAATTGATTTTCTCTTTGTAGAAGGCTAATCCAGGTTTTATAAGTGATTTTGGTTATATGGAGTTTATTGGAAACTCTAACATGGTATCAAAGCATAAATCTGCAAGCCCCTTCTCAAATCTAGGAAAAATTTGATCAAAGTGTTTTTTTTTTGGATCATCAAGGGATCAACCTTGACAAATTTTTTGGTGCATTTTGGATAAAAATGACCAATATCTTTTTCTTCATGTATTTTTGAGAAAAATAATTTTTGTTTAAAATCATGAAATATCATCTAGGTACATCTGTTAGATTTTGTACATAGTGAGCAGAACTTCTAATTTTTTTTTCTAAATCGTGACTATTTTCCTTATAGAAATCAAATTAGAATGGTCATGTTTGCAATGTTGGTTGGAAAAGTTTACCCTTTAAAAAAAAAAAAAATCATAACATGAGCATACAATGTTCATTTTTCAAAAAAATTATATCGTCGAAAAGTTGATTTTGTCCTCTATTTAGATTTGAGGTTAATTTTTTTATAGAGGTATATGTGAACATTAATCCTTGCATGCAATCTTTCCTTTTTACATGTTTTATATTTTCATTTTCTCTTTGATTTCTACATGTTTTGCATGTTCTCCTTTTACAATCTTGGGGTATTGTAATAAATAAACTTCAATAAAGTTCCATCAGGGGGGCTTCTTCCATAACAATTTGATTAGAGTGTAGTCACATGGCATGCACTTTGATCCCATCTTCATATTGATGACAACTTGCATGAGTTGTATCTGGATTATGTAGTTTCTTTTGGCCACAATCTTGCTCATAACTTGACACATTTTGGTACACAACAATTCATGTCTCATATTGAGAGCCTATGGTTAATGATCTTGAATCACATTAGATTCTCATTGGGTCACATCTCAATTTGAGGGCTATTCATTTTATGGTTAATGTTCCAAAATTTGCATGGTACTTGCTCATATGGATCAGTTTTAGTCACACTTTGACATCAACATCAAGATACACATAGCTTCTAGATTATTTCATTATATCTTTCCCTCTTTTTGGGGGCATTTCTTATGTATCCATGTGATGTATGGTGTACTTGGGGGGTCTTATGAAGTCCTCTATCTTTCATTACTTGGATGCATTCTCTATTTTTTTTGCATATGTACATGGTACCTAACATGGACTTGTAGCCGGGACCCATTCATGCTTTTATGGACCCATCCTTGCACTATTTGCATGTTTCTCCCTAAGTTGTACTTAATGGGGGTGTTGGTGTAATTAAATATTTAATTACACTTTATTCAGTTTACTTAGGTCCTAATTAGGTTTTACCTTTAGGGTTTTGCATATTGCTTTATAAAAGAAAGTCATCTCATATAATTCATTATTCCCAATAATATTATTTTCACATCTTTATGCAAATTTCTCTTGCATGTTTGATTTTCTCTTTTTAGAAGAATAATCCAAGTTTTGCAGGTGATCTTGATTTTATGGAGTTTATTGGAAACTCTAACAGAACATAGGGACATGATTATATCTTTAATTACTATATAAAATGTCTTGACCTAGCTTATTATTACAATTGATATTAAAAAAGATTAAAAAGATGAGGCAACCATAGAAGTGAACCTAAGGGCCTCCCTAATTAACAACCAATTGAAGGTTGACCTAATTTATGCTACCCTAGTAATTGATGAATGGGTGCACAACTATATGTTAGACTCAAGTTCTAGCAATGTCATGCCATTTCGAGAAGAATTCATGCTTGCAAAATAACCTAGATCCATAGATTCAACCAAGAAGAGGCCATGGTGTTGTACAAAATTTGAGGTAGAAGGCATATCAAAACATCTATTTTTTATACTAGAATAATATATTTTTGTGTTGCATTAGATTCATTCACTCACATTGGTTCTAAATATAAGTAAAATCTTCCATCACATTTAATTTCCTCACTTAGCATTTAATTCTAAATTATATTTTCCACAACTATCATGTACTTTGATTTGGGTTAATTTATGCTTAAATTATGTGTTTACATCTTATTGGATTAGCCTAGAATGAGATAAGGAAATTTTTTTTTTCCAATTATATTTTTTGCTAATTCATCCTACCTTACACCATCCATACCCAAGAGTTTTATTTTAGGGTTTATAACTTCACTATTATTGAGTTTTAGATCTAATATTTTTTAATTGTATCATCATTTTTTAGATCTTGCTACTTGGTTTTGTGTTTCTATAAATTATGATTTCATTTTTATACCATTCCTTTTAGGTCTTGTGCTTTATAATGTGGTATCATGTTTTCCCACCCTACCAACCCATAGATTAAGATTTCACTTTCATCTAATGTAATTCTAATTTTTTATTTTTCCAACTTTAAATTGATTTATATTTTACTATATTACATTATTTAATACCATGAGCTACTTGTGATCTTATTCTTCCATTAAGGATTACTCATTTAACCCCTAATATGGCCATTCAATATAATAACAATGATACATATCTTCTAATTATCATGTTGAGACTCAATTGGGGATCAAAAAAACTATGATCATGAGGCTCATTTGGCTAAACAATATCTCACAATTACTAGGAAAGCTTTAATTGATGCATATGCTTGAGCAAAGTCTTTTAGTTAATTGGCACATCTCTTTTTTTTTAGTCATAAGGATCTCTATATAGTATTGATATTTTAAATGATCATGGATCTTTATTGGCTCCCTCTACTAGTCTATCATCCAAAACCATCTTCTTCTTCTAATCTTAATTCAACACCTACCTCTAATACTCTTATGACCACCATTGATACCCATAGTGTAGCCCCTACTACCACCTATCCTCCCTCTATGTTTCCCATTAAAGATTTATCCCTCACTATCCAACTTTACCCCATCGACCATACAATGTTTTAGTGAATCCATTCCCTCTAGTGTCTAATGTAGAACTCATTCTCATATCCACATGGAAACTAGGGTTACACTACACATTCCTATGTCCCATACTATTTCCCCTCTCAAAGTGTGACTCATTCCTATATTGCATCCCTCCCCACATAAAGACTAATATTTCTCATGATATGATCCATCCATTCATATTTATGACCTCACCTCTTACCTCACAAACTCATTATACTTCCTCCATTATTTATTATACATACAAGAGATTTCAATCTTACAACCCAAACTGACAATAATAATTTAATGATTCTACTTCTTATAACTCACCATAACACACATCATTACCACTTGAGGTTGTTGCATTTCTATTTCTTGTTGAGATTTGTAGAGGGGGGCTAATTGCTCAGGACCCCAGGTCACGGGAGGGTCTAGAACAATCAACTACCCTGATCTACCACATGCTAAGGGATTGTTTAAGGTAGGTTTGATGTTTTAAGGGGGTGAAAAAAAATGGAAATTGATCTACCACTATCCTTCTGTCAACTCGAGAGGTTTAGATAATTAGGTGAGTGGATTCTTGAGTCTGGACTATAACTTAGGAAACTCTCTGCTAGAAGACTCCAACATAGAAGATGGATTATGGTGCAACACATTGGCATCCTAGTCAGGTGTTGGTGTCCATACAGACAAAAAAGTATGAGTTACAGTTAAGAATAACAAGGAATGAGCTAGCTACCTGATAAAAATAGTTTTTTGCAATGATGAAAAATAAGAAATGGATAAACTACTGAAGTAGTAAGAAGAATACTTCAACTTAAGAAATAACATTTGATAAGAAAAAAAGGTGGTGAAGATCAGAATTATGGTTGGTCCAACCTCTTGCAAGCTCCACATGAATGAATACCTACACATAGTAGAATGAGGAAAAATGTTGGGGTTGTTTTAGGGCTTGCCATAATCAAACCCCTGTTTGGGTGTTCCCACCTCCATGGACAACCAAAATAGCTCAAGAAGAGAAAGTATGATAAAGGAAATCACTAAAAGGAAGAATACCAAACAATGCTAACAAAAGTGTTCTACATAAATAAAACAACTTGATCCTAAGTAAAATGGATATCACCTCCCCACCAAGATGCCCTCAAGCACGTGAAGGGAGATGTGAGCTCACAAGCTTGTGATGCCAATGTTTCCGCAACAATGTGAGGAGAAAAACTAGCAAAGTTCCAACCTTGGAGCTTCAAAAATGGATAAAGTGTTGTGAAATGAAGTTTGGAGTTCTCAAGAAGTGAACTATGATAAAAAAATATAGTTCAAGAAGTTGAATTGGTTGTGTAGAAGATGAAGAAGTTGGATTGAATAAAATCCCAAAAGAGTCGTTCAAGGTCGATCAATGGCTTAGGGGCATTACTCTTCATCACCAATGGAGAAGTGTAACATCTCTATAGATTCTATAGGCAAGAATCCTATTAGGACAACAATACATTGCACTAGCATCTGTGACTAAAATTCCCCCACTAACACTACGGACAACTCCCAAGTGGGTGGAAAGTAGATAGATGAGGTGGAATAACATTTTGGGTTTGATTTCTCTAAGGTAAGGGGTGTAAATGGGGAATTTTCAAGGGGTGAAAATCCACTCCATTACAAGATTATCCTCCCTTGATTTCAACTCTATAATTGAAAGGGTGACCCAAGTATCCACATAAAACCATTTACAATTTATTGCATAAATTTTATATATTATGTTAGGACCTTTGTAGTTTTTCCAAAAACCTTAAGGAATAATGTTATTTAATGGTTTTATTCATTATCTCCTAGATTAATAAAATTTCATGATGATAACTATTGCATTTCTATGTCTCTTTCACATCAATTTGGGTTTGAAGATAATGGTGAATGATCTTACAAATTTCACCCAACAAAGTAATCAACCCATCAATGATTATTTCATTTATAAGTTTAATCTTTGTGTGGTAAAATAAACTACAAATTTGATGATGACGAGTTACAAAAAAATTGAGGGATTCCTTTCGATTATTAAGAAAAATGTATGTTTAAGTAGCTTCCCCTCTTTTAGAGATGTGTGTGCACACTTGAAGAATCTTGAGACCAAACACTTAGTATCAAATACGTTAAAATATGGGTAATCATCTTAGTCATCTTACCCTGACAATTTTTAAAATCCAATTGGTTTTTTGAAGGATAATGTGAATCAAGTTGTTATTAGTTATAGGTTTCCTTTATTTACACTAATAACTCATTGAAAGTTCATGAAACTACAAGAATATTTGGATGATATTCTTCACATATTATTATGTTAGCCTAATTTGGATTTTTTATTATTCCTTTCTTTTGGTGCTTCACATGCTCATTTCACCTTCTATATTTTAGTACAAGCTTACCTTCCCCCAATTTTGGGACTTTTTCTTCTACCTCATTTCCTTCCTTGATACCTTTATTCTTATTTACACCTTTCACATCCTTGCATGTTTTTTTTATACCCTTACCTTTGCCTATGTTTCTACTTTGGTTGATTATTTACCTAATACTTTTCTACTTTACCTTATTAATCATTATAAGTTTCTTATTTTTCATGATCCATGTCTAACTAGTTTTTCAACATTTTACCTCAATTTTGTCTTATTTGTTATGCATCTTGATGTGTATATTCCTCATGTTTACAAATATTCCATATTTAGATTACATGCTTATGATCCTTGTACTTTACCTTATATATCATTTTTTTTATAATCCATTGCCATATCACACTTCTAGAGGTATCCTATTAGAATGGTGGGGGGTATCATCCCTTCATCATTTCACATTGGGCTTACATATCCATATCTTTTTATCAAAAGGGACATGCCTTCTTCAATGTTATTTGTGATTTCATTACCTTACCTTATTCCTAGAGCTACATCTTTAAATTACAAGGGCAACCTAATTTATCCACTCTTTCCCATGATAGGCATCACATCTTCCCCATGTAACCTTTATATTATGCTCCTAAATTTATGATACCACTAGGGACCTATGGCCTTACCTTGAGATTATAATAAAATTGTGTATCAAGCACTTGTAGAGTTAAGCCATTCACTTTAGATGCATGTATTCATACTCCCAAGGAACATCCATACCATATTGAAAAATATTTTCATGACACATAAAATTGCATGCACTATTAGCAACTAGCACTTGCACCAGACGGGGTGCAAGGTTTCGGCCAATAGAAAAATGTAGAGAAGTAAGGTTAAATATTTTTCCAAAATGGTTATAATACATATTTTGAGTTACAACTAGACACCAGTACCATAAAAAAAAAGTATTAATCTCACAGTACAAAATATACATTACCATAAGATAAGGGTTGTACAACCATCTCTTTCACAAAAGAAAGAAGTAAACATACAATTTGTTTGTTCCATCCAAAAAAAATTTGTATTATCAGTTAATGGATCTATAGATCATAATTTTTTCTTGTAGAAAGATGTAAGTATTTTCCCCTAGCTTGTAGCAGTGTATGGAATGAAATGGGTGGATGCATGGATAAATGAATGGATGAATGGATATGTTAGGCATGCAAAGGATGACAAGGATTATGTTGTGATAAGATAACTAATTTGGATTGTGGATGGCCATTTGGATAACTGCTATTTGTATAACTTTTATTTGGATAACAATTATGCTAAGTGGAGCATAACTTTATTTGCATGCTAATTGAAGATAATGTCTCAAAATTAAATAAATATTAGCAAGGAATGTTAAGTGAAGCATAACTATCATCTATCATTGAAAACTAAATCATTATAATTAATTGTTACTTTGCTTTTATGGATAGAAGTTTGGGTTCTCCTTGGATTCACTCATAGAAGTGGTTGTTTTCCTAATGGAGTGGCAAGTGTTTATAATAGAAATTGAGTAAAATAAATTGGCTCCACACTAAACATACGACACTAAAAATTGTGCAAGGCAACAACAATAGTGAAATGAAAAAATTGGAAAAAGAACTTGGATGCTCCCTTCAGAGTTATGTTCCTTAAAAAATTAACAAAATATAGTAAAATATAATAAAAAAAATATAAAAAAATCTTTACACTAAGTGAGATAAGTTTGAATAAAATATCTAATAAAATGGAATAAATAAAATATACTTAAAAATTATTTACACTATTTGTGGTAAAATTGAATAAAAAGATAAAATATAACAAAATCTAATAAATATAATTATAAATCTGTACACTATTTGAGTTAAATCTAGTAAAAATCTAATAAAATATAATAAATAATTTGAATTTAATATTTTTTCCTATTTGTATTTAAATTTTAGCCAATATAGACTTGTAAACATATCATTTTATCTATTTTGTAATAAGTTTGATATTAAATATTTTATATCTATAATAAAAATAGTATAGTAAAAAAATCTTTACACTATGTGAGATAAGTTTGAAAAAGTATCTAATAAAATAGAATAAATTAAATAAATAGCCCGTATTTGAATTTTTCGGAGCATTTTCTTTATGGTGGATGCTTATACTTGATAGGTAGTAGTTTTTCTTAAATGACATATAAAGAAGAGTAATGTAGACACTTTTTTATTCCTTACCATTTGTACCATATTCACCTTTATATTGTATTATTTATATTTATTGTATAAATAAATATAAAATGGGTTTTCAGTTCAAAAAAAGTGGCCTACTTTAAAAAAAGTGGTTTTAGGAAGGTTTAAGAAACTTTGATAAAATCAAATCAAATCTTATCATGAAAAATAAAAGTAGTTACTATTTAAAAAAATATAAATAACAATTACATATTAAAAAATATAAATAACAATTACATAAATTTAAACTTCACAAAAGACATGCTGAAACACATAGCACGTGTGTAGACAGGTGGTGGGCGCTCATGGTTGCACATATTTTTAAGGTAAAGGATGTCGTAACGTTAAAGCCTAAATGCACTCATTATCAGGATGCTTGGCCATAATTTTCATTTTGGTAAACATGCTGTAAAATCTTCTCAAAACCTTAATGTCAAGCTGCAAATCAGCAAATTGGAGAAGCGAAAGGTCAATACCAACGAGCAAGAGCTTGGAGGAGCAGAAACCAGTAGCAGCGGGGAAAGCAACAAAAGAGCGACGAAGAACAGCTAGAAAAATGGCGTACAATGATGAGCAACAATTTTTTTAGGGTAAAGGATGTTGTACTGTTAAAGCCTAAATGTGCTCATTATTAGGATGCTTGGCCGTCATTTTCATTTTGGTAGACATGATCTGTCGGCCATCAATCTATTTACAATCGGATATTGTGGACTGTCATTATGACAATGTTCAAGCATTTCCTTATCTCTTAGATTGCTTTTAATAAATACCTCCGATTTTCTTGTCAAATTTTATTTGATGCCCCTTTCATTAGCCTTTTTCACTCCTGCTTTCTTCAATTTAACTGCAGATGGAAGATTGAATCTAATGTCTGACGGCTTTGGCCAAGGGTTCCATAATTTTTTTTTTCCGAAACAAAATATTTCCCGAAACAAGAGAAAGTGATACATTTCCAGTATATGACTCCTCTTTGAAGATCTGCAAAATATATAAAAATCAAAAGGTCGATAAATGTTAGCAATGACTACTTTTAGTACTAAATAGATCTTGTCCCGGGCTATTTCCACAGAATTCATCTCCACAGAAAGAAATTGTTCGAGAACGAACACGGGTATCTGATTCTCCAATTTCATTACATCTTTGCTGATCGTAAGCACCATGCTGATATCACTATCTGGATAGAAAAGTGGATGAATGTTTTCAAATTATATTTTGTTTATAGTAAGGCGTTCATTCTTTTTGTAGGCGTACTACTAGGTGGTGGCAATGGCGATGGCGCGATGCTTGGCACTTAATGGAGTAGAAGATATATTTTACCTTCTTAGGGGAGAGGGACCCAGAGCGGGGTTCAATAGTGGGGATAGAAGTAGTCCTTAGTGGGCCTCATAGTGGAGCACCTTAATATCCAATTGCAAAACATTTTTTATCCATAAAGTACATAAACTGACAAATCATGTGTTGCCACATTAGTGCACCAATAAAACATGACTTAGTGCACCACTATCGGTCTCACTTTTTTTTGGGCCTTTTTGGATACCTCAACAAAATACATGCTGATATGGCATCATATTTGATGATGTGGCCCTAAAACAAAATATAGAAGCATGTGAGTTGCCAATTAAATTGTTGTACAAAATTGGAAGTGATTTGAAATTTTCACATAAGATTTTGAGAAATGTGAAGTTAGAGTTCTCCACTATAGGCCCTTCTCCCCTAACTACCATCAAACAACTGTATATTTGAATGCTTACCATAGTGAATTTGATGCGACTCTCCTTCCACCAAGTTCAAAAGCATTTAATGCATTGAAGATTTGTCGGGTCTGGCAATGCCCCCAAACTGGGAGTAGTTTACACAAACCGCTAGCAGTAAAAAGGCATGAGACAGGTTTTGATCAAAACCTCAAACCTTATATAACCTATCAGCTAATAAATTGGGAGAATAAAAAAGAGATGGGTTTGTGAAGTAATTCTATAAAATCCTAAAGAGCTTAAAATTGAAAAATCCTAAAATAACAAATCAAAAGGGAGTTGGTGTTCCTTCTAAAGACCATAAATAGCCACAAAATATTCATGATAAAAAGAAAAAACTAAAGTAGAAGTAAAACTGATACAAAAAAATACATTTTAGACACAAAAGACTACTTGAGTTTCAAAGAAAAAAGTTATGGTGCATCAAATGTCAATCATTCCACCACAACCACAAGAAAATAAGAGAGAAATTTGGGTGAGTAAAGAGATGCCTAATATAGTTCACCAATGGATCATGTGTTTGTGTTTGTTCCTAGTATGAAGGGCTACAAAGATGAAACACGTGTAATAGAAAATGCTAGTAAAGAAGAACAAGTAGCAAACAAAATTGAAGAAAAACATGTCTTTTTTTAGGACCAAGGATGATCTTTATAAGATGAGGTTAAACCTCCAAGATGTGTTCAATGATATATGAGTGTCACTACAATGTATACACTTATATTTCTATAGATTAAATATCATTCTTGTGCTCCTATAGATTAAATATCATTCTTGTGCTCCTACAGATTAAATATCATTCTTGTGCTTTCACATGGATCTTAAAGAAAAATGCAATTATGCAAAAGGCACAAACATTTTCTACATCAAAAATAGAGAGGCAATGGCTAACAAAGGCTCCCATGCCCATTTGTCACATATCATATACATTCACCAAAAGTAACATATCTTATCATAATGAAAATCAATAAATAGATTTATTTTATCTTAATGATTATTTTTAATTCAAAATCAAAATAAAATACTTTTTTTAGAGACATGATTGATTAGGTTTGAATCTCTAATAATTTTGAGGAATAGATTTTCTTTGTTATAATGATTTAACTAAAAAATTTAAATAACTATTTTTCTTTATTGATCACACTTAAAAAATAATAATAATAATTTCAACAAATTTCTTTCTCTATTTATATTAACTGAAAATAACTTCTAATTTAAAATATATATTTAACATATAATCCATTTATTATAAAAACAAAAAACTCTAATATCTATAAAATTTAATTATTTATAAAAAATCTACTAAAAAAAAAAAACCCTATTCTAAAATAATGGCTAGGCTGAATGGAAGTATAGATGTCACCTTATCTAGAAAAGCAAGCAGAGAGAGAGAGGAAGGTAGGTTCGTTACTTACCCGCCAGTTATATCCATGGTCCACCCCGAGCGAGAACAGATCTTGTCAAGGGCATCCTTCCATCCGTCAATCTCTTCTTTTGGGTATCGATCTGAATGGCCATAATGTTTTTCAAATGCTTGCTTGTACTGACTGGACTCCTTCCGAGGATATCTGACGTGAGTTGGATCCACATAATAAAACAGAGGAATGATCAAGCCTGGGGTTCTCAGCATGGCGGCGGCCTCCTTGAGACACCATGGAGAGTCTGCATAGCCTTTTGAAAATATAGGAATGCGTATGGCACTGCTCTCGATCGCTCCTTCCAAGCTCGACGAAATCGGAGCTCCCTTTTCCAATTTGTTGTCGTCCTTATAGACATTGAGTCCTGCAGCAGTAAGAGCTTGATAGAGATGATCAACCAGAGTCTTTCTCACATCTGGTCCCCTGAAACTCAGAAACACATGATATTCCTTATTGCTTCGGAAAGGAATTCTATCTGTGGGAGGCATGTATTCTTCAATCTTGACTTGTTCCATTTTAGGAGTTGCAACTGAAAATAGTGGTAGAGAGGATTGAACCCAGAAAAAGCCTATACAGATCTTCAATCCGGTGCTGCTTTGTATAAAGCCAACTCAAGCTTTAGCTCGACACCAAAGATGACCAGGTCAAATTGACAGATTGGAAGGCGTGTCTGCTTAACCATGTCAGGCTGTACGTCTATATTCTATACAAAAGATTCCCCACTCAACAGCTGTTTGGGAGTCACGGCAAGCCGACCAACTTTTGTTAAATTTTTTATTCGCTCAGTCATGTCCAGTTTTTGTCATGTTCAGTTTTAATTAGTTTTTAAATCCCACTAGTCATTGGAATTGCAGAAGTTAAGTAAGTATTCATTTAGTGGCCGACAATATCTTTAAAAAATATCTCTTCAAAAGATAAGTAGGTATCAATTCCACATATTTTATTGCTTTACTTTGAAATGAATGTGGGAATTTATAGAATACTGGACTTTAGAATTATTTCAAAAGATATGTCCAATGGCTGAGACAAACTCCACAAATTTTTAATGCTTACGATTTTTTTTTTAAAATCCACTTTATGCAAAATTTGCCTCAAGGTCAAGACATTTGTATATTTAGTTTTTGAAATATCCTTCAAGCTATAAAAATCTTACAACCCTACAAGTTCAAAGTTGGCTAATGTTTTTGCCAAGTTTGAAGACTTCATCATTTGTAGGAAAGTGTTACAAGATGGAAAGGTGGGAATTTGTTTTAAAAAGTATAATTAAATTTTAATTGAAAGTTTTTTTTATGTCTTTAGGTTTATATTGTGTATTAGGTTATGAATAGTCAGTTTATATCTACATTGTTATGCAATTTTTTTAAGAGAAAGTAAAGTTTTGAAATAGTCTTTTAGAATTAAAAGGGAGATGATCTTTTGGTTAAAAGAGATTAATAAAGAATATATATAAAAACTCTTTTAAAAGGAGATGAATAATTATTTATTTAAATAATTATTACAACGAAACTTTTGGGAAAAGGTGTGATGGTTTGGAAACCACTCTTTAAGGCTTATATAAAATACTTATATGAGACTTGGAAAGGCATGGAGAAGACTCAATGAAGATAAATAAGTGGCTTGGAAAGCTATGGGCATTAAAGAAGGGGGAACATAGACTGCATCCAACTCAAGGTACAACGTAGAGCTTAGTTGGTCTTGGATAGGGCTTGGTGTGCACTTAAGCATCGTTATGTTGAACCAACACTTGTGTAGAGCACAATAGTGTGTTGTGTTCCAAAAGGAACTAGTTCCTCCTAGATTGTTCCATAGCAAGACCCAATACCAACAACATCTTCATAGGGTGAGAGTGGCTTTTCTAGGTGTTGTTATTCATATAAATATTGAAATCCATTAATATTAAAAGATATTGGAATATTATGATTTTGATGTTAACCTAAGTGCATTACATGGATGTGCTATAAATTTAATTTTCTATGTTAATTAATTACTTTAGAAACCTTGTCCAATTGTTACATATTGTAATTTAGACATCATTTTAGTGAAATTTCATCTTCTAAATGATCTTAACTCTAATATTTAATCTATGAAATCTACGACTAATGCTTAAACAACTGTAGGAGGAAAAGTGACATTACATTTACTATTAGAGCCTAATGATCATGCCTTCCTATCTTTGAAATTTTTGTTATGTTTTAAAATTTCATATTAACCAATATTTAAAATGCTCTTTTGTCTATGTATAACATTAAATATTTTCTCTAAACTATGGGTCCTGAAACTTAATTCTATAAGATCTAACTTATAACCTGTGTATATATGCTAAACTTTATTTCTTTATTTGTTCATTAACATTATTGAAAATATTAGATCATATACATGTGTTCATGTTCATGTTCATATCCATATTCATATTCTAGAGTTAACAATGCTTTGAAAATGTCCTATTTACACTTAGACTTAAAAATAAGATAGCATATCCATAACTTATTAATATGATTTCCATATATATGTTCAAGTAAGTTATTAATGTATTAACCTATAATATTCTTTAATTATAATAAATTACCACTATATATAATTGTTTAAGCCTATTCATCACTCTCTTCAAATTTATATCCTCTCTTTTAAGAATACATCATTCAAAATCATTTGAGATTGCTTTCTATTCACATTCTATCATGTGGCCATATATATCTTTTTGTACACCACCATGGACTGAGTCATACACATTTCTTGGTATCCAAATATTTGTAAAAGACTATATAGTATACTGAGTCCTAATTGAAAGAACAATGTTCTAAAGGTTGAGACCTCTTTTGTTAGGGGTTGTGTCTCTAAAGTTGTTGGAAAACACTCTACAAAAAGGAGGGTAAATTTTTTTGATTACATTTATGGTGGCCAAAATATTTCCAACTATAACATCAGATACAATTTACACCTTTCATATTGATGCAGACCAATAGAATATTGGTGATGTTCATTGAATTTAAATTTTCTCTTGTTAGTTGTATTTGTATGGTAGTTTTTGAATGTTGTGAAAATGGAAGTGAAAAACCCACAAACTTAAAATATTGCAACACAAATTAGTTGCAAAGAAATATAGAAGAAAATTAAATGGAATAATAGAATAATATACAAGACATAGATTTATGTGGTAAAACCTTGACAATATGTCAAGGAAGCATCCATAGGGCAAAGTATCAGTATTTTTATTGCTCAAAGAAATAAATTATAATCTTCACACAACTGCTACTCTTTAATTATAATTCATTACAATAATTTTTTCCTTCAAGATAGCCAGATATTGAAACATAGAAAAATGGATGGGAAGGGGATGAGTTTTAAATGCAAAGAACTTAGTAAATTAATTCCCCTTTTCTAAGGATGTTTCATTAGGATGCAGATCCACAAGGTGCCTAGATTGACTTTCAACCTCAAAGCTGAACCAATCAGACCAGGATCTATCCTTTTGAGTCTTAAAAATAAATTGGAAATGATTTGGAAAGATTGACCTAATTGAACTATATGATCTAATATAAAAAATGAAATAGTTAGAAGATGCACAAACTGAATCTATAAATTGTAGATCAATCTAGGGATTGTTGGATGATGTGTACCTATCACCAAAAGCAAGATTTAGCATGTGCAGAGGGACTTAGTCACCCCTAGGAAAATGGGTATTTGTAAACTTTACTAGAACTTCAAAATGTGATCCTATAGCTCTCTCTCTACTCTATCTTCCTACACCTACAAATCTCTATTTTCGGATCTGAACCTATAATGAATCTACAAATGAATTTTTTTGGGTGGCTATATGGGGGTTTTCCACAGTCAAACCCCTATTTTGGTAATTAAACCTTAAAAAAATCCATAGATCTAATAGAAAACACTGTGAGAGCCCTAATCATATGTGTATCTAAGGTTGTTAGGAGCTATAAATGCAAGGAAACCCTACTCAAGTGTATTAGAGAGAGATTCCTAAATGAAAATGATAAGATCTGATTAGGGAGAAGTCAAACACCCTAAGTAAATATGAAATACAATGATACCTTGCTTTAAGCTACAAGAGAAATGAAACTTGAGGATGAGAACATTAGGAAACAAATTATTAGCTTGAAGTGGTCAAATGCATCTCCCAAACCTAGACTCTATCGCGTCTTTCCATAGGCATCAACCTTCAATCATGTGATTAAACTTGATAAAATCCACAAATGGGCTTGAACACCTACAACTTCAAGTAATTCTACTCCAAGAGTTCAAATTTTGTTTGCTCAAATGCTGTGTCTTATGTTCTAGTTTTGAAATGGTGAAAAGACTAGCCATTTATAAGCATTTCTTTAATTTCCCAAAGATTAGATCACAAAAATTGACATTTGAAATTTGAAATTTGAATGTTAAAATGCCACCAACAATACACTTAAATTTGGTCCTCAACAAGATATGGGGACCCATTCACCCATGGGAAAATGGGTCCTAGGCCTCTTTTCCAAGATGAAGTATATTGGTGGGAAAACATTATTTGTTTGGATTTATTCAATGCTTGTAATTTGTCAAAAAATGATAAAATAGGCCTCATAATGCATAATAAAAGGGAATTAGGGCCTATTTAGGAGGGGTTAAAAATGAATAAAACCAAGGGTCACTACAAAAGGTCCAAACTAAGCATGAAATTATACTATCACCTACAAGGGAGTAGAATTTTCTATGCTACATGTAGCCCTCACTTTAGTGACCATATGACACTACATGCATATGAAAGATAAAGTATTTAAAATAAATCACGCTACATAAAAGGACACACATATGGATATTATAATTCATAATTTGAGAATAAGAGAATGAAGCCCCCAATGTAGTCATTTGGAAAAGCACAATGATAGGAACTACATCTCGCAAAACTGATTTGTTAGTTGTTCAAAATCATCTTATAGTTTCAAATAGACATATTGGAATTCTATGGAGAACCAAATTTGATGGTAGATGTATGCCCCTTTATTTCGCTTCCTTTACAAAGGTGGAATCAGGGTGACAATCTAACCACATCAAATTGTTAGGTGTATTGATAGAAATACTCACGATAGTGTTATGAGACTACAACATCTATCAATAAATATTGGAGATGATTAGGGATAGAACTATGAATCCAACAAAATAGAAAACGTCAAAATTGAAGCTCACTAGCCCCCATTATAGTGATTTGAATGGAATGTGTTATTAAGAAATTTTACTTTATATAAGTGCAAAATCATCTTTTTGACTATAATTTTCTCATTTACTATTTGGAGATAATGGAAGAGATACCTTTATGTAGAGGAGTGAAGATGTCGAGCTGACGACTATGCCAACCCCCGAGACTTAAGGTCATACAAGAAAAGGTTGTGGACGATGCCATCACACCCAAGGTGAGTTCCTTGTACCTTCTCCCTGTGATTTTTCCTTAGTATTCTATACTATTTTAAAGCATTTTTCTAAAATAATGGCATCCTTGTACAAACTGGGTGACCCTATCCCAAAATGCTGACCTTGTCCCAAAATGACACCTATTTCTTGAGTCATTCAAGATTTTATTTCAATTATTTGGTTATTGATTTTTCCATGTCACTAATTATTTCCTTTGCTTCTTTGAGGATCTGCCACATGCACAACAACATCTAGGGGGTGATTTTTTCAGTTCTCTAAGAGCAATTTACACGAATTACTGATGAAGGGTTATCCATTTACAATCTAAAACTCACAAAAACAATACAAAATTGTACAAACAATATGCAAGAAGGAAGCAAATGGGTATGTATAGGATTATGATGGGCCAAAGAGTGGTGATATGATGGGTATGTGTAGGGTAGTGGTTAATGACTTTTTTTTACCCAAAATTGATGAAATGAAAAAGATTTTTAAAGGAGATTCTCAACTTTCCACCAATATAAATTATGCTTTACTTTGAATTTAATAAATAATTATTATTCATTTTCTATTTGAATTATGACTAAAGTCCTAATTGAAAGGCTAATTGAAAAGCATCTATAGCTTTCAAACGGTATCACACTTTTTGAATCCAAAAGATGTGTCACATTCTATGCTTTGCATACTATAGGATTAAAAAAAATATGAATTTCATGAAGTTTTGACCAAGTTAAGGTGGTCAGACATATGAGTTTTATATTTTTTAAAATTTGTAATAAAAATTCATAATTAATTATTTACTTGGAAAAAAATTACAAAAAAATATGCATCACATCGAGACATGAGTCCTCTACTTATATCTAAAATATTATAAAAAAATATTATCATTTTATCGTGGTTAGGGTTGTCAGACAAACACCCACTTCTTATTTTTTCCCTAAAATTTAAGTACTACTGCATTGAAATTTTAAATTTTCACCAAATAGATTTTTTTTTAAAATAAGCCTAGTAGTTTAGAAACTACATTGAATTTGCTAAAGATTCTATTCCTACATATTTTTGAAATAATATAGATAACTTATTTAAATTTTTACATCAAGTTTCCTAACTCTGATTTTTCTGAATTTTTTCGCCACTTAAGGGCCTATTTTTTCCATGATGATCCTACACATACCCAAAGGTTTTCTATTATCACTGAAATGAAAATAAAATTACAATATTACAATTTCCATCATACATGCACTTTGATTACATAAATATACAAATATGCAAATTGGAGCCACAATCCACTATGCTATTCCCTCCCTTTATAACCCACATTCACATCCTTTATTTGGAAGGTGTAACCACCCTATAATATTCTAGAAAGTGTAACTTCCTCAAGAAGTTGTGTTGAAATTTTATTTTAATTTTGGTAGTACAACTTTGCAGGGTCATAACTTTGGATCCAACTATCAAATTTTCAATTATAATACCTTTTAGGAAAGATCTTGAGAAGTCACACCCTCAAAAAGTAGTACCATAAATGGTAGACTACATTTTTTTTCTAATTTTCAGGCCCACCCAGAGCCTCTAAGTGCCTCAAAATTGACTTTGAATATTTTGAAAAGATTTTTAAAAATTAAAATTTTAATATCTCTCAAATGATAAATGATATTGAAGTGATTTCTTCATAATTAGCTTCAATTTACCATTCTAGAGATCTATGTAAGATTTCATGCCCAACTGTACATAAATGCAAACTTACTAAAAATAGTAATCCTACCAAATTTGGCCCTCATTGAAGAAAAACAACATAACAACATTTTTTGGGTAATGCAAGACTACTCTTACACCCTGGATGATCCTGCATCAGATACCCATCGAGCAAATTGAAAAGTGACTCTGTCAGTTCTTAGGAGTTAGAGGGAAACTAAGATGGTTAACCTTAGTCTCAGATAACCATGATGAATCTTCAACTAGCATTCCTCTCCATTTCATGAAGTACGTTCTTCATATTTCATGTTTCTTGTGCTTCTAGCCACATGACTATCCAAAATTTCTTCTATCTCTTCCTTTTCTGAAGTAGGTGTTGGAACATTCCATCGTACCTCTATCAATTCATTCTCCTTATCTCTTTCATGATACTCTATCAAATTAGTAATGTTAAACACAATTGAAACATGAATCTCACTCAACAACTCTACCTCATATGCATTTCCTGAATCATGTTTCTTTAAAATTTTACATGGCCCAAACTTCATCTTTAACTTATTGTATGTGCCAACTAGAAACCTCTCCTTTTGCAAATGAACCATGACTTCCTCTCCTACTTGGAACTCCTTATACCTCCTTATCTAATCTGCCTTAGCCTTATATTTCAAGTTCATCTTATTGATATATTTCTTCACCTCTTCATGCAAATTCTTTAGGTGCTCAGTAAAATCTTTAGCCTCAACACTACTCTTCTCCCCCTTATCCATCTTTCTTAGTTTAGAAGTAGTTCTTGGACTACTCCCATACACAATTTGGAATGATGATTTACTAGTTCTCCTATTGACAAAATTGTTGTAAGAAAATTTTTCTTGTGGTAAAATCAAATCCCATCCCTTGGGTTCATCTCCTACTAAGTATCTCATCAAGTTACCAAAACTCCTATTCACTGCCTCTGTTTGTCCATCTATCTATGGATGGTGTGTAGAACTAAACTTCAAATCAGTCTTCATCTTGTTCCACAATGTCCTCCAAAAATACCCAACAAACTAGGTATCTTGATTTGAAACTTTCTTTTGTATAGACCATGTAGTCTCACCACCTCTCTAAAAAATCATTCTACAACATGAACATCATCACTGATCTTATGACACCTAATGAAGTGTTCCATCTTCAAAAATATATCCACCACCACAAATATGGAATCATGCCCTCTCTGTGTCTTTAGAAAACCAAGAACAAAATCCATACTAATGTCCTCCCACATGGCTTCTCAGGTATAGGTAATGGCTAATACAATCCAATATTCTAACTTGTTCCTTTCACCATCTCTAAAACTCTACTCAAACTTCTTCACATCCTACTATAACTATGGTCAATAATATCACTCACCAATAATAGCAATGGTCTTATTGCAACCAAAGCGTCTAGCTAATCCTCCACTGTGTTTCCCCTTAATCAGGTTCTCTCTCATGGAACTCCTTGGAATGCACAACTCATTCCCTCGAGACACGATACCATCTTGGAAATTGTAAAATCCAACCATCTCATCCTATCCAAATTGCTAGGCTCCTTGCAAGCTCTCCAAGCCTCTGCAAAATCAGTATCCTTAGGATACAAGCTCTTGAGTTCATTGAATCCAACAACTTCAATTTGCATTTTTATTAACAAGTTTTTCCTCCTACTTAAGGCATCTACAACTTTGTTAGATCTTCCACTCCTATGCTTAAAAAAAATGTATAACTTTTCAAAAATTCAACCCATTTCAAATGTCTTTAATTTAGCTTCCCTTGACTATTCAAATATTGTAAAGCTTGATGATCAATAAATAAAAAAAATCTTTTGGAAAAAAATAGTGTCTTCATTTCTTGAAAGTATGAACCATAGCATAAATATCTTGATGATAAACAAAATACTTCTTCTTTGCATCATTCAACTTTTCACTAAAATAGGCAATGGGTTTAACTTCTTGAATCAAAATCACTCCAATGGCAATGCCACTAGCATCACAATCTACCTAAAATACCTTGTTGAAATCTAGAAGTGCCAAAATAGGTTGCTCTATGAATTTATTCTTCAACATATCAATACTTGTTTTTACTCATGTAGTCCACTTAAACTCTTCTCTATCCCCTCTCATGTTATTTTAGTTAGAGGTGTACAAATACTACTAAAATTTTTGATAAACTTTCTATAAAAATTTTCCAAGCCATGAAAATATCTCACCTATGGAGAACTCCTTGGTGTAGGTCATTCAATAATAGATTTGAACTTCTCTAGATCCTTACGAACCTCTGTTGAGATAACAAATCCTAGGTACACCAACTCTCTCTTCACAAAATTGCACTTCTTCAAATTGATCAATAACTTCTCCTTTCTTAGCTTCTTAAAAACATTTTTGATATGCATCAAATGCTCCTTCAATATCTTAATAAAAATTAAAATGTCATCCAATTAAACAATGAAAAATTTACCCAAAAATTCTTTCAACACCTCGTTCATGAGATGCATGAATATACTTGATGCATTGGTTAGCCCAAAAGGCATGACTAACCACTCGTACAAGCCCTCTTTGGTTTTGAATGTTCTATTCCATTACTCTCCTTCTCTAATTCGAATCTAGTGATATCCACTCTTAAGATCTATCTTTGTGAAGTACTTAGATCCACTCAAACAATCCATGATGTCATCCATCCTTGGCAAGGGAAATCTATACTTGATGGTGATCTTGTTCATGGCTCTGGAATTTGTACACGTCTAAAATTCCCCATTCTTCTTTGGTGCTAGTACTGTAGGTATCACGCATGGAATCAAACTCTCTCTGATTAATCCCTTTTGCAACAAATCTTGCACTTGTTTATTCAACTATTCACTCTTTGCTAGAGTCATATGATGAGATGCCTTATTTAGAAAAATGGCTCTAGGAATCAGGTCCATTTGGTGGCTAATCTTCCTTACTAGAGGAAAAGCTCCAAGTATGTTATTAAAAAAAATATCCTAAAACTCATTCAAAAAATTTGAAACCTCTATAGAGACATCATTAGTATCTTCTTTATCTACTCTAGGGATAAAAGTGAAACACATATGCTCGTGTCTCATACCTTCTAGGAACTTTCTTCCATCAACCAAATAAATCCTTAAATTACTACATACCTTTTCTTCTACGTCCTTAAAGGCTTTCAACTTATAAGAAATGCCATCCTTTGTCAAGGAATAGGTGTTAGCATGTCCATTATGCACAACTTGTTGATCAAACTACCACGGTCTTCCCAAAAACATGTGAAAAAAATGCATAGGTATAATATCACACAAAACTTCATCCTAATAGTTACTAGTCATAAAATTTCTCATTGATTGAAATTCCCTATGGTCCTTCTGCAACCATGCAATCTAGTATGGTTTTGGATACCTTCTCCTTTCCAACTACAATTTAGTTACCAGTTCCTCTTAAACAATATCATGATTGCAACCTCCTTCAGTGATAACATTACAAAATTTACATTCACACTTGCATCTAGAGTAGAATAGGTTCTTTCTTTGATTTGGTTCCTTCTCCTCATTCAACAAGGCTCTTCTGACAACAAGGGCCTCTTCTCTTTTAGTGTATTCAAAATATGAAGACTAAGCATCTTCATCTACATGGGAAACTTAGGCATTACCTTCAAGTCTTATATTTTTCCTCCCTTGATGTTGAGGACACTCGTAGGCTCTATTTCCTTCTTCTCCACATTGAAAAAATGTTCCACAAAAACCTCCTCTTCTCAGTTTGCATCCAAATGTTCCTCTTCCTCTTTGGTCTCCATTATTCTGATCTCAAGGATGGTAGGTATTATCTCCCTTTTGGTTTGAATTGCTACTAGATCCTTCAGTCTTCTTTTGATCTTCACTTTGGCCTCCATATGACCATCCAGTAGTCTTTCCACCACAACCTCAACCCCTTTTCTTGATTGTGAAACTTTTGTAGATCAACTTTGATCTTCCACCTTTAGGGAAAAATGATATGCATCTTCAATCATGGTCATCCTCAACAAACTCAACTCCTCTTGGATGCTTGGTTTCAACCCATTAATATAACGAGAAACCTTCTCCTTGTCGCCCTCTGAATGGCCTACTCTAATCAAGACCTTATAGAATTCTTCTATGTATTCTTTGACAGATCTCCCCACTTGCTTCAATCCTTGTGTTAGGTCTCAAAAATGTAGGTTTTTAACCTTAAGAGGGTGCCCAATCTCTTAGTATGTTTTTGGCTAATGAATTGGGAGAATATGATTGATAACCCCCTGCTCTTTATACTCTGCTAAACCTAGGCAGGTGTACCTAAATGATAAGGAAAATTTAAAGGTTTAAATATAGTCTCTAACTTGGGTGTTCTATTCACAATGGGATGTGGACGTGAAATAGATGCTTGGCTAACAACTAATTGGGACTACTGTTCATATTTTGAGAATCAAGTCTATGAGTAAAATTTGTATAAAATATTCTAAGTATGACTAGTGCCTAATCCTATAATTAGGTGATTGGAGTTAGATTTATGTGATGATGGAGAAAAATATGTAAGGTAGATGGGTCTACTTCTTAGCTTAACTCTAACTTGTTGGGCACATTAGATGTTTGCAACTTGTACAAGCGTGCAAGTTTTTCAGTTATTGTACTCTTCTTTATGAATCCCAGTGCTATTTTACCAAATTACTATGATATCACAAAGGATTTTTAATTCTTAACTTGAGGGAAACCAATCAAAATAATCAATTTAAAAGGATTTTAATCCCTATCTAAGGAACCGATTAAAATGAATTACTTGAAAGGAATTTAAATCAATCTAGCTAGAACCCAATCAAGAAAATCACACAACAACAACAAATGTGTGGACTGAAAAATTGTATAAATTTGAATAATAGAGGAAAACCACTTTGGAGACAACACAACATATATGATTGAATATTAACACAACAGTTGAACACTAGAAATAAATCACCAATTTTGAACAATCTTCTCCATTGATTATACTTAAAAATTTATGTATTAATAGCAAAAAAAATTTGATGTATTAAAATATGAGTGTGGATAGATGAAGTGGAATGGTGGTGATGATGATTTTCTAACCTACTAATATTCCTACTACTGATTATTATTTTCAATTTTGATTTCAGCCTTCATATATACATTACATTTTCAAGGGTTACAACCCTTTGCATATCTGTTGCATGTAGATTTTCATTTAATTAATCATCTATGAAAAACTAAATACTTCAACTTTAATCCTCATATTTGTAATCTCCATGAAAATTAATTCTAATTGGGTGCTGCTACAATAATGGGTTACACTTTTTGGGATATCCTAATTTTTGACTGAAATCACATATTTTTAGAAAATACAATGATTTATGACTTTAAAGGTTCCATTTAAATTATTTTAATTAAAGAGGGATTGATCAAACCCCCTTAGATCAAACCCCCTTGGATAGAACCTTGTTAGATTTAAACCATACCTATAATCAAGTCTCCTCTACACCTATCAAAATGTTGATAAAAAACCACATTTGATTTACCTTTTGGGTGATCAAATGAATTCATTTAAAATTTATGTGTTGTAAGCCTATAGCCCTTACTATAAGCTTCCTAAAAAGTATAATTTTAATATGTTTAATTTGATTATTATATTTATTTTTTATTTCTTGTGAATGTAGGTATTTCAATGAACATCAAGTTCTTTATTTCACACATACGAAAAAATAAAAAAATAGAGAAAAAAATTCTAAAAAATACATGTGCCCTAGGTATTGATGTCCTTATTCCAACAAAAAAAGAATAAGTTAATTCAAATGAATACAAAAAAAGTTATGCAGGCCGAAGTACACCTCTATCCAAATTATAATTACGCTGACTTGGAAAATTAATTAAAAAAAATATGTAACAAAAAATTACGAAAAAAATATCCATCCCCTAGATATTGGTGTGAAAATTTTATATTTTCAAAATCAGAATTGTATCCTATCTATAAAAAAAGTTACATGGGCCGAAGTAAACATCACTTTTTAAAAATGCTGATTAGTAGAAAAAATAAGTTATTAAAAATTACATAAATGATTCACAATTTATTTTTTAATTTATTTTAAAAAATATAATTAGAATATACACAAAATATCTAACAAATAACTAGTTCGATTCATCTTAAAAACCTTAATGGTTTAGCTGCTATAGGTGTAAGAAAGTGAATGTCTGGTGAAAAATACTGATTTTAATGTCAAGTTTGGCCAAAAACTGTAACCCATTATTGTGGGATCACCCAATTATAATTATTATCTTTCCTTTTCGAGCAACTTTATTTCAATATAAAAAATACTACTCAAATAAAAAAAAATTACCCACTCTTTAATCTCATCAAAAAAATATTTTATTTCATTTATCATCGGTGAGATTTATGTCCTCTTAAAGTGATAAAATATTCACCAAATATGATAATAATATTTTATCTCCTTCACCTAAGAATCTATTTTACCCTTCATCTGTGATTAAATGTTTTTTCGTCCTATCAGGGAGACTTGCTTTTTTGTCTTCCCGATATTAATGTTTCTCTCTGATGCTTCTTTTGTTATTGTTTTACTCTATTTAGGCCATCGAAGAGACTCACATCTTACTCACTCTGATAAGTCAAAGTCCCTCCAATAAGATTTTTCTTTGTAATGCTACATACTCCATCTTAGCATGATTCTAGGGTTTTCCTGTGATGGTGAGGAAAACCATTGTCATTTCTCTTACGTGCTCACTTTTCTCTGTTTCAAATCTGTATTTGTATTTGAATCTTAATAACACCTTCAAGAATCGGGCTTCCCTCCTTGTCTGTCGATCTCTCTACCTCCCTTCATCATGGGTCTTTCTTTTTCTCTTCTAATTTATTTGCTACATTCTAAACTTTTACAAAAGGCAATATCCACACAATATTTAGCTCTCCTTCATGTCACCTTGAACTTCAAAGTTTTGGCATGATACGTTTTTCCCTTGGCATCCTCTCTATGCATCAAATTCTTTATTGCAAAGGTATATTGTTTAGTGACAATGCCATATGTTGATTTACTTCTCATATAGGTGTGTGACTTAAGGGCCCTTGTTGTGCATTGGGTATTATTTCTCCTCAACTCTGGTGCATATATTGGTATTTAATTTAATGGAATGATTTTGATTTTTAGGATTTCCCTAATTATGTTTTAGTTAACCATATAAATCTCCACCTTTCTCTGTATGTGTGAGTCATGTTTGACAAGAACATAAATATATTCCACACCATCCCTTCTCGTGGGGACCTATAAGCAACCCAAAGAGTTTGCTTATTATTTATATAGAATATCCTTAGCTCACGGATCCCTTTTTCCCTTTGATGTTGTAATTCTAGTAAGCAAAAAAATAAACTTCATAAGAGTTGTGGAATACTCATGATCTTTGAATATTATTCCTACTCCACTTCTTGAATTTCTAATGCTTCCACCAGTCGTTCACTTAAAACATACAACGTAGGATTTGAATTCATTATTTCATTCATAACTTGAACCCAATTACCAAATGAAGAATTTGGATTATAGGAAAAATAAATGGAAATCATAACATCAGTAGGTGACAGATAGATTGACATGTTATCTATTTGGTGCAGGAGCACCCTTGATGCAATTTTAAGTTATATTGTGAAACTTTGTTTTTTTGTTTTTTTTGGATTTATTGATGTAAATAAGTTCATTTGAGACAATCCTAAGTGGTTTAGGACAATTTTGTGTCATTTGGTGAAATTTAGGCAAATATTGTAAAAATTGTAAAAGTTGCTCAAGAAAGTTGTCAAGCAACTTGTCAAAAAGTGTCATTAAGGTGTTTTGTCAAAAAACTAATCAAAATGTGGTTGAAAATAGTTATTTTTGGTTGGAAATGTATAAATACACCCTCCAAAACTCGAATTGGGGGTTGGAGACATCATTTTTGAAGTTTGATGAATGGAAGCCTCAAATTTTGTGTGCATTTTTTGATTCTTACATTGTTTTTAGGCTGAAGTTGGACATTGTACGGCTTGGTATGAACTCATATCATGGAGTATCATATATGGATGGAAATAGATCTGTTTATAGTTTACAATTATTTTTTTCTCATTGAATTTTATTGAGTTTTGTTGGAGATATGACTATTTTGGTGAGACTACCTCATTCTAACAATATTGTGGAGAAATTTCATTTTGAAAAAAATGATGGTACGGATGGTACAGTCTACATTTTCATCTTAAACCAATTTTATTTTGTTTCCATGTGAATATAGTTTCATTTTCTTCAAGTCTCATCAAATTTCGTTAAGATTTGAATAAGTTATGGCCATTTTAGTGAGAGCAGGTCTAAACCCTACCTAGGGTTTGCAGTTTTGGGAAAAATGCAATAACTTTATTTTCCACTATTGGATCTTCATAAAAAATTGGAGGAAAGGTCTGTAATTATGTTATATTCAATCTCACTAAATAAATTGGCTTCATTATTTGTTTTGTCGAAGTTATTAATGACAATTTTTTGCATTAAATTGTGGGCTGTCGTGGCAATGTTTCAAATGTGATCTAGAATGCACTTAATCATTGTTTGAGATGAATCAGTTTATGAAAGTTGTCAAGTGAATAAATTTTGTTGTATTTTTTCATTTTTTTTATTTCTCAGTTGTGTTATTGCAAAGTAATCCAAGAATTCCTAAGAGGAAGAATTTTGTATCATTGCTTTGAATGATTAGTTGAGTTGAGTTGTAAATCCTCCTAGCTCTGCATCACTATTTGTGTTATCCAAGAAATTTGCTCTTGTATACCTCTATATTATGTGGGAATAACATAACCATAATGAAGTTTCACATCAATCCAATTCTTCTCACTAGCCTTCATCTATATCAATGATATTTTCAATGTTGCAAATTTTAGTCAAAGCTAACTATACATGGAAACCCCATAAACATTGGTATGATTTGTGGCGTTTGATTCAACCTTGATATTTGTGCATTTTTCATATTTTGGATGTCACTATAATGAAAGAAAAATATTAGGGAAAGTGTGAAAACACTTGCAAAGCAATGGTATGCTAATGTTCTATTAGTTTTGCAGGAGACATATAGAGCTCATGACATATTTAGAGTGATTGAATGTCATGGAGATAATGTATTAGATCCATACATCCTAGAATGAAATGGGTGGTTATCAGAAGTTTCTTTATTAACTTCTTGCATTGTGGCCAAAATGATCAAGTTGTCTCCAAAATTGTTCTAGAAAATTGACCAAACACTCTCCTAGAGCCACGAAAATACATTGAAATATTGATTTATGATAGGGAAGTATGGTTTCCAAAATGGATTGGAATGGAGACATCATGATTGAAAACTGTTGACGTTCAAAGTTGCTCACTTAGCCTTTTCTAAAACTCATCAAATTGCCTCCTTGAAAAAATATCAAATCCAATTATGAGAAGCTTCAACCCTGAATATTAGTTCACTTAGGTCAAATGAAGATGTGTACAAAATATTTTTTCACCAAACCTCATCCTTCACAAGATATTGAATGTTAAAGTGTCCTCTATGGACTTTTTCTGGGAATGCAATCAAAAAAACTATGCAAAGTCCATTTGGTTTTGATTTTGAGAAAATACTAAATGAGGTATTGAGGCTCTAAAAATCAGCATGAAGGTAGCTTGAGATGGGAAGAATTTGAAATGCCAACCATTTTGTCATGAAAATATTTCAGTTGATAAATGTTGTTCTCCAAATTTTGTCTCTTTGACAAATTTTACTATGTAGACAACAAACCTTTTCTGAACCTTTCAATTTGGTGTTTCAAATCTTCATAAAATAAGGTCATGGGAAGCTAAGATTAGGTGGACACACTTTCATATGGTAGGTGAACATGTTTGTGAAGTAATTTTGTGTGAAGCTAGATTGGTTTGAAATTATGATTTTTCAAAATAGGCTTTTAGGGAAAATTTCACCAAGGTACTTTTGGGTGCTGAAATCAAAATTTTCATTATGGGAGCCCTAAATTTTGTCAAATTTCACATGAAATTGTAGGCTTCAATAGTGGCTATGTCTATGGATGTATGCCACTTGTGGGCATAGCAAGAATCCAGACCTCTAGAGAGCATACCAAATGCCTTACTCATTGGGTAGTAGACTCAAACTCTTTCTCTACCTTGAACTGGTATGATTTGAAAATCCACACCACATCTGATGGCTCAAGGCCACCAAAAATAAATTCCCCTATTTTCCCCTGTCATATACCTTATTTTGGTTTGAGTTCATTAGATTCCTCCTAAAAAAATTTATGAAGTCTGCCTTACTATATCCACTTTCATTGGGAACTTTCAGAATGGCATTGTGTTCAATTTTTCCTATCTCTCTTTCACCATTCTACAACTCATGATTAGATATAATCTGAAAATTTTCATCATGTGATAAAATATTACCATTTCATCATACAAAGAGCATTCACTTTTAATGCAACAATCCTCATTATCCTTTTCATTGTCATGCATCATGAAATGATATGCTAGTTGATCTAAAAACTGAAAATATTCACTGTTCACCATATAGTTGAGATTAAATATGGTTTGATTTTATCATAAGCTTGCACAAGAAATCTGAAATCATCATGAGGCCATTGATGCAATCAAGAAAGACAACTTTTGGGTGTGTGTGAAGTAAAATAATCATGCTCATTCATGTTGTTCATTCCATCATCTAAATGCTTCTCCCATGGGTCTGAGAAATCTGCAACATCAACATCTTTTGAGACAATCAGATTTGAAACATTTTATGTTTCTTCTATGTCACTAATTGTAATTTTTTGATCCATACAATCATCATTATGCACACTTGAATTAATCAATCTTGAACATTGAACACCTTTGATATGCAAACCAATATCTTTCTCAAAGATATCCAATTCTAGTTTATATATGTCCTCTTGAACTAGGATAGACATGGAATATTGATCAGCTTCAAGAGTTTTCTCATCATTGTCACACAAAGTGCTTTCACTATCAAAGAAAATGCATGTTGTGCATGAAACTTCCAAATCATTCCCATGTGTATATCTCTGATAGTCCATTGTCAACAAATCTAAAATTTGTTCACTGCTAATTGTTCACATGCCTCTTCATCCATCTCATTGATGTTGTAATTTTCACCCTTTTCATATTCAAGCAACTCAGATACATTAACTTCATCAGCATAGTCATCTTCTTCACTAGTTGATACAACATTATCTTCATTTGAAAAAATTTCATCCTCATCATAGAATGAATTTGGATACACATGAGAATAATGTTTTTTCACCTTGGCAAAATATCCTCTGATATTCTTTTGTGATTTGATCATAGAATAAGTTTAGAAAAAAAATTATAACCATTTTTAGGTGTGCATATTTCTTCTTCATTAATTGTGTCATCATGGTACTCAACTGTCAATGGATATATTTTTTTTACTATCAAATGGACTTACTTCTTCTTCCACATTTTCTATTACTTCTTCCTCTTGATCTCCATTAAAATTGCAAGAACCACTTAGTTGCAAATCAAGATCCATAGGTTTTTCATCAAAATCTGAATTTTCAATGGATTCTTCGTAACATGCACTATTCTCATAGTCACAATTTGATATGCAAGAGAGAACCTTTACATCTTCATCTTCATCATGCAAACTATCATAACAACTATTTTCGCTTGCACACTCATCCTCTATGGGTTGATCATAGTCATTTCCCTCTTCATTGTTTTAGGGAACACTATCCTTTTTTGTTTTAGCTTCTAATTCATTATTTTTAATGCTATGATAATTCATACATGGCTGCACCTCCATACCATCTGAATCATGGTTGATATATTCCTCAGGTAGTGTGTTTTCAGCAACATCTTCAATACTTATTTTCTCTACAAAACCAACCATTTCATACACATGGTTGAGAGTAACTAGTTTCCATGACTCAGTCCATTTGTCTGAATTATATATTTTCATGAAGTATCAATGCATATGTATTCATCAAACTAACATTAAGAGGTATTTGCATATAGATATCCAAGGTTCTTTTGAATGGAGAAAATTTGGGTTCCCTGAATTTACTTTGACTTCCCTTTGAAAACATTCACCGTTTTTCTCTTTAAACTGGTACATGAACTTATTTTCAAGTTCATTCTATGAAGTTATGCAAAGTATACGAAGGCTATAAAACCAATCTTCAACACCATGTTCTAAATTTTTTCAAAAAAAGTTTCATGATAACATCCTCTCCATTGATTTTCTAATTCACCACTAAATTAATGAATTGTTGCACGTGCATATTTGCCAATTCTGATTTACATCCTCTAAATTTTGGAAAATGATTTTTAACATTCAAAAGGTCAAGATTTGGGTAACCTTGAATATTTATGAAATCAAGTAGTTTGTATATTTCAAGATCCAATACCTTTTGCGAGAAGTATATTCGTTGTTGATGTACTTCTTGCTATAAAATTTTATTGACACCTCCAAGAGGGCTAACATTGCTTTGCACAGTTTGGCATGGAATTTGATATTGATAATGGTAATGCTTAGGATATTGATTATATTCATAATCTTGGTAGCTCACTAATCTTTGACCAAGAGGGACAAGACAATAATTTATGTGATTAGTATTGCTTCCATTGCTAAAATTCTCAATTGTACCATAATGTGTATGTGACAAGGAATAATTGCTATACATACTTTAGCTTGTGATTTTTACTTTTGACTGGCAATGTTGTAGTTTCAAACTGTTTTTCACATTCTTCATAAAAATTTTAACAGAGTCGACACTCACTTTTATGAAAAGTGAAAAAATGATAGTAATGAGATTATTCTTGATTTTATCCCCAATAGAATCCCTTATGAAGTCAGGTGAATGCAAATGGGATTTTTTTATAACTCTATAGCAACACAAACCTAGATTCAATATTGGTTTTTCCCCAGTAGAGTAACCAATGTGTTTGGTCTCAAAAACATGAGTTTTGAACTTGAAGAGGTTGTCAATCTCTTAGTACGTTTCTGGCTAACAAACGGGATGAATATGATTGATAAACCCTTTCTCTTTATGCTTTACTAAACCTAGGTGGGTGTACCTAAATGATAAGGTAGATTTAAAGGTTTAAATATAGTCTCTAACTTGGGTGATCTATTCACAATGGCAGGTGGACGTGAAATAGATGCTAGGCTAATTACTTATTGTCGATGTTTTGAGAATCAAGTGTATGAGTAAAGTTTTAATAAAATATTCTAAGTATGACTAGTGCCTAATCCTCTTGGGTGAATGGAGTTAGATTTGTGTGATGATGGAGACAAATATGTAAGGTAGGTCGATCTACTTCCTAGCCTAACTCTAACTTGTTGGGAAATTTGGATGTTTGTAGCTTGTACAAATGTGCAAGTTTGTCAGTTATTGTACTCTTCTTTACGAATCCCAGTGTTATTTTCCCAAATTACGGTGATATCACAAAAGGATTTTTAATTCTTAACTTGAGGGAAACCAATTAGAATAATTAATTTAGAAGGATTTTAATCCCTGGTAGAAACCGATTAAAATGAATCACTTGAAAGAAATTTAATTCACTCTAGCTAGAACCCAATCAAGAAAATCACACAACAACAAATATGTCCTAAAAAATTGTATAAATTTGAATAATAGAGGAAAACCACTTTGGATACAACACAACAACATATAGGATTGAATATTAACACAACAGCTAAACACTGGGAATAAATCACTGATTTTGAACAATTGTCACCATTGATTATACTTAAAAATTTATGTATTAATAGCTGAAGTTTTTTGATGTATTAAAATATGAGTGTGGATGGATGGAACTGGAATGGTGGTGATGATGATTTTCTAACCTACTAATATTCCTATTGCTGATTATTATTTTCAATTTTGATTTAAGCCTTCATATATACATTGCATTTTAAAGGGTTATAACCCTTTGCATATCTGTCACGTGCAACTTTTCATTTAATTAATCATCTTTGACAAATTAAAAAAATTCAACTTTAATCCTCATCTTTATAATCTTCGTGAAAATTAATTTTAATGATAATTATTAGATCTTTCCTTTGCCAACAACTTTATTTCAATCCAAAAAATACTCATTGGGTAAAAAACAATTACCCACTCTTTAATCTCATCAGAAAAATATATTTTTCCATTTACCATCTATGAGATTTATTTCTTAAAGTGATAAAATATTCACTGCATACATAGATAATAATATTTTATCTCCTTTACCAAAGCCTCAGAAATGAATTCACCATAAGACTCTATTTTACCCTTCATCCGCAATTTTGTTTTTTCGCCCTATTGGAGAGACTTCCATGTTTTTTCTTCTCGATATTAATGTTTCTCTCTAATGCTTCTCTTGTTAATTTTTTACTCTTTTCGAGCCATAAGAGGGACTCACATCTTACTCCAATAAGTCAAAGTCCCTCCAATAAGATTTTTCTTTGTAATGCTACATACTCCACCTCAGCACGGTTCTAGGGTGTTCCTATGATGATAAGGAAAGTCGTTGTTGTTTCTTTTCCATGCTCACTTTTTTCTATTTCAAATATGTATTTGCATTTGAATATTAATAGTACTTTCAAGAATCGGGCTTCTCTCATTATCTGCCAAGCTCTCTGCCTCCCTTCATCGTGGGTCTTTCTTTTTCTCTTCTAATTTATTTGCTACATTCTAAACTTCTACGATAGGAAATATCCACAAAATATTCAACTCTCCTTCATGCCACCTTGAACTCCAAAGTTTTGGCATGATTCATTTTTCCCTTAGCGTCCTCTCTATGCATCAAATTCTTTATTGGAAAGGTATATTCCTATTTTAGTGATAGTGCCATACGTTGATTTACTTCTCATATAGGTGTGTGGCCTAAGGGTTCTTGTTGCAAATTGGGTAGTATTTCTCCTCAACTTTGATGCATATAAGTTTACTTTAATGACACAATTTTGGATTTTTCAGGAATTCCCTCATCATGTTTTAGTGAACCATATAAATCTCCACCTTTCTCTGTATGTGTGGTTCATGCTTGATAAGAAAAAAAATATATTGCACACCATCCCTTTCCGTAGGAACTTATAAGCAACCCAAAGAGTTTTCTTATTCTTTATATAGAATATCCTTAGCTTGTAGATCCCTTTTTCCCTTTGAGCATTGTAATTATGGTAAGCAACAAAATAAAATTCAAAAGAGTTGTGGCATATTCACAATTTTTGAATATTATTCCTACTCCACTTCTTGAACTGCCAATGCTTCCACCAATCGTTCCCTTAAAACATACAACACAGGATTTGATTTCATTATTTCATTCATAACTTGAACCCAATTACCAAATACAGAATGTGGATTATAGGAAAAATCAATGGCAATCATAACATCAATAGGTGACAGATAGATTGACATGTTATATGTTTGTGTTATCCAAGAACTTGGCTCTTTTACACATCTCTATGATGTGGGAATCACATCACCCCAATGAAGTTGCACATCAATCCAATTCTTCTCACTAGCCTTCATCTGTATCAATGATATTTTCAATGTTGGAAATTCCAGTAAAATCTAACTGTACTTGGAAAAACCCATAAAAATTGGTATGGTTTGTGGTGTTTGATTCAACCCTGATCTATGTGCATTTTTCATCTTTTGGATGTCACTATAATGAGAGTAGAAGAGTAGGGAAAGTGTGAAACCACTTGCAAAGCAGTGGTATGCAAATGTTCTATTAGTTTTGTATGAGACATATAGAGCTCATGGCATATTTAGAGTGATTGAATGCCACAAATATAATGTATTAGATCCATGCATCCTAGATTGAAATGGGTGGTTATCAGAAGTTACTTTCTTGACTTCTTGCATTGTGGTCAAAATGATCAAGTTGTCTCCAAAATTGTTCAGGAAAATTAATAAAACACTCTCCTAGAGCCACAAAAATGCACCAGAATGTTGATTTATGATAGGGTAATATGGTCATCACAATGGATTGGCATAAAGTCATCAAGATAAAAAAAATTTGATGTTCAAAGTTTCTCACTCAACCTTTTCTGAAAACTACTCCTGTCAAACCCAACTAAAACTCATCAACTCACCTCTTTTAAAAATAATCAAATCCAATTATGAGAAGCTACCACCCTAGATATTAGTTCACTTGGTCAAATGAACAAGTGTGCAAAATGGTTTTTCACCAAGCCTCATCCTTCACAAGATATTGAATGTTAAAGTGTCCTATGTGGACTTTTCTGGAAATGCAATCAGAAAAACTGTGCAAAGTCCATTTGGTTTTGATTTTGAGAAAAAATACCAAATGAGGTGTTGAGGCTCTAAAAATTGGCATGAAGGTAGCTTGAGGTGGGAAGAATCTTAAATGCCAACTGATTTTTATGACAACCTTTTAGTTAATAAATGTTGATCTCCAAAGTTGGTCTCTTTGATAGATTTTACTGTGTAGACAACAAACCTTTTTTGAACCTTTCAATTCGGTGTTTCAAAACTTTTTCAAATCAGGTCATGGGAATCTAAGATCGGGTGGAAACACATTCATATGGTAGGTGAACATGTTTTTGAAGTGATTTCGTGTGAAGATAGATTGGTTTGAAATTATGATTTTTCAAAATAGGCTTTTAGAATAGATTTCACTAATGTACTTTTGGGTGCTAAAATCGATTTTTTCATTATGGGATCCCTAAATTTTTCCAAAATTTGAATGAAATTTTAGGCTCCAACACCTTGCATCTTATTCAGCAAATCCAATTCATAATCTATAGGAATGAATTTCCTCTTTAGTTTCTCCACCATGCAATCCAACCTAGTTATCTTCTCTTTACCTCTTTGGTTTCTCTCCAACTAGACTTCTTTCCACCATATTTTAGCATGGAATTTTAGCTTGGAATTTACGAATTTTACCTTCTTTGGATCTTCTATTTCCTCATACTCAAAATACTCTTCCATATCATTGACCCAATCTATCAAATCCTCTAGAGTCAAATGTCCAAAAATAAAGAAACTTCTATCTTCGACCTCTTTCCAATCTTGGAAATGGCCCTAATCAGTTTGACTTCTCCAAGATCCATTACATCTTGTGCTTCTTCTTCAAATGGCTCTTCATTTTCAACCTCATATTCACTTTCATCTCTCCTTCTAACATCAACTCCTCTACACAACTCCCTCTTGCAGTGCATGAACTTGTCTTTGGAGGGCTTAAAAACCCTCTTCTGTTACCCCAACATTTTTCCCACCACGGTTTCTTTGTGGAGGCATATTTTTTCATAGACCCACAACCATAAGTCCTAGTATAAATTTCCTCATGTTCGAGATGATCTGTCTACACACACAGGAATTCCTGCTTTGATACCACTTGATTAAGGGTTCTACCCTTATAATCTAAAACTCACAACAACAACAAAGAATTGTACAAACAATATGCAATAAGGAAGCAAAGATTTTCTATTATCATTGAAATGAAAATGAAATTACAACATTAAAATTTCCATCGCATGGCCATTCTAATTACATAAATCTATAAATCTACAAATCAGAGCCAAAATCCACTTTGCTTGTCCCTCCCTCTGTAACCCCCATTTACATCCTTTATTTTGAAGGTGTAACGGCCTTAGACTCTTCTAGAAAGTGTAACCTTCTCAAGAATATATTTTTTTATTTTATTAATTTTGGTAGTACAGCTTCATGGGGTCATAAATTTTTATCTGATCATCAGATTTTTCAATTATAATACCATTTTGAAAAGCTCTTGATAAGGTGCACCATCGAAAAGTAGTACAATTGATAGGTAGACTACTTTCATTTCCTACCAATTTTCAAGCCCATACGAAGCTTCTAAGTTCCTCAAAATTGACTTTGAATATTTTGACAAGATTTTTGGAAATTGAAATTTTAATCTCTGAAATCACAAATGATATTGAAGTGATTTCTTCACCATTGGATTCAATTTATCATTCCAGAGGTCTGTGTAAGACTTCGTGCCCAACTATGCATAAATTCAAACTTACTAAAAATAGTAACCCTACCAAATTTAGCCCTTATTGAAAAGAAACAACATAACAATTTTTTTTTGGGTGATGCAAGATTGCTTTTGCACCCTGGATGCTCCTGCATCACTTACTAACGAGGAGGAGAAAAAATTGTGTATCACTAGTTCATATTGGGTATACCTCATGCTACCCATGAGGTATCAAGATGTGATGATGATGACATTAGTTGAGCAATGGAACATGGATACTTGCATATTTCATCTCCTAATAGGGGAGATGATAGTGACCTTGGAGGATATACACTACATACTCAAATTATCTATTAGAGGTAAGACCGTCCACTTTGATGATTTTCACAAGCATTGACAAATGAGAGATGATATTTAGTACTATATTGACCATTGAATAACTCCCACTGACTCCAGAGCTTGCATCAAGCTTGAGTGGCTTTTGTAGGCCGATGTACCTTGATTCATTGGATCATGTGTGTGAATGTCCCCTATTTGTTGCACCCAATGGATGAGGTACACACCTTGATGTGAGCCTCATTCATATCGTACAAAAGATGGAGGAGCACCATACAATCTATTATTGGGGATAGAGCATGATCACACATCTTTATTATAATCTTGGTCACTTTATCCATTGAGAGCTCAACAAAATTATCCATTGTACTCTTCTTCAAGTGTTGGTATTTGAGCATATTACATGTACCAGACCGATTGAATTTCCCACTACAATGGCTTTTGGTTATTCATGAGCCTTTTGTTATACTTTGAGATGAGCTTGGAAATGCAAAGATCTATTGCACTAGAGAGTCATGCTCAATCATCTAGAGGAGGAGGATAAAGTATGGAGACCATACGAGACTCTACAATAATGGCCAAGTCTTACATAGTAGTTTTCCAGGATGTTTCAGGATAGGTTATTTTTTGGACACTGTGGCTATGTCATCATTTCATTCTATTATCATCGTGACATGCATTAGTTTTGGTAGATATAGATAACACCTATTCAGCGACCTACATTCTTGAGATATGTACATAGCGGTACCAAACCAAGGAATATCTAATGTCTTACAATTGTTGATGTCACATTTAGTGATTCTGATGATGAGAATCAAGATGCACCACTAGAATTTTACCTAGATGATGTAGGAGCAACCATAGCTTATGAGAGATGGTGGTTGATAGCACGACCTCAACACATCTTACTTGATGATCATCCTACATGAAATATTGGACCTTTTCCCTATCGATAGGATGCAAGAGAGGATGTGGGAATGGATGGATATACTATTGATGAGGGGAAGGATCAACACCCGGTGAGAGAGGATCCTTAGGATCTAGTAGAGGAGATGGATTCCCTTGAGGAGAGACCTATGTCTCATCATCATCTTACCTGAGCACATCCTTCGACCACCATAAATTTCATATAGTATCACGAACATGGAGAGAACAATCATGTAGCTCCTACCACACCCCCAACCCATCATATATAGAAGACCCAATAGGGCACCTATAGTGTCTTATCAAGACCTTGAGTGGCAGGCTGGTGGCCTAGGTGATATTATATGTTATTTATGTTTTATGCACTATTGAATATGCTTATTTTGTATATTATTCTTGGTTATTATTTACTATCATGTTTTTTTTTTTCATAGTTGGCACACAAGAGTGGCTCAACTTCTTCAATCGAGTCACCACAGATATATTTCCACCAATGCTCCCATAGCAAATGACTGGTGTTGAGCATAGGCCACCACCTAGTGTGGGGCACCATGCTGATTTGTTCGAGCCTATAACACAGTGGAGTAAATCCTATGACAATGCTATGAGGACCATCAATTTATTTAGAGTTGAGATCGAGGAGGTATGAGCTAGGGAGGAGCAGACTAGAGCCACACTTGAGGATCTCAAGACTTCCTATGAGGAGCTTTGAGCTACCCAAGTTTGTTCCAAGAGAAAGATATAGGCTTTCTTAAATTTAGAGCTCAACAAGGTGTAGATAGAGCTTAGAAAAGTGCATGCAGATAGGGCTAGGAGCATGTTGTAGCACTCGTATGCAAGGGGATAGCTATAGGCTTGGTTTAGGGCCTACGGGAGCAAATGATCTCCATGAGCCACTCATGGTCCACTATCTCCCAATGAGCACCACCACCACTAGGTTCTAAGGAGTTTGGTAGCCATAGGCTCACTTATATGTATTATACTATGACACACCACATTTTTCTACCATGGTGACTTGTATATAAACCTTATGATCTACACACACACACACACACGCACACACACACACACACACACACACACACACACACACACACACACATATATATACGAGTATGCTTCTATTTCTATACATGTTTTTGTATCTTATTAAATTAGATGTCAATATGATCTATTAAACAATATTGATAAGATTATTTAATAAATGTCTTCATGATGTAATTATTATATGACTGATGTGATATAATTAAACACCTATGTTTACATTTTTTGTCTAAGTATAATAATGCTAAACTAGATTCCCTTGTGATCTAATTTGTGAAATTAAATGCATGCAATGATCTAATTTAACACAACAAACACTTGATTGAATAGTATACACACTAAAGTAATAATTCAAGTGAATGAACCATTACTTATAATAAATCAAGATACACAATCCTTTTTTTTCAAGAATGAAGCAATGTGAGGTAAAATAAAAACTATCTACTTAATCTAATCAACATGTTTTAAAATACACATTGTTCAATAGATTGTTAAGTGTAGTATCTGTGCAAATGTGCAACATTGATAGGTTCTTTTAGAGGTTTACCATCCATTTCTTTAAGTTTATATGCTCAAAATCTGTAAACTTCATCAATGAAATAAGGTCCTAACCAATTTAGGCTAAACTTTCCTTTCTCATTAGGAGAAACATTGACATTGCATTGATTTTCATATAACACAAAATATCCTTTATTTAAAAAGAAAAGAATTATATTATCATTATAATTACGTTGTATTCTTTTTTAATGAGCTTGGATATGTTTAAGAGAATTTATATGTTGTTCATCAAGCATTTCAAGCTATTGTAAACATTTTATCTATAAGTATTATTATCAAGAAGGCCCCTAAGAGAAATTCTCAAGGAGGAAATTTCTAACTCTTTAAGGGAATTATTACGTCCACACTGTAAACAAGGTTATATGGTGTATTTCCTATAGATGTATGAATTCTTATATGATAATCCCACAATGCTTCAGTAAGCTGAGTGTGTCTTGATCCTTGTTATGTTTACTAATTGTTTTATGTAATATTTTCTCAAGTGTTTTGTTTGTTGCTTTTGCTTGACCATTATATTGTGGGTTATAAGGAGTAGAAAAGTGATGTTCAATGTGAAATGTTTCCAAAAATTTCTTCACTTCCTTATTCTTGAATGGTGTCCCATTATTTTGCTATTAATTCTGAAGAAATACCAAATCTAATGATAATATTTTCCAAAATAAAATGAAAAATTACTTCAATAGTTGTGGAACAAAGAGGAATTGCCTCTACCGACTTCATGAAATAATTTGTAGTAGTGACTATAAATGTATGTCTAGAAGAAGAAGGAGATTTTTTTCCAATAAGATCCAAATCCCATACTGAAAAATGGCCAAATAGGAATTTGGGCACGAAGTTCGAAATCAAGAGCATGAATCAAGTTTTTATACTCTTGACATTTATGATATTTCTTGACATGATAAAAAAAATATATTGCTTCATGTTTCTCCAATAATATCCTATGTGAATTAACTTTTGAACCAATGATCATCCTGCAAAATGCCCCCCTACAAGCACCCACATAATATTCCTTAAGTTTTATAGGGATTTCAAATTATTTAAGACATCTAAGAAGAAGATCGTTAAATAATCGTCTATACAACACATCTGCTAGGATTATGTATTGAGCTACAATTTTTTGGATAGGAGATCTAGTGTTCTTAGTAGCTAGTTTAGGAAAGGTAACTTCTTTTAGATAATTGAATATTTGTGTAAACCATTCATTAGAAGATTCAATATTGGCAACTAAGACTTCTTTCATCTTTTCATCTATCGATGGTTTTGTGAGGGTGTGTACAATGAACATGAAGTCTATGGGAGAATCTTCAAGAGAGATAAGGGGAGCAACACTTGCCATTGCATCCACATGTCGATTATCCTTTCATAGAATATTTTCAATAGTGTATGATTTAAAATTTTCTAGCAATGTTAGTATGAGGTTTTTGTATTAAGATAACTTATCATATTTTTCTTAATAAAACCCTTTGATTTGTTTAATGATCAATTGAGAATCACATATGAATGTTTTGAACACCTGAAGACAAGGTTGCATGTATCCTAGCAATAAGGGCCTCATAATCAATGGTGTTGTATTTACATAGGAAATTTAAATGATAGGATAAGGGAATTGGTTTTCTTCAATGCAGTATCAATATAACCCCTACTCTAGAACTAGTTCAACACTTAGACCCATAAAAAATATAATTCCCATATTTTATTAACATCATTTTTTAACACATTCTCATCAAGAAATGAGTCAACATTTGGCAATGCTAAAGGTGAGGGAACCTTAGCTAAGTGTTTGGTCATTTCTTGACCCTTGATCACTTTTTGAGCAACAAACTTAAGGTCAAACTTAGTTAATAACATAATCCACTTAGCCAAGTGTCCTAAAAAATCTATTTTAGTGAAGAGATGTTTTAAAGGATCAAATTTGTTGCCAATTAACTAAGCATAATAAACATAATTTTAATCCAAATCAACATTAATATTTCCTTATTTGGAGTGTTGTAAAGTGTTGTAACACATTTTCACATTTCTCTAGGTTTTTCATTAATAATTGGGTTTCTTATACTTTAATTGGCCCTATTTTACATCCACAAGCCTCATTTATTACATATTTTAAAGGATAATTCTAACACCAATCAATAACCAATCATAATTTAGGTGTTCTTGGCTTGTGCGGCCCAGATTTAGTGTCTAGGACTCATTTTCCACCTTGGGAATATGATTCCCACCTAGGTCTTTTTTGCCCCAATGTAGGTTTCACACATTTCTAAGCACTTTTCATTTTTAGTCTCATACATTATGTTTGATGGGACTCATTCACCACCTTGGGTGAATGTGTTCTATGTGACCAAAATTCAAATTTCCAGGGGGATTTTATTCTCCTAGATCTAATTTCTACTTGTATTGTTATAATTTTGGAATTCTTGCATAATTGAGTATAAATACAAGGTTATTTCACTCGTATTCTCACCTAGTAAGTCTTACAAGCATTCAAGAGAGCTGACAAGAATATTTGAGCATTCACAAGAGCATTCAAAGGCATTTCAAGGGTAGATTATCAAGAATTCTATAGAAGCATTCAAGTTCCAATCATCATGTCAAGAGTATTTGAGCATTCACAAGAGAATTCAAAGGCATTTCAAGGGTAGATTATCAAAAATTCTATAGAAGCATTCAAGTTCCAATCATCATGTCAAGAGTATTTGAGCATTCACAAGAGCATTCAAAGGAATTTCAAGGGTATATTATCAATAATTCTATAGAAGCATTCAAGTTCCAATCATCATGTCAAGAGAATTCTATAGATTATCAAGAGAGCTGACAAGAGTATTTGAGCATTCACAAGAGCATTCAAAGGCATTTCAAGGGTAGATTATCAAGAATTCTATAGAAGCATTCAAGTTTCAATCATCATATCAAAGATTGCTTTCATCATGTTTGTTATTTTGCTTACAATTGTGGTGTAGAGTTTATGATTCAAGCAAGAATTTCATTCAAGATCAACATCATTCAAGAAAGAGTCAAGAACCACATCCATTGCAGCCATTTGAAGCATATTTGTAGCACCTTATTGCTAGGGTTTGGTGAGTTGAAACATTGTTATTTGTTCATTCATCATTCTCCATTCATATTTTCTTTCATTTCAAGGTTTAATTACCATAAAGGGGTTTGACGAAGGAAAACCCCTATTCACTAACCCCACAAAATTTTTCCTTCTTCTTGTGTGTGATTTGCAGGGCTAGGTTGTAGATTTTACAAGAAGCAAAGTTGGAGAAAAGTTGTCAAATCCTTAAAGTTGTCATCAAGCCTTGGAGAATCTTGGAGAAGGCCTATAGGTGGTAATTTTTAGTTTTAGTTCTAGAAACCAGTAAAAAAAGAGTAAAGCAAATCAAAAGGAATAGAATCTAGTTCAGAACTTCCAAAAAAGAAAAAGTGGACTAATTCACCATTATTGGTGAATAAGTCCCACTGTATAGGCTTGATAGATATTTTCATAGATCTAGATACCCTTTTGGCTAAAACCTGTATCTGCACATTTTCCCAAAAATAGAACTAATTTTCCTAGATCAAAAAATGAGTCCCAGTCAGCATTAATAGTAGATTTTTCAAAATTCTATACCTCCATCTTGCTTTCTTTAGCCTCCCAGGTGCACACTTTCTATCTCATAGCTTTCTATTTCATTTTTTTCATATTTCTAAGTTATTTAGAGTTAGTTTACATTCAATTAGGGTTTTGTATTACAACTTGCATTGCATTGCCTTTTCCAAGTCTAAACTTGGTGGTGAACCCATCATTAGATATCATTAAGCCTTTAGGAAAATCCCTTTGCAAGATTTCAATCCCCTTTCCATTGAGATCTCAAGGGTTTGTTCTAGATTGAAGAGTGTGAAGATTGTATCTCTCTCTTTTAGGTCCAAAAACCATAAAGGTGAAAGAGAGCCCAACAATTATCACCTTTTCTAAAAGTTCAAAGATGCAAGCCATGGATGCAAACTATGCTAAAATGTATGCAAACTAAGCAAAAATGGAAGCCATTAATGGATGCTTAAGCTAATATGGATGAAGACTAAACTAAAATACTAAAAGGTCTCAATGTGGATACAAGTGAGTATGAATTTCAACAAAATAACTTTGCTATCAAAAGATAGATCCATTTCTCTCCAAATGATGAAGTATTTGTAGGAGAGATCAATGAAGAATCAAGGGTTCAGATCAGTTTGATCAATCAATGGTCAATATTGGATCAAGTGTGAAACATGGATCAAGGATTCTCATCAATGGATGAGAATCAAAGATCACATGGATCAAGGAAAGCATCAAGGGTTCACAACGATTTCAATAGACACACTTTGTAACAATTTTGAAAGTTTGTTACAAAGTTTGTTTGAAAATAATCATTCCATTTTTGGAGCCAAATAGGTGAATATTCCTTTGGAATATTCCCTATGCAAGTGGATGGGTCAGGAAAATTAGCAATTAGTAATTAAAACTAAGTTTTAATTGTGCAAGATGAGGAATAATAGGATATCCATTAAATAATTAACTTATTTAATGAAAAGGGGTTGTGAAATTTAATTAAATGAGAAGACTTAGGGTGTTTAAATTGAATAATTTGATTTTTTCAATTAAACAAGACGAAAGGTGAATGCGAAAGGGGGTAGATTAACCTAATTAGATCAATTATATTAATAGATGAAAATCATGTCTTTAATTAAATAACTAGGCTTATTTAATCAAACAAGTGAAAAGAAGGTGAATTCAGGATGAAATGATGTTAGTGACAAGATTCAAGTGTGTAATACCATTCAGGATAATTTTAAGTTTCTACATTTTCATTATTCCCTTTTATTGGAAGTGAGTTATGTGAGGGTTTGAAATTATACAAACAATTCCACTAACACTGACATCATATGTGTTGGCAGTGAGGAGTGTCATGAGGCCAGGTGATCACCGATGTCCCACCATCACACACATCATTTCAAGCAATGATGAGGTGGAGGATCAAGATCAGCCTTTGATGTTTCCTAGAGATGGTGTAGGCATCATGAGTGGCTTCAAGAATTGGTGGTTGTAGCATAAGCTTGCTCCAATTTTCTTAACAGATGGCACCCCAAAGGTGACACCAATGTCTAGGATTAGGCAAGACCAACAAGAGGAGGAGGAGATAGATTATGTGGCAGTGAATAAGAGGGAGAGGTAGCAACATAGAGATCAAGCCAGTAGTGGAGTCTCTCATCTCCTTTGCTTGTTGTCCTATTCATGGCAACAACACCACCACCTATAGTAGTCATCATCCTTGTCTTAGCAGCAACAACAACTGGCACAGGAGATGCAAGAGACACTATGCATAGTATCAGTGAAGATGCATCTTATTAACAAGTTATTTTAGAGGCGTTCCATTGATAAATGACACTCCATAAGCACTAGAACCATACATAGAGATGACAATGTAAGGGAATAACGAATTAGGATTGAACTTTCCTTTTTGAATAGGTGGCACATTTATATTTCTTTGGTTCTCATAGAGGACCAAGTCACCTACCTTGAAAGTCCTAGGGAGAACACTCTAATTATAGTGTTTAGAGAGTGATTATTTATAAGCTTTAAAGTGGTCAAGGGCCCGCAACCAACACTTATCGAGCAACTCAAGCTTATGCAAATGATTAGCACGGTAAGTTTCATCATCAATTAATGCTTTAGTGGAAACTCATAAAGATGGAATTTCCAACTTTAAAGGCATGATGGCCTTGATACCATACACAAGGTTGTACAATGTTGTTCCCATTCCTATTTGAACACTCATGTGATAATCCTACAAGGCATATGTTAATTGAGTATGTAAAAATTTACCATGTCTTTTAACTATTTTTTATAGAATGAGCTCAAGAGTTTTATTACATGCTTTAGCTTGACCATTTGACTGAGGAAAGCATGGTGTAGAGAATTGATGTTGAATATGAAACTTCTCCAAGAACTAAAAGGATAGAAGGAAATCCAAAGTGAGCAATGATATTATTTCAAAGAAAGCTATACATGGCTTCAATATTCATGGACTAAAGCTGAATAGATTCAACTCATTTCATAAAGTAATCTGAAGTGGTGATGATAAAGACAAGTCATTTAGAAGAAGTGATAATTTACCAACAATGTCCAACCCCCATTTTGTGAATGGCCAAGGAGAGGCCTAATTTTGAATCTCTTGAGAAGGATCATGGATAAGATGACTATGTTGTTGCTATTAAGGATACTTCTTGAAAAATTCAAAGTATTCCTTCTCCATCATTTGCAAAAGTATCCCATTTGAATCTATTTTCACACCATATATTTACCACCAAAATGTCCACCCTCGGAGCTTGAGTGGGCTTCCTTAAGGCCAAGGGGTATTTCCTCTTTAGGGAGGCATCAAAGAAGCAAACCACTGTAATACTTTTAATAAAGAACATCTAATAGCATAACATATCAAACTAAAAATTTTCGTATCCGAGTGTGATAGTTTTGTTGGAAAATTATTTTCATTGATCTTAAAAGGTGAGAACTGTGGTGAAATAGAGGTTAGATTTGTTGGAAGCCTTACAACATGAGCTTGAAGTATGGATGGTTGTGTTGGTTGTTCCTATGTTTGCATTGATGTCAACATGGTAATAACTATATGGAAAGTCTACTTAGTTTACCAAATGTTGTTCTCTACTGGTAATACCCTTTTGTGATGGATCAATGTGTTGGTATTTGCATCTAGAATTTACCGCAAGATTTGATATGACTCTAGTCTCTTAACCATGTTTTCTTGAATCATTCAAATAACAATATCCTAGATCTTGAGATGTCTTTTGTTGTGAGAAAAAAGTTATCTCTTATAGAATTTAACTCTATATCCTACTATTGTTCTATGTGTGGCATACTATGTGGGAGACTCCACATTCTACTAAGGTGAACATTCTTATGTTATGATTTTGCTGATAGTATTTATGCTAGTAGTATGATGGGAAATTAATGTGTTCTCATATCCGAAAGGTGTTTGATTTGAGAATTATTTGTTGGTTTGGAGAGTTTCTTTTTGTCTTGGTTGACTCAATGTATGCAATATATTATGAAGACTAGTTATGCTTTATGGATGATAGCCAAACTAGTATAATGCACTATGTGGATAAAATGTTTAAATCTTATATTATCCCAACAAACAAGTTTTTGATTATTTTTGTGTTCATCTAATTAGGCCAAACTAATTGATGATTAAGATGTATTTGTATATATATAAGATGTTTTGAGGAATGAGAAGTGTGAGTGAGTTTGAGAAGTGGGAATGCATGTGAAATGTGAAAAGGAGAAGATTTGAGCCTAAATGCTTTATCAGTTGTGATCAGTGCAGTTTTGTTGAGCGACTATTATGTGAGGTAGTACTTCTTATTTTGAGCATCAGTCAAATTGAACCCTGTACATTGAAGGTGTATCCTATCAGTTCAATCTTTTGGTAGTGAGCCACTATCATTGTATCTTAGTGGTTAGCCATCTTTTGTACTCAGGCAATGAGCCTTTTAAGGACAGTGAGTCCTGGCAGTGAACACTGTAATATTTTGTATCCAGATATAATATATTATGAGTTAACCCTCACCGTGGTTTTTCCCATTTTAGGTTTTCCACGTAAAAATATTGATGTTAATGTGTATGGTTTCATTGACTTGTTTCTATGTTCTCTCTTGCTGATTCAATCAAAATTGTGATAATATTTAAGTGGATTTTATTATGGTTTTATGGAATAGTGATTCACGCCCCTCTTAGTATTCCAGATGTTCCAAAATTGGTATCAAAGCTTGGTTCCTTAGAAGAAGCCTAACAGCTTAAGGAATGTCTCGAAATTTGAGTATGAGAATTTTTTTCCTTCAAAAGTAGTCTTTGCCGAATATTCATAAGAAATGGAAGATATGAAGGACAAGTTGATGAAAGAAAATGAGTACATCGAAAAGATGCAAAGAAAAAGTGTTGAAGCATGTGATATGTTGGTTGAAGGAGAAGAAATCATCTCTAGCTTGCTATAACAATTGGATGAGAAGAAAAGAATTGAAGAATGTCAAGAAATTCAAATTCAAAGGAAGATGGATGAACAAATAAAGTTAAAAGAAGAAGTGGAAATCTTTAGATATGATCTAGAAAAGGAAATAAGTTTTGAAGAAAAATTTAAGATAAGCTCAACAATGCTTGATGAATTGATTACCTCTGAAATACCAAAAATGGATAAGAGTGGTCTAGGGTTTGAAGAAGGTTATAATTTTAAAGCAAAGAAATCCACTAGTAAGAAGACATGGTACAAAAATAGACAAATAAAGGAGCTAAGAAGCAATTCCAAAAAAATTCTTGTCAAATGACATGATGCTAAAAGGTATTTATCCTTCAATGGTGTTTGTTATTCTTGCAAGAAATTTGGTCATAAGGAAAAGGAATACAAATGTAAAATGAATTATTCTTTATCATTCTATGACAAATGTTCTAAGAGCAAGAAGAATGGATATAAAGTTAGTCTATTAGATAAAAGGGAAAATGGAAAGAATTTTTTTTCTTGTTATAAGTGTAGCAATTAAGAACACCTTGGTAGTAATAGTGGAAGAATTAAAAATATCTATCCAATGAAGAAGAATGATCAAATCATTGATCTGAAAGAAGCAAGAAAGGAAATGAAAAGGATTTTGAGAAAGGAGTCATCAGTGTAGATACTCCTATCAATTTATAAATAAAAGCAGTGGCTAATGGGGAGAAATCATTAAAAAATCTAATAAACCCCCTCATTGGTACTTGATTCATATCATGACAGAAGTATATTTAATGTGGTGACAAGAATAAGGTATTTTTATTAGTCACATGTGTAAGAGATGAAGTCTGCAAAATTTGAAAGATTGGAGGCATACACAATTCTCAAGGCAATCTACCTACAAGTTGAAGCATTTATTGCAAAATCATTCAAAATGGAAGGAATAAATTTAGATAATTTTAAAGGCTTATGCATTTTTTAGAGAAGCATGCAAAGGAAGTTTAAAAGGCAATTGAGATTTTTAGGGTTTGAAGAAGATATCAAACAGATTCAAAGTGAGCTCCAAAAGAAAGATATCTATACTCTCTTGTTGGCATTTTTAGAGGTATTCCTATTTGCACAATCTTTCATTTTTATTGCTATAATGGATAATTCAAAGGTTGTGAAATGTGAGGATAAATTTAGGTAGAAGAGATATTTGAGGAATATGTCAGAAGAGTATGTTGATTCATTATCTTGCATCCCTCTAAGAGTGTTTCCTACAAAAGATATCTATGCATTTGTTTACAGTAAGATAGAAGAGATGTCATTAGTTCAGTTGAAAATGCTTTGGGAAAGTGAATTGAAAGAGAGCCATGATGCCTACAAAGTATTAGTTGAGAAAAAGTTGGATGTTTGGAGGAAAGTTCCCTTGTTTCAATTTGAGAAGAAGTATATTCGAATAGCATTGAGTAGGATTCATAATGATTCTCTGTGGATAGATGAGGAACATTTGATTTCTAGAGAAGCTATTAGAGATGTAACTAGTTTGTGTTCCTCCAGACTAGTTCCCAAACTAAAGGTTATGGATGAGAAAGAAATTTTAAAGGGAAAGAAATTGATTTGAGATTGATGGTTGATCTGGTAATAAGGTATGTTGTTATGGTCATCGGTCACAAATTTTGTATCCCTAACAATGACCTTATGGTTTCTACTATTGTTGATATGATTAAAGAGGTATGTAATATGACTTTTGTGAATTACTTTGTATAAATCTTTTGAAGAATTTAAAGGAGATCAAGAATAATAAGAAGAATACATTCTAGTATGGAAATTTGGTTGTTTGTTTGCTCTTTTATTTTTGAGAGAATTACTGGTAATAGGAAGGATAGAATGGTAAAATTCAGATCCTATTTCCAATCAAATTAGGAACTTAATGATAAATATTGGTAGTTCATATGAACAAGAGACAACCCTTGCTACATTCTTTGGAACATTTCAGATGAGGATAAACAAAAGGTTTAGGATTCTAGTAAGTGTTGTGGAAAGGTACTTTGAAAGCATAAATTTTCTTGTATCTATAGATTTTTGTCACAAGGAAGTAGTTGAATCAAGGTTAGTTTGGATATTTGAATTGGACTATGAAGTGCTAGAGGCTAAAGTTGATAACTATACTAAAATTCTTTTGGAAATCCTTAAGAATCTCAATGTAGAAGGTACCTCTGGTAGCATGACCGGAATAGGGAAGAAAAGGAAGAGTGTTGTTAAGCAAGAAATTGCAAAAGGAAGTAAGCTTGAACATGAGCATGAAAGAATAAATACTCAGAGAGCTTTGGAATAATTGCATAAGGTTATTCTTGATGCTAATTTTGATTCATCTATTTCTGTTGTGGAGAATCTTCGTGGCATGATTAATTTTTTGAAGGTCTACATCTTTGGACTTGAAGTGTATGCTAGAATCAAGTTTGATGAAGGAAATTTAGAAGATATTGAAGGAAAATGTGCAAATTCACATAGTCGAGTGATGAAGGAATTGGAGAGTGTACAAGGCTATGAAAAAGAGGCACAAGAACTACTTTCTTTTTGCCTAGATTGGTCTGGTAGTACATTGGATATGAGAAATGAGAGTGGGTATCGATTAAGCACTCAAGAAGATACATACATGTTAGCAAAAGATAAAGATAATTATAGGTGGTCCTACATTGTGCAACTTTAGGACAAATTCTTTTCTCTACATGATCAAAGGATAGATGTTATCAAGAAGTTTGTGGCACTTAGAGACATGATTAAACTCATACATAATTTTTTTCCTAGTGCTCTTGGTTGTATTGGTGAATTATTAGAGATTGATCTTAGTCACAATACTTTAACAAATGGTCCTTAACTAAACTTGAGCTATTTTACAAGACTCTTGTAAGTGCAAAAGGTTCATGGGAAGAAGGTAAAGCGTCATGGAAGGCTATCCTAAAGAGTCTTAGAGGTTCTTTGGGTTAATTCAAGGTTGTGTTCATATCTTTTTGGTTACACTTTGATGCATATTTAAATATATACTAGACCCCTCCCTTTGTTATTGATGTGAAAGGGGAAGAAATAGAGATAGGGAGAGATAAAGAGATGGAGAGATAGAGAGACAAAGGAAAAACATTTTTGTGAAGAACAACTTTGATAGGGGGGGTATTTAGAGTATTTAGAGTATTTAGTCATGGTATACCAGAAAATGTTTTTGTCATGCATGTTACCATCAATGCCAAAGGGGGAGATTGTTGGAATCCTTGCAACATGAGCTTGAAGTATGGATGATTGTGTTGGTTGTTCCTATGTTGTCATTGATGTCAAAATGGTGATTACTATATGGGAAGTTTGCTTGGTTTACTGGAAGTTGTTCTTTGCCGGTAATACCCTTTTGTGATGGAACAATGTGTTGGTATTTGAGTCTGGAATTCACCACAAGATATGAAATGACTCTAATTTCTTAAACATGTTTTCTTGACTCATTCAGATAGCTATATCCTAGATCTTGAGATGTCTTTTGTTGTGAGTAGAAATTTATCTCTAACGAAGTTTAACTCTGTATCCTACTATTGTTATGTGTGTGGCATACTGTGTGGGAGACTCCACATTCTACTAAGATGAACATTCTTATGTTGCAATTTTGTTGATAGTCTCTATGTTGGTAGTATGATGGGAAATTAATGTGTTCTCAAATATGGAAGGTGTTTTCTTTGAGGATTATTTGTTGGTTTGGAGAGTTGTATTCTAGTCTTGGTTGAATCAACGTATGCAATATATTATGAAGACTAGTTATGCTTTATGGATGATAGTTGACTTGGTATAATGCACTACATGAATAAAATGTTCAAATCTTATATGGTGCCGACAAACAAGGTTTTGATTATTTTTGTGTTCATCTAATTAGACCAGCCTAATTGATGATTAAGATGTACGTATATATATAAGATGTTTTGAGGAACAAGAAGTGTGAGTGAGTGTGAGAAGTAGGAGTGTATTTGAAATGCGAAGAGGAGAAGATCTAAGCCTAAATGCTTTATCAATTGTGACTAGTGCAGTTTTGTTGAGCGACTACTATGTGAGGCAACACTTCTTATTTTGAGCTTCAATGGAAATGAACCCTGCACATTGAAGGTGTATACTATTAGTTCAATCTTTTGGAAATGAGCCACTATCATTGTATCTTGGCGGTTAGCCATCTTTTGTACTTAGGAAATGAGCCTTTTAAGGACAGTGAGTCCTAGCAGTGAGCCCCATAATATTTTTCATCTGAATATTATATATTGTGAGTTTAACCTCATAGTGTTTTTTCCAATTTTGGGTTTTCCAAGTAAAAATCTTGGTGTTCATGTGTATGGCTACATTCACTTGTTTCTATATTCTCTCCTTCTAATTCATTCAGAATTGTGATAATGTTTAAGTGGATTTTATTATGGTTTTATAGAATACTAATTCACGCACCGTCTCAGTATTCTGAATGTTCAACAAGATTCATTATGGGTTCTTCGAGAGCTTTCTAGAAATGTGCCTTGTGGGTTCAAAAGTTGAGAGATACTCTCAAAATGAATTATTTTTCTCTTGGGTGATGCTAGCGTTTATTACATAAACCCTAAGGTTGCTAAAGTCATGGTGATAAAAAAATTAGATAATTTTTCAGTGACTTGTGTTTGGCAGTTGTAGGTAGCTTAAGTGATAACTTAAGCCTATTACATTCATTCAGTGACCAACCCTTGTGTCTAGCCTTCCGATTAGTGGTGTCTGTGTATTTTTTTTGGGGTAATGGTAAAATGTTAGTAGGAGTCAAGCATGTGTCCATTCAATGTAGTGATGGGTAGATGTCGAGGTCTAAGGATCACATCAAGGTGACATTGTATTTTCAACGTGACTATTTCATCGGTCCCTTCGATGTGGTGATTATCGCTTCACATATTTGTTGTGAAGTGGTCAGGGTGACAGTTTTCTTTTGAAGAGAGCAAGTTTTATGTCTCTCTAACATGGTTATGATGGCTTGGTCAATGATGGAGATCTAGCCTTAGCAATTCTATGGCTGCAAGCAAGAAGATGGGATGGTGCACGAAGTCAATGAGTCTTGGTGATGAAATCAGCTATGTACATGTGGTGAGGAAAGATGAGGTGTCATGATAACATATAAGATAATGGTAGCATATGAAGAATGGTGGATCTATTGATGAGACAATGTTGATTCAAAGAGAGGCATTTTGGTGTCCCCACAATATACTGATGGCTCTTCATTGGAGTGACTAGTGGAGTTCAAAGAGACTCTTGGTTTGGTCCCTTCGACATTCCATTAGGGACCCATCAGAGTGAAAAGTAAATTTCAGTGGGAGCTACTTGGATGTCCCTTCAACACAACAATGCATGGCAATCACTTGGTGGGACCTGACTAGGGAGTGATGAAGATAGTTGGTGATGTGTAACGACAAGTGGTAAAGATCAATTGATTTTTTTGGAAATTCACATCCTTTTTGTGAATTTCATGGAAATGATGTGGATACTCATGTGGAAGGAAACTTATCAAAGTGAATGGTGTCTATCGGAAAGACAATAATGTAACTTAGCTTGATACGGTAATATGCTACATACAAAGATTGACGATGCTTGTTTAAAGGAAGATCGATCACGCGGTTGTGATGACAAACCTTGGATCATGGTAGGTAAACCCACAAAAGTGGTTTACAATTTGAGTGAGGAAGGAAAAGTGGCAAAAAGTGACCCCATTGAAAAAATTTTGGTTTTTGGGGTTTGAATGAACCCTTTGGGTCGAACGAACCAAAAAAGGGTTCAAATGAACCCTTTGGTTTGAGCCAACCAAAAAAGGGCTCGAATGAACCTTGGTTCATACGAACCAGTTAAATGCAAGGTGGACCCCATCCCTCCAAAAAAAACAATGAAAACCCCCTTTTGAAAGGGAGTTAGCTTGAACCCCCTGGTTCGAGCAAACCCCCCCTTTCCCACCTCCCTGCTCTCTAGCATAAAAAAACTAGAATTTTTTCCCTTTGAAGCTTGGGTTGAGGATGAAAATGGTGGAGACTTCACAAACACAATTGGAATCAGTTAGTCCTCAGAATCAGCTATTCAACGACTATAATTTTAATATGTTTTGGTTTTATTATCTATTTATTTTTTAATTTTATTAAACATAGGATTTTCACCAAAATGAAGCTCTTTGTTCTACACATGTGGAAAAATAAAGATTATAAAAAAAAAATGAAAAATATGAGTGCACCAGATATTGAAGTCCTTGATGCAACAAAAAAAATAAAAATTGATACATACAAAAAAAATTACGCATTATATGGTCTGCCTATGTCTGAATTGTAATTGTTTTTACTTTGAAACTTGATTTAGGAAAAAATATTCAATAAAAAACTATCTAATCAAGTGGAATCACTAGAAATCAGAGTTACAAATCTAAATTCGAAAGAATTATAATTTAATCCTTCATGGAAAAAAAATTTATGCGTTATACGGTGAGCATCACTCCTTAAAAATGTTGTTTTCTGAAAAAAACTAGTTTTCGAGGGAGATGGAAAAGAGGTGCAATATGATTCCAAAATTTTTGAAAAAATATATATTTAGAATCTATAGAAAAAATTTCACGAAACTCTAGTTTGCATCATCTTCAAATTCCACACGGTTTAGCCGCTATAGGTGCCCGAAAGTGAAGATTTAATTAGAAAAAATTATTTAGTGTCTATTTTGGCCAAAAATTGTAAACCACTATTGTGGGATCACCCTGGTGTGAAGTGACAAGGTCAATGATCATAATTTCAAGGTAGTAGTTTCAAATGGTTAAGTTTGTGTAAGTGGTTTCTGAATGGCACTCGACCCAAAGAATGAATTGGTCTACCTGCTCCAACAAGTGATTTAATTGGTGATTTGAGATGTATAATGGTGGCACAAAGTGTTAAGTGGTCAGTGATTGGGTTCAAATCTTACATGATTAGAGGAATGCATTAAAAATGTGTATCTAATCTAGGGCTTACAAATCACTAATCTAAGGAGATTTTTTGAGATAGAAATTAATGAGGGTATGGCTTGGTGTAGAGTAATCTTCCAAAAGAAGATAGTGGGAAAAATAACCCTAAAATGAGATTCAAGATGATTTGGATGTGTGAGAATATTGAGGTTGTAAGGGTGTGGGTCGGTGATGAGAAGAATAAGAAGGTTTGCAAAGAAAAGTGAAGTTGTAGAGAATATAGTAGAAGAGTGAGAGAGCGATAGAGTGTAGAAAACGTGATTGTAGAAGAAAAATTCACTATGCCTGAACAAGGTGAACCAGACAAAAACCAAAAGTTCTAATCTGGTTTGTGCTTTTTGTTTTGGTTTTTCTCATTCAATCTGGTGTATTACAAAAGAGGGGATATGTTTATGAGCAAGTTGTAGAAGCAAATAAAGTAAAGTGCAAGATAGAAAGAGAAGTGAAGAAGAGAGTAGAGAGAGAAATGCAAAGGATGAGTTGTTGAGAATGCAACATCAACAATAGAGATTATGCATTTGATATAATGATGCATGATCAAGTTATGTGGAACCAATCGAATGCATATATGAGCTTTTTAATGTTGTAAGAGTGGTTACCTCATTTTTGCTAAGTTGGTGCTCAGTGTAGGGTGTTGGTGCATTCTTGGAGATGTGGCTTCTAAATAAGGGATTTGGTGCTTCCTTAGGTTGGTGCCCTAAACATTGTAACACAAGTTTTATTTGTGAGGCTAGATTAGGACAGTAGATCCTAGTAGCTATGCTCACTGTGGTATTTCCCAATCTTGGGTTTTCCATGCATATTTGGTGTCATGTGATGAATGTGTGTGTGTGTGTGATTGATCATGTAGTTGCATGTTAAGTCCCTATCTAGACATTAAGAGGTTAATGAACAAATCTGCTCTAAGTTATAAGTGATAAAATTTAAAATCTACTAATTCACTCCCCCTCTCAATAGTCCATTGTGTTCCAACAATCAGTATCAGAGCCCTAGGTTCCCTAGGTGAAGCTTAATCAACTCAGGTAGATTGTGTGGGTGTGAACACAATGATAAATCAGGAATGCTCTAATAAGCCACCTAAGTTTGATGAAACAAATTATGCTAAATGGGGCTCCTTGATGAAGGGATATTTTTGATCTATAGGACTTGATGTGTGGATGCCAATCAAGAATAAGTATACCCCCCTCCTACTCCTCCCACTGATGTTGTTGCAAAGAAGGATTATGAGAATAATAAAAAAGCATGGTTTGCCATCATGAATAATTTATCTAATTTTGTGTATGGCAAGGTTATGCATTGTCAAACTACATATGATTTCTAGGAAAATTTGAAAAACATCTATGAATGGGATGAAAAGGTGAAGTTGGAAAAGCTCCAAGTACTGAGAGCCAAATTTGAAGGTCTAAAGATGAATGAAGAGGAGAAGATTGTAGACTACCTTCTAAGAGTTGATGATGTAGTAAACTCTATCAGAGGATTTGGAGAAGAAGTAAAAGAAGATTTTTTTTGTTGAAAGTTCTAAGGTCTATGACAAATAGATATGACCCCAAGATCTTTGCAATTGACGAATGAAGAGTAGTGGATAATCTCACCCTTGGTGAGTTACATGGTATATTTACAACATATGAGATGATAATAAGAGATGTTGAGCCATCCAAAAGAGAAGCTACATTCAAGGTTGTAAAAAGGGAAAATGATGAAGCGAATAAGAAAGAAAAATTGGTAGCCACTACATTAGACCATGAAGAGGTTGATGAGGAATAGGAAAACTTCATAAGAAAGATGAAGAGAGGATCTGGAAAGTATAAAGGTAAGTTTCCCTTCAAATGTTTTAATTGTAGTAGGATAGGTCACTTTGCTTCTAAATTCCCTTATAATAAAGAAGATAATGTTGAGCAAGAAGGATATAGCAATAAGAAGAAACCTTTTAATCCTAAGCAAAGGGGTTTTGGAAAGAAAAAGAAGACCCTATACATTTAGGAAGAAAGTGATTCATCTAATGCCAATGATAGTTTAGAAGAGAAGATGAGGAAGAATTCCTCTTTATGGTATAGGACTCAAAGGATCAGAAGGGTGGGAAAGCTGAGGACCTCTGTGTAGAAGAAGAAGTGGAAGCAATCATTAATCTTAATGGGGATTTGATAAGTGCACTTGAAGATCTCTATGAACTAAGAGATAAGTTTGATGATCTTACAAGGGAAAACAAGAAAGTGAAAAAACGTGCTCAAAAGGAGGATGAAAAGCTAACCCAAGATATTGAGGAATCTAATTAGTTGGTAGTAAGCTTGAAACTTCAACTAGAGGAATCCAAAATAATGGAAGAAGTAATGAGATCCAAACTAGAATCTGAAGTGGATAGATGTTTGAAGCTTGAAGCCAAAATAGTTTCCTTAAGAAAGGAATTGGAGAAAGCCAATGGGTAGATTAATATGGATCAAAAATTAAAAGGTGGTTCAAACATTATAAATGAGTTGATAAGTATGTGAAAACCAACAAGTAAAGACAAATTTGGCTTAGGATTGCAGAAAGGAAAGAGCTCATCTGTTGACGCCTCTACAAAACACTACGAAAGGTTCAAGGCTGAAGAAAATGCAATCTTGAATGATGTGAAACCTAACAATAAGGATGTCTTTAAAGCTGAAAAGAAATCTATTGTAATAACTTCTAAACATATAATATAGAGAGGAAGTTGATTGAAGATGAGAAAGACAACAACACTTCCCCGCTCAACCAAAGAAGAAGTAGAACATAGAAGGGACATATGATGAAGGTTTTACAAGAGTGCATTATTCAAGAAAGCCAAGAAAAAGAAGATTTGCACACTTAGATGAAGAAAATGCCATGATGAGGTACTCATCATATTTCTATGGGTATTGTTATACTTGTAATCATTTTGGTCATAGGGCTAGAAATTTTAAAGTCATTCCAAGGATAAATATAAATTTTGTAAGAAAAAATCCATTTGCTCCCTTATTTGACATCAATGTAGTCTATTACAATTGCAATAATTTTGGTCATGTAGCTAGAGATTGTAGAACTAAATTTATTAGAACAAATGTTCAGAAGAAAAACTCACCCCCAAAATGTAAAACAAAATTAAGGTTTCTGAGAAAAAAGAAGAGAAAATTAAAACGAAACCTAAGAAAGTGTGCAAGGGAAAATATCAGAGTTCCACTCAATCTATGATTTCCCAAACAAAACTGCATGAAAATAAACAAAATTTGTGGGTGATTGATAGTGGTTGTTCCAAGCATATGATTGGAGATAAAAGAAAATTCATTAAACTCAAGAAGTGTAAAGAAGGGTCAGTAGGTTTAGGTGACAACATTTCTATCAAAATTTGTGGTAAAGGGATTTTGAGCTTAGATGGAAAGAATAAGACAAAATATGTCCTCTAGATGTTGAGGGTTTAAAACATAACCTTCTTAGTGTCAATAGATGTGTAACAATGGGTACAAAATTGTGTTTAACTTTGAAGGCTTGAAGGCTATAAGACAAGAAAGAGTGGAAATAAAATTGGACAAGGAGTAAGGACTGATAGTAATCTCTACAACCTTTGTGAAGTAAAAGGTCACAATTGTTTAATTAGCAACGAAAATGAGAGTTGGTTGTGGCATAGAAGATTAGGGCATGTAAAATTTTACAATTTAGTAAAATAAGCTCAAAAGGATTGGTTAGGAACATGCCTAAAATTGCAAAGCCTAAAAATTCAATTTGCAAAGGGTGTTGGCAAGGAAAGCAAACAAGGCTTAAGTTTCTAATAAAGGATTATTCAACCAAAAAACCTTTGGAAATAGTTCATACTAATCTTTGTGGTCCAACAAGGACAAGGAGGCTGCAAGGTGAGAGATATATTATGTTCCTGATTAATGATTATACTAGAATGGGTTGGGTCATGTTTCTAAAGGAGAAAGCTGAAGCATTTGAGAAGTTTAAAATTTTCAAAAAGCAGTTGGTAGAGAAGGATATTAGAAGAAAAATTAAGTTTCTCAGATTAGAAAGAGTTGGAGAATTTACATTGAGTGAATTCAAAGAACACTGTGAAAATCATGGAATTAAATGACAATATTCAACACTAATAACACCATAGAAAAATGGTGTAGTAGAAAGGAGAAATAGGATTGTGAAGGAAATGGCTAGAGCCATGTTAAATGAAGAAAATTTTACAGATACTTTTTGGAAGGAAGTAGTTCACACTACTATGTACATTCAAAACATGGCTCTTCTAAGAGTAGTCAATGGGAGAACTCCATATGAATTGTGGAATGGAAAGCCTACATCAGTCAAGTACTTCAAGGTGTTTGGTAGAAAATGCTACATTAAAATGGATGATTAAGACTTGGGAAGATTTGATTCAAGATGTGATGAAGGAATATTTTTAGGATATTCCACTCAAAGTAAAGCTTACAAAGCTATAACAAGAGGTTGCACAAGATTGTGGAAATCATTAATGTCAAGGTTGATGAAAATGCATGTCAGGGTAAGCCTAGCAAAAATAATTTTGAGCTTTAATTAGAAGATGATGATGTAGGTCCAACAGTTGAAGAGGAACAAGAAGAAGAAGATGAGGAGGAGATTGAATGAGCCCCTACAAAATATGTGAAAAAGAATCATCTTGTAGATCAAATAATTGGTGATAAAAATGAAGGAGTCAGACCAAGAGAAGACTTGCAAGGAATGAAAAACAAGTAAATTTTGCTCTCCTGTCTTAGATCAAACCAAAGAGTTTTGTTGAAGCCAACAAGGATGAAAGTTGGATAAATTCCATGGAATAGGAACTCAATCAGATTGAGAAGAACAAGACATGGGAGTTATTCCCTAGACCATCAAGAAAAAACATAATTGGCACCAAATGGGTATACAGAAATAAGCTAAATGAAGATGGAATTGTTGTTAGCAATAAGGCAAGGTTAGTGTGTAAAGGGTACAAACAAGTTGAAGGAATTGAATTTGAAGAAACATTTGCACCAGTTGCAAGATTAGAATCCATTAGAATGTTTCTTGCTTTTTCAATTTACAATGGATTCAAGGTATATCAAATGGATGTTAAATCTAAATTTCTGAATGGAAACCTTGAAGAGGAAGTATACATTGAACAATCTAAAGGTTTTCAACTCTCAGAAGAAGAAGATTATGTTTTTGGTTTGAGGAAGGAATTGTATGGTCTGAAACAGGCACCAAGAGCTTGGTATTCTAGGTTAGACAAATATCTTGAGCACCAAGGTTTCAAGAAGGGGTGTGCAGACAAAAATTTATACTTCAAATTAGAAGGTGAGCACTTGATAGTTGTTGTTTATGTAGATGATATCATTTTTCATGGTAGCAATGATAGAATGTGTAAAATATTTTCCACACACATACAAGATGAATTTGAGATGTCAATGTTAGGAGAGTTATCATTTTTCCTTGGCTTACAAATACACAAATAGAAAATGGGATATTCATCTTAGACTAAATATGCTAAGGAAATGCTTAATAAGTTTGGGATGGAAGACAGTAAACTAGTTAGTACCCCCATGATAACTGGTTGTAAATTAAGTAAATCAAATGAGTCACATAAGGAAAATCAGACTATGTATAGATCAATGATAGGAAGCCTGCTATACTTAACTGCATCAAGAAAATATATTATGCAAGTAGTATGCATGGTTGCAAGATTTTAGGTTGCACCAAAAGAATCTCATGTCAACATAGAAGAAAGGATATTTAGATACATCAAAAGCATGGTTGACTATGGGCTATGGTACCCCAAAAGAAAATATTTCACTTTGACCACATATACTGATGTTGATAGGGCTAGAAGTATAGATGACAAGAAAATAACTAGTGGAGGAGCATTCTTTCTATGAAACAACTTCGTTTCATGGATGAGTAAGAATCAAGAATCAGTCACTCTATCCATAGTAGAAGCGGAATATGTGGCTATAGCATCTTGTTGTACTCAAATCCTTTGGATGAAGTAGACACTTAAGGACATTAAGGTAAAGTACAAAGAACCTATCTCCATTCTTTATGACAATTCAAGTGCCATCAACATCTCAAAGAATCTAGTGATTCACTCTAGAACCAAACACATATATCTATGTCATTAAGGAGAAGGTTGTAGATAAAGAAGTTAGCATGGAGTATATTCCCACCAAAGAACAAGTGGCTAACATTTTCACCAAGTCTCTTTCAAAGGAACAGTTTGAATACCTGAGGAAAAAGTTGGGAGTCATTACTCCCACATCGTTTCACTAATTTTTAGTGAGAAGGCATGGATCTAGGGGGCTTCAAAGGTATCTTGATGTAGGAGCATCCAATGGTGTAGGGAAATATTGCATCAACTAAAAAATGTTTCTTCTTATTTTCTTTAGTTATTTTGAGTCCCATGATGGCACTTAAGGGGTGTAAGATAATCATAAGTCCTGGAAAACACAAAAAATAGTCACTTACTATTTTTAGTAAATATGCCTAAACGAGCTCATATGGACCTAAAAATTTACCCCAAGGAGTAGAACTAAAAAAAAATCGGTCACAAAAGAATCATCTCAATACCCTGCACAGTTTGAGAGACATTAATGTTTATGTCTTGAGAAATTTCTCCAATGCAACTTCAAATCCATATATGAAAACATTAGAGGCCCTAAAACAACTCAAAAATTTAACGAATTGATCTCTAATGGGTTCAATGTTGTAGAAATCTTTGAGAGCTTTCCAATGATATGTTATAATAGAAAATTAGACACCCAAATCAAAAGCTATGGCCCTACGAAGATGCCCCTCTAAAAAGTGAATTTCATTATTAAGTTCTTCCTAGGAAAGAAATCAAACTGTGAGACTTTTGGTGCCAAAACAAAAGGGAAAGTTAAACTTTCTAAGACATTCTAGGGTGGTTATTGGGTAAAATAAAAATGGTTAAGTAGGGATTATGAAGATGTCTGCATTAGTGTAGATTGTGAGTCTGAATAATAGTTTTTCTTTTAAAGTTTATTTTGTTGTAATAAGCATGTGAGGCTATAGAATTGTAAGTTTTGAATCTGTAATTTTATTTTCTAAAAATAATTGAAGGTTAAATTTTGTGTCTCACATATTCTATGCTGGTATCCATTGTTGTGTTTTGTGGGGTTTGGGAGTTGTAGCCCTCATCATATCTAAATCATCCCTAGACATGAAAAGGAGATATCAACTTAGGGAGATCCTATTCTTAGTGGAAGTGTATGCATTTTGACCCTTTTCCATTGATGTCAAAGGGAGAGAAATGATGAAAATGCTCAAAATAGGAGCATGATGAGCAAAGAGGAGATGCATGTCAATAGGGGAGTTGCTATTTGAATAACCTAATTGGTACAAACCTTTATTGTTACAATTTATATGAGCAATTAGAGTTTTTCCATCAAAGAAAAAGTTGGAGATTGTTGGCATATTATTGTCATTGATGTCAAAAGGTGAGAACTGATGTAGTCATGGTCAGAGGGTCTTCAAAGAAAACTATCAAACCATGTAGCAAAAACAACAAAGCAGAAAACAACATGAAAGATAGAGGAAAATGAAGATTGAAACATTCTCATTATCAGAAATTTTGATTACAAACAACCAAAAACATTTGGGCTTAGCGATTCGGTTCACATGCCTGATACAACATGTTCAAACATACATTCTTCCTATATGCTCCTTCATGCGAGCAGAATATTACAATTCAAAATCCCATTACTACCACTACTTAAAACTACTACTTTTCAAATGATCTATTACATTTAGTTATATCATGTTCAAGGATTAAGAATCCTCCATGTCGGCCAAGATGATTATAATCTTTGATGAAATAAAATACAACGTGTACACGCAAGGTCGGCCTTGAAATTTGAATTTCTCCTCGATGGGTGCATATGATGAGGTGTGGACCAAAACGAAGGTCAGAAACACCCAATGAAACAATTCAGATCATGCCACAAAGGTCTACAAGTTACGAGAAAGATCCACAAGTGAAAATTAGCTTTTAAGCTTTGAAATTATTCAAGTGCCTTGATTTGGAAAATGTCACTTATTTTGGAAGCAATAACTTGTCGAAGAAAGATCCAATCACTCTTAAATCTTGGAATAAGGAGAATGAACATGTCCATGATGAAAAATTAGATCCATGAGGTCTAGTGAGAAAATATGGTAGATCTGCCAACTGGAACGATCCAGAAAAAGACTAAAAGGAAAATATTTTTAGGTGATGCAAGATTTCCACAACCCAAGGATGCTCCTGCATCTGACACCCCTGGTGAGAAAAGATGTTCCATGAGAGGAATTCATGAACATCTGATAGGACTTGGGATATGGATCCCATGATCATTTCTAATCCAAATGTCTTCTTTTTATGTACTATTCTTCCTCCTAACCTCTTCTCTTTCCTTCACCAGATCCTTCATCTTCATATTATTTTCTCCTTCTTTTCCCTGCTTCATATTTGCACATGGTCGTAAGGGACATTTACCACGACTCAATTTCTTTCGCTCAACTGATCTACCTCTTCTATAGGACTTCATCTTATCTGCAACCAAAGTATTATGCTACATTTAACTCTACCCCTACATCCTTTTGGTACCATCACTCTCTCAATTCTATCCACAAGGTTCCTCTTCAAATCCATGTCATCCTTTAGTACAATCTCTACATCCAGTTTCTCAGCACTACAACTCTTTACAAGTCTTGAGTTCCTTACTCCCTCCTCTTTATTCTTCAAGGAAGCCAAAGTAAAATTTGTCCCATCCTTTCTACAATAATCAGATTCCTTCTGCAATCATATATAGCTCCTCTATCAAACTACCAAGTTCTACCTAACAACACATGACAAGCACTCATAGATGAAACATCACACCAAACTTCATCTCTGGAAGGGCCAATATTAAAGTTCACCAAGCACTGCTCTTTCACCTCCACTACATGATCATCTTGTAACCAACTTATCCTATAAGGACAAGGATGTGGAAACCTCTTCAAATCAAGTTTCTCCACCATCTCCTCAGATACCAAGTTGTCAGTACTTCCACTATCCACAATAACGTTACAACACTTACCCCCTAATTTGCACATAGTTCAGAAAAGGTTCTTCCTTTGTGAAGTTCTAGTCTCTTCCCTACTCTGCCTTATTAAGACTCTCATAAGCATAAGAGATCCTCCTTGCACTGATTCTATCTCATCTAGTGCTCCAATTATCTACTCTTCATGTGCTATCAAACTCTTTTTAGCAGTTCCTTTACTTGACCCCTAAAGACACTCAAAAGATCAATGTCCAGTTTCTCCACAATTGAAACATTTACCCAAGAATTCCTTGCTACCATTTTGTCTCCTTTGTGCCCTTTGATCCAATTCTTCTTTACTTGTCTACTTCTCTTTGTTGCTACTCACCTACTTCTCCTTCCCTCTAGGGTTATTCTGCTATCTTCTCTTTACTTTATCTTTTTCCTTAAGATCATATTGGTAGGCATCCTCAATTTTGGAGATCCTCAACATACTCATCTCATCCTAAATGTTAAATCTAAGGCAATTTATATACCTTGCCACTTTCTCCCTAGTCATCTCTCAGTGCCCGAATCTAATTATCATCTTGTAAAATTCCTCGATGTACTCCTTCACAATCATGCCCTTCTACTTCAGGTTCTACAACTTCTTGATCAATTCCAACTCATAGTCTTCCGGAATGAATTTAGCCTTCAACCTTGCAACCATCTACCTCCACTGAGTGATTCTCATTTCACCATTTTCCACTCTATCTTTTTGCAACTCTTTCCACCATAAATAAGCATGTCCTTTCAACTTAGTTTGTGCTAGCCTAACCCTCAGTGGGTCTCTAATATCCTCAAGATTGAAATAGTCTTCCAACTCTCCTATCCAATCTATCAAGTCTTCCTGATTCAATTTACGAGAGAAATTAGAAACCTCCACCCTATGAATTTTACTTACTTTTGAAACTTCCCTCAACAATCTCTCTTCTCTCTCATTTGTTGGTCCTTCATCTTCTTCAGTCTCAAGTTCTTCTGCAACCTCTTCATATTCATCCTCTGGTTTAGGATTCCTCCTCAAACCAACCAAGGAATTCTAGATCTCATTCCTCATCTCATTTCTAAATTCCTCCATCATCTACTCTATTCTTATAGGGTTCATCCTTCTCGGTGGCATCTCTTCCTTTGCTCAGGTGCAACTGCCTCATCTCAACAATCTAACTACAAGGTTTCAATTGCCTCTCTCTCAGTGATCTATTGAAAACACTTAATATCTGCCTCAAATCAATGATTTGTTCGCATAAGGAATGCCTTAAGGACTACAACCCGTTCAAGGTTCTCAACCCTCTATGATCTTTAGCAACCAGCTTCACAACTAGCTCCACTCACAAGTCCTTTGTAGCTGTAGTTGTATCCTCAGTCTGCCACCCCACAACAAATCTTCAACAGGACTTCACAAATTCTGATGATCTCTCACAGAATGAATCTTGCTCTGATACCATCTAATGTATTCATGATCGGAGGGTCTTCAAAGAAAATTATCCAACCATGTAGTGAAAAAAACACAATAGAAAACAACACAGAAGATGGAGGAAAATGCAAATTAAAACATTCTCATTATCGGAAATTTTGATTACAAATAACCAACAACATCCAGGCTTAGAGATTCGGCTCACATGCCTGACACAACATGTTAAAACATACATTCTTCTTATATGATCCTTCTTGTGAGTAGAATATTACAATTCAAAATCTCATTACTACCACTACTTAAAACTACTACTTTTCAAATGATCTATTACATTTATTTATATCATGTTCAAGGATTAAGAATCCTCCATGTCAGTCGAGATGATTATAATCTTTGATGAAATAAAATTTAATGTGTGTGTGCATGGTCAGCCTTCAAATTTGAATTTATCCTTGGATGGTGTATAGGATGAGGTGTGGACCAAAACGAAGGTCGAAAAAACCCCACAGAAAAATTTGGATCACGTCACAAAGATCCACAAGTTATGAGAAATATCCAAAAGTGAAAATTAGCCGTTAAGCTTTGAAATTATTTTGGTTCCATGTTATGGAAAATGTCACTTATTCTAAAAGTGATAACTTTCCAGAAAAAGATTCAATCGCTCTGAAATATTGGAATAAGGAGAATGAACATGCCCATGATGAAAACTTAGATCTGCATGGTTTGGTGAGCAAATATGGTAAATCCACCAACTGGAACGATCAAGAAACAAATTGAAAGGAAAATATTTTTGGGTGATGCAAGATTGCCATAACCCTAGGATGCTCCTATATCAAGAATTGTGGTGAAAAATAGGTTAGATTCGTGATGGGTTCTTCGAGGTCTTTCCAAAAATATGCCTTTCAGGTTCAAAAGTTGAAAGATACTCTCAGAATGAATTATTTCTTCTCTCAAGTGATGGTAGGGTTTATTACTTAAACCCTAAGTTTTATGCAATCATGGTGATCAAACAACATACTATTTTATTGGTGACTTGTGTTTGGCGGTTGCAGGTAGCTTAAGTGATAACTTAAGCCTATTACATTCGTTCGGTGACCAGCCTAGTGTGTCCAACCTTCTAGTTAGTGGTGTCTATGTAATTGTTTCAGGGTGATGGTAAAATGTCAGTAGGAGTCAAGTAGGAGTCCCTTCTATGTAGTGATGGGTAGATGTCGAGGTCAGAGGATCACATCGAGGTGACATTGTGTGTTTGGCATGACTTTTCTATTAGTCCCTTCAATGTGTTGATTTCTCTCTTTACATCTTTGTTGTGAAGTAGTTAGGGTGACACTTTTTTTTTGGAGAGAGCAAGTTTTATGTCTCTTCGATATGGTGATGACGGCTTGGTCAACGGTGGAGATGTAGCCTTGGAAATTCGACGGCTGCAAACAAGAAGATTGAATGGTGTACGAATTGTGTCTTGGTGATGACATTAGCTATGTACATGTGGTGAGGACAAATGGTGTAGAAGATATGTAGTGGCATATGAAGAATAGTGGAGCTATCGATGAGATAATGTTGATTCAAAGAGAAGCATTTTAGTGTCCCCTCGATATACCGATGGCTCTTCATCGGAGTGACTAGTGGAGTTTGAAGAGACTCTTTGCCTAGTCCCTTTGACATTCCATTGGGGACCCCACTAGAGTGAAAAGTGAATCTCAGTGGGAGCTACTTGGATGTCCCTTTGACATAGCAACAAATGGCGATCACTTTGTGGGACTTGATTGGGGACTGACAAAGATAGTTGGTGATGTGTAACAACACTTGTGGCAAAGATCAATTGATCATTTTGGAAATTCACATCTTTGTTGTGAATTTCTTGGAGATGATATGGATACTCATGTGGAAGGAAAATTATCAAAGTGAATGGTGTCTATTGGCATGACCCTATTGTGACTCAACCTGATATGGTAATGTGCTACAAAAAAAGATCGATGATGCTCGTTTAAAGGAAGATTGATCAGATGGTTGTGATTTAAAGTTGCAATGATGAACCTTAGATCATGGTGTAAAGTGGTAAGATCAATGATCAAAATTTGAAGGCAATAGTTTGAAACAGTTAAGTCTATGTAAGAGGTTTCTGATTGGAAGCCAACCTGAAGAATGAAATTAATAAGGTCTACCTACTAGACAACAAGTGATTTAATTAGTGATTTGAGATGCAAAATGGCTACACAGAGTGCTAAGTGGTCAGTGATCGAGTTTAAATCTTATGAGTAGAGGAATACATTAAATGTGTATTTGATCTAGGGCTTACAGATCAACAATCTTATGAGATTTTTTGAGATAGAAATTAATGAGGGTATGGCTCGGTGTAGAGTAAGCTTCCAAAAGAAGATAGCGGGAAAATTAACCCTAGAAGGAGATTTGAAATGATTTGGATGTGTGAAAATATCGAGGTTTTAAGGGTGTGGGTTGGTGATGAGAAGAATAAGAAGGTCTGCAAAAAAAATGGAGTTGTAGAAAATATAACAGAAGAGTAGGAGAGTGGTAGAGTGCAAAAAATGCAATTGTAGAATCTAAAAATGCACTATGCATGAACAAGCTGAACCAAAAAAAAAAAAAAATTCTAATTTGGTTTGTGCTTTTTGTTTCGGTTCTACTCATTCAATCTAATGTATTTCAAAAGAGGGGAGATGTTTATGAGCAAGTTGTAGAAGAAAATAAATAAAAGTGTAGGACAAAAAGAGAAGTAAAGAAGAGAGCAGAGAGAGAAATGTAGAGGATGAGTTGTTGAGATTGCAACATCAGCAACATAGATTATGTATTGAATATAATGGTGCATGATTAGGTTATGTAGAATCAATCTAATTCATATATGAGCTTTTTAATGTTGTAAGAGGTGGTTACCTCATTTGTGTCAAGTTGGTGCTCAGTGTAGGGTGTTGGTGCATCCTTGGAGTTGTGGCTTCTAAATCAGGGATTTGGTGCTTCCATGGGTTGGTTCCCTAAGCATTGTAACTGAATTTTTATTTGTGAGGTTGGATTAGGACACTAGATCCTAGCAACTATTCTCACCGTGGTTTTTCCCAATCCTAGGTTTTCCACGTATATTTGGTGTCATGTGATGAATGTGTGTGTGTGTCTGATTATGCAGTTGCATATTGAGTCTCTATCTACACATTAAGAGGTTAATGAAAAAATATCCTCTAAGTTCTAAGTGATAAAATATAAAATCTACTAATTCACTCCCCTCTCAGTATCCCATTGTGTTCCAACAAGTTTTTCATCGCATCATCAAGAAAATTTGTAGTCTTCAAATAATTGTAAATGTTAGAATACCATTCCTCTAATTCTATGAGCACACATGAGATCATTAGATTCAAGTAGATCTGAGACAATAGAAGATCAAAGAATATGAACCATAAAGTGGTATTCTTCTATATCCTTATCTAAAGGTAGAAGGGAGGAAACACTCACCATGCCATCCACATGTCGATTGTCTTCTAGGAACACTGTCTATCATGAAAGAAGAGAGATGATCAAGAAAGGATAAGGTTATATATCAATACTAAGATAACTTATTATTCTTATCTTGATATGCTCCTATTATTTGATTTACAATGAGTTCAGAATCATGATGTATGTGAAGATGTTTAATGTCTAGTGCAATGCGACACACAAGCCAGTAATAAAGGTTTCATATTTAGCAATATTATTTTTGCAATTAAATTTCAATCAAAAGGACATAGGGACTAGCTTACCCTCAGGTGATATCAAAACCACCCTCGCTTTGGAGCCAGCTTGACATCTCAATCCATCAAAATACATCTCCCATATAGGCTCATGATTAGTTGTTAAGAGATCTTCATTTAGAAATAAATCCAAATTAGGAAAAGAGTGAGATGATGGAGCTTCCACCAATTGATTAGCAACAATTTGGCCTTTGATAGATTTCTGAGTTACAAACTTGATGCCAAACTCAAAAAGCAACATTACCTATTTTTCCAATCTCCCAATAAGATCAATTCTAGTGAACAAATGCTTTAGAAGATCACTTTTTACAATGACATGAGTTTCAACATGAAGAAGATAATGCCTTAACTTCTGCATCAAAAAAATGAGAGCTAGAAATTGTCTCTCCATGGCATAGTAACTAGTTTCATAATTGACAAGAACACATCTAATAAAGTAGACCTTATTTCTTTACCGTCATCATCATACTAAGCCAAAAAATTTGCTAAGGCATGAGGTGACATAGGAAGATAAAGCAAAAAGGGTCTATCTTGCATAGCTAACATTAAGATGGGAGCAATGGCCAAATAACTTTTGATGGAATTAAAATATTTCTCTCACTCATCATCCCATCAAAATCAAACATCTTTCTTCAGAAAATGTATGAAGGGAAGGGTGTGATTAGCTAACTAATATACAAATCTATGAAATTAATGAATCTTCCCCTATAGACTACATAGCTAAGAGATGTTTCTATGTGGAGGCATGTTAACAATCACATCAATCTTATTTTTTTCGACCTCAATTCCATGATGTGAAACTATGAATCCAAAAAAATTTCCAACGTCAACACTGAAATAAAACTTAAGAGGATTTAGTCTCATCTTATAGTGTTGAAGGCTTTAAAAAATAAGATGGATGTTTTATACGTGATCCAAACGAGTCATAGAATTAGCCAAGATTCCATCAAAGTAGTCTCCTAGAATTTTGTGAATTAAATCATGAAATATTAAGGTCATTTCTTGTTTTTAAGTTGTGTTTGCATTCTATAACCTAAATGGAATGACCACATAATAGAAAGTACCCCACAGGGTAGTGAAGTTTGTCTTATACTGATATTTTGGGTTAATACAACTCTGATTATAGCCTGAGAAATCCATCCATGAAGGACAATAAGGTATGGCCTATGATCAAATCCACAATCATATTGATATTAGGTATATAAAATAATACTCAAGATAAGCCTTATTGAAATTATAAAATTCAATGCAAATACGAATGTACGACCATTAGGATTACTAACAACAACAATATTCGATATCCAAGGTGAATAGTCAATAGGACAGATAAAGCCTACTTTTAATAGCTTCTCTATCTCAATCTTAACCAATAGTGTGACCTTGGGATTCATCTTTCATATCTTTTTTTTAATAGTCTTAGCATCAAGACCAAGGATGATATTATGAACCACCACAAACTCATCAATACATGGCATGTCCTCATATGACCTAGCGAAGATATCAAGATAAGAGTGTAACAATTCATAATGTTGTTTAAAATCTTTTGGAGAAATGCATTTCCCATTTTTTATTACCCTTTCAAAAGATTTAGGATCCATGAAAACATCAGTAGTATCCCATTTAAGGAGAGAACTATGATATTCAGGATGGGCAATAGGAACATCATCATCCACATTAGATAGAGGAGCCTCCTCGTCCACATCCAAAATGGATTCTCCAAAGTATGCTTATTTGTTCAAGCAATAAATGAATTGTTGTTTATGGTAAAAATTAGGTAGATGGGAATAGACACCTAAGAACTCTTCTATTACTTCCTCTGAAGAGAAAAAGTATAGGGGAAGTTCATTAGACTCTACTTTACTCTTAATCAGCTCAAGATGAATTGGATTAAGAGGCTTAACGGAGATCATGTTAACTCTCCAGTGTGGTTTCTGTATAGACTGTTCAAGAGACTAACACAACCCCAAGTTACACTTAAAGGGCCTAACTTGGATAGGGACTTAGATTCCTTGTTCAATACACCCACAACCTTTATGATTATAACCATATTTAGAGACTATTTCATAACCAGGGTCATATTGTGTTTTCAAATCCTAAGAAGAAGGAAAATCCATGTATGGAGTTTCATTCCACCAATGAGTATCAAATGTATCTACAAGATCACAGTCATTCTTCTTTTCAGAAGTGCAAACATTGATTTCCTCAATAGAAGCATGATTATCTTTAGGAGTACAATCATCTTCCTTAATAGGATCCCAATTTTCCTTCTCAATAGGAAGATTATCAACCTTCTTACTAGAGGTGTATGAGACTATTAGAAGGTCAAGGTGGATAGGGATGACTTTGTATTCTCTAATAAAGAAGTAAAAGAAATCCAAGGACCCTCAATCATCACCAAGACATGCATCTAATTTAGAAATATAAGTGGAAGGGAAAGACTTAGGATTCCTCACTTCAACCTGATCTTCTTCAGGGGCATCTGCCTCAGGGGTGGCCTTCAAGGAAGGAACCATTGATGAGGATGTCAATGCATAAAAGATAACCACGAAATAAAATACTTAAGAGTGGAAATAACTAAGCCTGACTAGCAACTACCAAATCACAAAGGTACATAACCTCAAGGTCAACCCTAATTGTAATCACTTCAATATTAGCAAAAAAAAAATGCAACGATGTAAAGTAGAGGTTACATCCCCCAAAGCATGAATCCAAGGTCTTCCCAAGAGAATATCGTAAGGTAAAGGACTAGGCATTACATAAAATAGAGTGGGTTTGGTAACAGGTCATAGCCTCAAAGGAAATATTATTGTACCTAGGGCTTGTTGACCAGCATTATCGAATCCACAAATGTATAGAGAAGTAGCTAAAGAAGAAGAATCAATCTTGATCTTAGGTAATAAATATATGTTGTGCATATGTTGAGTGTCAAACTAGTGTCAACGAGAGCATGTCTAATCCCAATGTTATTAATGTTAACTATAATCATCAAAGGGTCTACTTGCTTTTGTACATTCGAGGTGGGAGTTCTTATGGATAGAACATAATATTCGGAAATCTACATGAATATGAGCCATAAATGCATTAACATCTATTGGCTTAATGGAGGAAAGTAAGAGGATCTTTTGTAAGGCTTCTTGAAGTATACCTTGATAAATCGAAGAAAACTAAAGAAAATCCCATAGTGAAATATTGGTCGGAGTAACATGTAGTTGCTTAATAAGATCACGTAATCACTAGGTGCTTTGGTCATGGGTTTAGGTGTTGAAGGAATAATTGGTTGTGAAGGTGGTAAAGAAGTAGGAAATGAAGTAGGTTGAGAAGTAGATTGATCTATATTTTTTTTATTTCTTCTAGTATTATTAGTATACCCTATAGAATTATAAGAATTCATAGCTTTTAAAAATCTGTAAAATTTGCCTACAGGCACAATTTTTTTTTAAACAATGCACAACAACTACTAACTTAACCAACCAAGCATATTCCAACTAGATTAGATAGGCTAGAGTTAAAAGTTATTTAATCATGGGGATGAAAAATCAACATCACCACTTGTAGACACGTAAAATGTATTGATTGACATTGTGCATTTGATCCTGACCACTAACATTGTTTCATCCTGAATCATCCTTCGGTCTAGCCATTTAATCAAATACCCTTATCTGATTAAATTCATCAATATTCCTCTTTTAATTAAATAAACGAGTTATCTAATTAAGTCACCTCTTCTCGATAATTAAATTAATCATCTTGATCTAATTATCCTATTTAATTAAATAGCCAATTTTATTTAATTAAATCTCTAAAGTCTATCTATTAAATTAAATAAATCAAAACCTTATTTAGTTTAATCTAACAGCATCTCTTTTAATTAAATAAATCAAAATCTCTATTTAATTAATCTCTTATCACATTCTTCTCATTATTTGATTTAAATAAATCCATAAATCTAAGTCAAATAAGTCACATCAACTAATCCCTTCATTAAATTAATTAACCTTGATTAATTTAATCTCTTATCATGTCCCATCCTCTAGCTTTTCCCACTTGCACATGAAAATAGATTTAATTGATTTATTAAATCTCTATTTTCCTCAACAAGGCATCTTTTAAGGAATATTCTCTAATTTTTAATTCAAAATCTAAGCTGACATGTACATCCAACAAGGCATTTACTCCATCTGACATGTCCTTTGTCTTGAGCCAAGTGGCCTTCAATGCATTTTTCCTTCCCTCTTGCATGTCATTTCTACAATTTTAAAATTCAAATATATGCATTTATTGGCACAATCATCAAAACTTGCACATCCTCCATCCATTCACATGATGACAAGTGGCCTCATGTCATTGGCTTATCTTTCATCCCACATTCATCTTATCTTTCAATCTTCAACTCTTTCTTTCTATAAATAGAGAGTTCATCCTTCATTTTGATCATCCACAATTTGAGTAAAGTTACTATGCTCAAATATTTAGCAAATTGCATCCATTATCATTGAAGCTTAGCTAGGTTATGCAGATTTTTCCATTGGAGCACTCACCATCCTTCATCAAAGTGGATCATTCATCAACATTCATCAAGCTTGCATCATTGGAGTTGGGAAAGGGTCAATTTTCACATCCAATTGGCACCAATTCCCCCATGGGATCATGAGTTTTCTAGTTTAATTAGGATTCAATCTCTATTTTGTTGTTTTCATTGTGTTCTTCATTTTTCCCCTAATTTAAGCTTTATAAATGGATTTCAGGGGGAATCCTTGTTCTAGCTTGCATTTCACCATCTAATGTGTTTGTTCTTATTATTTTGCAGGTACTAGGATTGGGGTTCGCACACCACTTATATGTATACACTCAAAAGTGCTAAGCTCCTATGGCTAAGGTCTTTCCTAGACCTACGACCTAAGCCTCAAGGGTTCATGATGAACCTACCTATGTATCCCCTCATGGAAATTAGAGGCTTTGTAGTTCGCCATACAATGACAATGTTAGAGAGAGTTCATTCTCTCCTCTTGCATGAGATCTTTGATCTTGCTTTTAACCCATGAATACTAATTTAACACATGTATGTTAACAACATAGTCAATTATAATATATTGAGAATATCTTGCCATCAAGTGTTGGGTCCATACCAAGCATTAGTGTACAAACATTCAAAATACTCACAAGAGGTCATTCATACCATAATCTCAAATATTATACACCATGGTCGCCATAGGCATACCCCCATATACACAAGATGATTAGCTCATACATAGTACAAGTAAAATAGTGTCTGGATCATACACCGATCACAAGTACAGAAGTGACTAGATCACACACAGATCACAAGTGTAGTAGTAACTAGATCATACACAGATCACAAGTATAGCAATGACTAGATCATACACATATCACAAGTATAGCAATGACTAGCTCGTATGTACATCACAAGTACACAATTATTATCTCATCTGCACATCACAATTACATTGTGATTGCTCTAGCATATATTGCAAATACACAATGACAAGCTCCACCATACATAACATAATAACAATGGCTGACAAACACATCACAATGGAAAACACATGTCCATAATGCATCCTGGGTATAAAGAATATCAGTGCATTGCGCACTACACCATGGGTACATCCATTCCACCAGTCTTTTGCACCATTGGACAAATGGAAATAGGATTTTGTGCATCCCATACTACACTGTGGGTCTGTCCTCAACCCCACAAGGCTAAGTATATGGTCTGAAAACTGGGAGGGGATTTGGTGCATCCCATACTACATCACAAGCCTGTCCACCATCCAAGGGTTCCCCCAAGTAGTGAACCTACCAAACCCGATGGATTCTGACTTCAATCACCTACATGCCACTAGTGACAAGTTTGTCCACCTAGGAAGAAGTAGCTCCCGACATATACCACCTTGTGACCTTAGTGATATTTTTAGCTATCTTCTTCACAATCCTGAGTAACACATGGCATCGGTCACTTCTATGCATACCAGTGACAAGCTTCTAGTGAACCCTATCAATATACAGTTAGCCCTAGATTACCATTACTCGCACGGATGGGACCCTACCTGTGCAACTGCTACGACCATATCATAACTAGGGTAGCTTGTTACCTTCACCTCTGTGAACCAGGTGAATGCTAACTAATCCCTAGCAATAGTTTAGACATCGATCATTGGCAGGTCCAATGACTTCCTGTCACTGCTCAAATATCCCAAAGGTTCACTCTTGGGAGGGTCATACATAACATGAGTCACAATCACAAGCAACTGATACACATGCCTATACATTACATAAGGACCTCTAGATATGGAGCCAATTTTCACAACACATAAAGTGATATGGTCTAGATCCATTCAAGATCAACTTTACCAAATAATTTTTCATTAAAATAGCCACTTTGAAAATAGTTTTCTTGCACTTAGTAGGCCTAATAATAACAATATTACTATTTTCCCATACTAAAATGAATTGATGATGAAATATGTCATTAAAATCAGTTCTTTCAAGAATAGCACAATTACAGCTTCTTTCAATTACAACATATTTATAAATTTTTCCATCATGGAATTTGATAAATAGATGTACACACTATGTATTAGCAACTTCCTTGAAGTTCTATGGTTATTAATTAGATCTTAACATGACTAAAACTCTGAGATTCAAATAGTTATTTAAAAATGCAGAAGTTCATGGAAGGTTAAAAAATTAAAACTATAACTCTCAACAACAATAGCTCTAGTTCATTACTTGCTCTATATTTATTAGTGCTTGTATGCAGTATCAAAATAAGACCTAGTTAAGCATCTGTTTAGGTTCAATTATGGCTATACATACCTTTATCTGGGTGGCCTTGGTACCATATCTGGTAGCGAACCTGAATGCAATCCCATCAACTACAGGTAGCTTTGCAACAATTATAATAGGGATATACCCATTACTTTGGTGCACGCGACTATTCCCATTTTCTCTTAAATTTTCCACTTCCAACGAGCCCATTTGTGAATATATTGCAACCGTTGGAATCCACCGAAATTCATCTTCTGAGGCATTCTTTCAAAATCTAGAATGTGTCTCCCAATATACCCTATTATGCATAGCCTGCAATCATTCCATTCCATGAAACAATATTTTCCTGAGGAGTTGCGTCCAATCTTCCTTCTCCATCACCTCCTCTATTCTTCCTTTCCCTTCTCATTTTATGCCATCCTTCACCCATGCATCCTCTCACTTGTCTTAATTTCTTTCCATCTGCATTCTCTCTCTCTTTGTCTTCCTTTGTGATTCTTTTCTCCAAACAAACCCTCTGCTGCTCATGTTCTGCCTTCTTCTCTTCCTATGTAGATTCTTCCATCCCACATAGTGGCTTCTTCCACTCTAGAAATACCTTCCACCATCTACCCACGTTTTTTGGTCTCCCTCTCTACATATTTCTTCCTCTTGCGTCATGCTATCTTCTTTCCCTTTACTTCTCTCTTTTCTTTTGACCAAATCTTCCTTTTCTCCTCTTGTGCGATCAATGTTCCACGGAGTTTCGGGGACGGGGACGGGGGGACGGCGGGGGACGTGTTTCCAAGATGGGAGACGGGGGGCCTAAATTGGGGGACGTGAGGGGGATGGCGAGGGGACGGCGGCGGGGGGGTGGCGCTAAAATACATATAGTACTTGAAAATTAAAACTTAAAAGATTAATAATTTAATTGTCTAAACTCTAAACACAATAACACATTGCAATAATATATCATTTCATTGACATTGGAAATGCAACAAGAACTATATCAATATGTTTCATAATTTGAGTTTCATAATCATGATTCATGAATCATAATTTGATAATTACAATCAAGTATCACTGTATTATCAATGTTCAAACTTCAAACTTCCAAAACAGAGTACAAGTAACAAAATACTGAAAATAGTAAATACTAATAGACTAATAGTAAATCAAAATGGCTCCAGGCTAATGGCCTGATGCTGCTAATGATCTAATCATCTCCAAGCTCCATGCCAATCTCCTCATCACTAGAACTGCTAGACTCCGCATGCTGAAGCTCATCTAAACCAATACCAACCAGCCCTGTCTCTGTAGGATCATCATCTATCTGTGATGGCTCTTCTGGCTCTACATCCCATCTGGCTGCTGGACTCTCCTTGTATGTAGTTGTGTTGCGGTCAACTAGACGTAAGGCACTATGTACAGCCACAAGCTTCTCTGCCCTCCTAGAAGTAAGCCTGTTCCTCTTAACAGAGTGGATGAAGCTATAAGTGGACCAGTTCCTCTCAGCAGCAGAAGAACTAGAAACCTGGGACAGCAAACGAATGGCTAGAGTAGTAATCAAAGATCTAGGCCCATGCATAGTCCACCACAACTTGGGGTCCTCCTCTGACATAGTCTCCAAATCTACCTTGGCCGCCTCTGAATATCCCCAAAGAGTGGCAAATTTTGTCCACTCGGTACGAAGCAAGCTGGCCTCTGTAGGATCATACATTCTGTCAATGGCCTTCATGAACCCTTCCTTCACCTCAGCATCCTCTATAGGTGTTATTCTGCCGGGACGTGGCACATACCACTTCGGGTTCAATGCATAGGCAGCCATGTGTAAGGGAGTGTTGAGCTTCTCCCATCTATGTTGAATGATTGGATAAATGTGCTCGGTGTAGAATTGCATTGTGGGGTCCTTCTCTCGCACTTTAGCCTTCATTTGATCAAGCATGGAATCAATGCACTCGTATACCTCTCCAAGGGAAGGTGCATTAGAGTCCCCAAATCTAATAACCTTGAAGACTGGATCAATGATGGAGACAATATATGTGGCATCAGCCCAAAAGACATCATTCTTCACCACCTCCTTAACCCTCAACCCCTGCTGTGTCTTCGACTCAGGCCATCGGTTCCACTCTGCTGTCATTACCATTACTTGCAATGGCTCTTGCAACTCAAGCATCCTCTCCAAGAGAATAAAGTATGATGCATACCGAGTCTCTATAGGTTTCAGGAATTCCTTCTTGGAGAAGGTTCTGAAAAGTGCATGTGAAGTATGGTGGTTGCAGATAAACATCTGCACATCTCTAGCATCACTCACAATTGATTTGATCCAGCTGATTTTACCCATGTCTTTAAGTGCATTATTCATAGCATGCACACAGCAAGGAGTCCACCAAATGTGTCTATAGGCTGCCTCAACCAACTTCCCTGCAGCTCTACACACATGGGCCGCATCTGTCACTACCTGCACCACATTCTGTGGCCCAACCTCCTCTATGGCATCCTTGAGAATCTGGAATTGATAATGAGCATCCTTGCTATGCCCTGAACAATCAATAGCCCTAAGGAAATAAGGGCCCGCTGTAGATGTGACCATGATGTTGATGAGTGGACGATGCCTAATGTCCGACCACCCATCCATGACTATGCTGCATCCACTTGAGACCCAGGTTCTCTTCATCTTCTCCATCAAAATATTAATCTTGGAATAGTTCTGATCCAAGATTGTTGTCCTCAACTTAGTTTCCCCTGGTGGCACATATGATGGTCCCGCCCTTATTACCTTTGACATAGCTTCCTTGTAATAAGGAGAGCGAGCCACATGGAATGGAATGCCATTGGCAAAGAAGAATTTTCCAATAGCATCATCTGCCTCATCCTTTGCTTGTGCATTGAATAAATCTGCCAATGGATGTGAACTTGAAGATGCCACTTTACGTTTCCCCTTAGGCTCTCCTACACATGAACTGAATGGATTTGGTGGCCTTTGACTCTGCAAAGTAGAAGTAGAAACTGCTGCAATCTGATCAGCCTTACTCCTATGTGCCAATGTAGCTGTCATAGGTGTTGCTTCCTCATCCGAACCCCATAATTTTAAAATTTCAGCTCTATACTTTGCATTGTTTTCCACCTTCTTACAAACATCTACACCTTTGCCTCGAATAAGAAGAAAGTGAGAATTAGTTCTAGTAATGCTCCCAAACCAGTCAAGATGACAAAGATGGCACACCCACTTTCTAGTGCCCCCACGTGACCCAGGTTGTTTCGGCATCTTAGTTGCAAATTGTTTTAATGGTGATTTTGGATCAAAGGGGCCCTTGGCATATCTTTGGAGGATTCTTGAAGGGAATTTACCTTTGACTCTTCTACTCTCAATAGAACCTGCTTCAGCTTGAGTCTGAGTATTTGAGTCATGTTCACCCTCTTCTACTTCTATTTGAAATTCTGAATCATCAGATTCATTTTCACTTCCACTTCCACTTCCAATTTCTGCTTCAACCTCCTCACGCTCAACCTCATCACCACTTCTATTGATTGAACTCATTATCATAATGTCAAATGAGGCTGCAAAAAAGATTTAAAATCAAAATCAGACCTCTATAATTTATTGCAAAAGATGAAATCATGAAAATAAAAAAACAATATGATGTTATCACTTATCATTTATCAATGTTATCATGTTTCCAACTTTCCATTTCAAAGTTTTTAACTTTTAAATTTTAAATTGACAGTGTGCCTCAAAGAGATGTCATCTAATGGAATGCAATGATTGGAGGAATTTTGTTTGTGAGTGTGAAGTTTTATACTTCATTTGATGAATTATTATTTTACAGTGGCAGCCGCAGGGTTTACTTTTTCGAATTGAGACTATAGAGGAATTTTGTCAAATGTTGTAATTGCAAACTTGCAACTGCCTTGTAGACATGTATGCAAAATCAAAAATGCCAAAATGTGGAAGCATAGACGAGACATGTGAACTTTTTTAGTTTTTATTTTTTGACAGTGTGCCTCAACTTCAAGGCTCAAAGAGATGTCATCTCAATTCAAATGGAATGCAATGATTGCAGGATATGCAGTTGCCGTTGTGAACATGTGAACTTTTTTACTTTTTGACAGTGTGCCTCAAGGCCCTCAACTTCAAGGCTCAAAGAGATGTCATCTCAATTCAACTGCATATCCTGCAATCATTGCATTCCATTTGAATTGAGATGACATATTGACATCTCTTTGAGCCTTGAAGTTGAGGCACACTGTCAGAAAGTAAAAAAGTTAAACATGTCTCGGCTATGCTTCCACGTTTTGGCATTTTCATTTTGCAAATTTGCATACATGTCTACAGGGCAGTTGCAACTACAACATCTAACAAAATTCCTCTATAGTCTCAATTCAAAATTCAAATGGAATGCAATGATTGCAGGATATGCAGTTGTTGTTGCAGTGCAACAACAACTGCATATCCTGCAATCATTGCATTCTGATTCCATTTATTTGCTCATAGAGATGTCCGCTCATGGAATGCAAATTATGCAATGGTTGCAATTATTATTAATTTATTTGCTAACTCACAGAGATGTCCGCTCATGGAATGCAATGGTCGCGCAGCTTGCAGTTGCAATTATTATTAATTTATTTGCTAACTCACAGAGATGTCCGCTCATGGAATGCAATGGTCGCATGGCTTCTGCAAACCCCACGACCATTGCATCCCATGAGCGGACATCTCTGTGGCACTCAAAAAACCAGGTTTCAACATTTTGCATACAATGTACATGAAATCGCGAGCCAAAACGAAGGGTTCAAAAAATGAAATACCTCAAATGTAGTCGAATGCACCAGAATCCAGTAAAAAAACCCTGCGGCTGCTACTGTAAAATGATATTTCATCAAATGAAGTATAATAAAACTTAGGTTAAAATGTTTTTAACTTTTTCAAATTTTTAACATAACATATTCTGGCGTTTCCATGGCGTTTCCATGGCGTTTCCTGTGCGCGAAATTCAGGGAAACATCTCCCTTCAGGAGGAGACGGCGGGGGGACGGCGGTGGTACACGGAGATGGCGGAGGGATGTTTCCCAGGCGTCTCCCCATCTCGGAAATGTCCCCGTCTCTGAAACGCGTTGTTTTTCGGGGGGGACGCGTCCCCGTGGAACACTGTGTGCGATTTCTTTCCTCCTCTCTACATATAATTTTTTGAGCGCTCTCCCTACCTCCTCCTCATTCTCTCTTCTTTTTTTTCACCTTCCCAACAACTCCTGAATATATGAGCAGTTAAGGGGGGGTCATAGGTGGGTTTAATGATGGATTTTACCACCATTTCCTATGCCCTACAATATTTTACTTCCTGAAAAAAGGGATGCCATGCCTCTTTGAAAGTGCAATGCCCCCACAATATACCCACAACATTCCCATTTAATTTGACCTATCTTCTCAATTTATTATTTTCTTTGAGCGCACAATGCCCATCCTTCATCCATATTGGTCTCCGCATGCTTTTGGAATGACATGTTTTATTTAGTTATTTTATCATCCACCCACTATTCACATGAAAGGTCTTCTTTTAGGGGATGTGGCAAAATATTGTTTAAAGGTCTAATGAACCATTAGAGACTAGAACCCCATGAATAAAATGAAACCTCTTAGGACAAGGGCTAGCCAAAGTTAAGTAAATGATAAGTCTTTTAGGATTTTTAGGGGCCACAAAGACTACCACCACATTTATTGACTTCTCAACTCGCAAAGAGGAAGTATATAGTTGCAATGAAGAAATTTGTTTGGGAGATCTACAAATAGAACAAGATTCCTCTAAGAAATCATCCAAGGCATCATCTAGTATATCAAAATCCACAAAAAAAGCATCATCATAAACATTAAAACATTACATAAAATGATCTGACATGGTTCACATCAGGCTCAAAAAAATATAGAGAAGGGGGATTCACTGCTCATGAGTCTCTTTCTTACCGGGAGAGTCCCAGGGAATGAACTACCCTAAACTAATTTAGACTACCTAATTGATTGAATAAGATGAAAGAGATTGCAAGAAATAGATCAAAAAGATTTTTAGGAGTGATAACAAACACACAACTTCAAGAACCGAAAGAGCAGATCACTAATATTCCTGAGACCGAAGGAGAAGCTCTCAAAAAGAGGACAACAACATGGTAGTGAGATTTCAGCATAGCTTTTTGAAGGCCTAGAGACATGTTGGCATCCTGTACAGGTAGAGCACTAAACCTCAAGAAAAAAATTCAAAGGATTTGCTAACTATTCTAGATCTAAGGTGTGTTCAAACTACTGATTTAACTGAGAATAAGAAATGTTGATAAATGACAAGGGAGGTGAAGAGCCAACTTACAAGTGGTCCTATGTTTCAAAGCCTCCCACAATGCTTTGCAAAAATAACAAACCATTTGTGGCTCCCTCTTGGCTTGATAGACACAATGTTGAGCACTTCTAAGAGAGCTTTGGCTATTGGAGAGACTTCAATCCAATAGAGCTTTTCCATAAATACAAGATGGAGAAGAGAAGAGAAAGAGAATCAATTTTATATGATAGAGTGATAGAATCAATGAGAATGGGAGTGAAAAGAAAGGCTTTGTTCAACTGCATGGATGGGAAGAGTCATTACTCTTGGAAATTTTCCACAAGGACATGTGTCACGAGTCAAAAATTTTGATACTCCTCATTTGAACTCACAAAAGTATAGGGATGCTAGTGTGCCACATGGATTTCCATGGGTTGTGAGGTATCCAACCCATTGTTTCAAAAGAAACAAGGTGGTAGATTGATGTCGCTTCATCATTGGTCCTTATGAAGTCAAAATTGCAAAATTATCTATTAAATAAAATTTATAATATTTATTATATACTAGATATAGTATATAAATTATATATTATATATTATATACTATAAATTATATATAGTTTAATATGTATTATATAATATATAAATTATATATTAGTATATATAAATTATTTTAAATATTATATTATATGCATAGGGTGAAGCTTCAATACTTATACAATGGGAAACAAATATTTGTTTATAATGGATATCCATTTCCTTTAGTCTTTTAAACCAAAGAATATATAGAACCAATAAATTATGTCTTATTGAAATATAATAAATATCTTATATATTAATAATACATAATATATTATATATTATTATATATAATATATATATATACTATCATATATTATATAATATATACTATGTATATAAATTATATATTATATATAGTATACTCTCTCTCTCAGGTCTCTCCCTCCCACCCTAACTAGATAACTCCCCCCTCTCTTAGGTCTCTCCCTCTCACCCCGCTCTCTCTCATGTCTCTCCCTCCATCTATCCCTCACAACCTCAATCTCCCTCTTGGGTCTCTCACTCCATCTATTCCCCCTCCCTACCTAGACAAACTCTCTCTCAATCCCTCCCTCTATCCCTTCCAGAACCCTCCCTCTTAGGTCTCTCTCTCTCCCACCATATCCTAGATAACTTTCTTTCCCTCTCTCTCTTAGGTCTCTTCCTCCTACCCTACTTAGATAACTCTCTTTCGCTCCCCCTCTTTCTAAGCTCTCTCCCTCCCTATATCCCTTTCTCCCTAAGGTCTCTCCCTTTATCTATCCCTCCCACCCTTCCCAGATAACTATCTCTCTCACTCCATCCCCATCTCTCTTTTATTATATATATTATAATGTAGTATATAATATATAATATATATAATGTATAATATCGAATATATTTAATATAATATATAATGCATAATATAATATAATATATAACATATTAGTATATAGTATATATTATATATAATATCTATTATTAATAATAATACAAAATATTATAAATATTGGATGTAAGGAATATCCATTAGGATAGATATCTATTCCTAACGGATATCCATTTCAAACAGATATCCAATTTTCTGAGAAAAAATTAGCAACCTCTGGATTTTCCTCAGGATTGCCTTGGGATTTGGATTGAGTTGTCATAACTGGAAAGTCAACTGAAAAAACATGTTTAGAAAATTTCCTTAGTTTTCCAATATTTTCTCTTGTGGCTGATGACTTTTTTTAATCCAAATCTTATGAAACAAAAAGGGTTTATTGAACAAATTGCCAACTATCCACCAATATAAGATATGCCTTATTTTGAATTTAATATATAATTATTATTGGTTTTCTATGTACATTACAATTGAAGTCTTGTTTGATAAGTTAATTGAAAAACATCTATATTTTTTAAACTATTTTACATTTTTTGAATCTTAAAGATGCATCACATTCTATGCTTCACATACTATAGGATAAAAAAATATGAATTTCATAATTTTTTTACCAAGTTATGGTGGTCATACAAACATGTTTTAATAATTTTGAAAAGTTCTAATAAAAAATTTATAACTTATAATTTACTTGCAAAAAAATTATAAAAAAATGTAGCACATCCAGGCATGTGTCCTCTACTTATATTGAAAGTTTCAAACAAAAATCTTGTACTTAGGTTGGTCGGACATACACCTACTTTTTTCTTTTTTTCCTAAAAATTTAGTACTACTGCATTAAAATTTTAAATTTTCACAAAATAGATTTACTTTTTTCTAGAAAATGACTAATAGTTTAGAAACTACATTCAATTTTCTATAAATATTGTTCTTACATATTTTTTAAATTATGTTAATAACCTATTCAAATTTTTATGTCAAGTTACCTAACTCCGTTTTTCTGAATTTTTGTTGTCACTTAAGGGCCTAGTTTGGACCCCCATGATCATCCACTGACCCAAAATAAATAGCTTTTATAGCAATAACAAAGCCATTAAGAATCCAATATCTCTTATCAAAGGTTCCTAATCAAGTGATATAAGACAATCAATAATATTTTTTAGACAATTAACAATGGGTTTAGTAATAATATTGTAAGTGACATTATAAAGAGAAATAGGGAAAATTATATCAAAAGAGTCTACCTTAACCTTCTTAAGAATAAAAGTCAAAAAATATAATTAATAGCTTTAAAAAATTTCCTATTATTCTAAGATTCAAGCCCCTATTTTCTCCTTAAGAGAAAGAGTGGCAATAAAATCCTAACCAAGATTGAAGGAATAAAATTAAACTGATAAGAAAAAGAATTTGAATATATAACCATAAAAGACCTTTCCTTAAAAAATTGTAGGAACATAAATATTGAATAAGAAAATAGAGCTTCTTGAATTAAAAAATACTAACAAAAGACATATAATTGTTACTTACTAACCAATTATAAAGAGTAAATATAAAAGGGTGCCAAAGAAAAGTTACCCCTCCTACAAAATCTTGATCTCCAATGCATTGACATTAACTACCTTTCTAGAGAATATATAAAATAACTAACATCCTCTTCACATAAAGTTTTATTTCTTGAAGGAAGATAATATCAAGCTTATGAATCTACATAAGCTCTTGAACAAATTTTTCACAAGGGGTGCTGCCCAAACCACTAGTATTCCATGAGAGAAATATGATTTTTGGGTTATAGAGAAGTGAAAATCTAAAGTTTGAATAACTTCATATTCAACCAATATTTTATTAATTATATTAATTTTATTTTTATATCTCTTCCTTCACACTTTGGAGATACTATCTATACTAATAATTTTAACATTTTATTGTTGAAGACTTAATGGTGTTAGTGTGAATAATTTGTCTATTTACTACACTAAGTGTACTTAGGCTGATGAGGTTAGACAACATCTTGTCTCACTGAATTGCAACCTTTAAGCCTCTAAAGGTTACCAAATTGTTTAGTAAACCTCATGCACATACCTTTTGAGGTTGGAAGACTTCCCATCTCACCTCAAAGGTCACTCAACACTTGACACACAAGGTTGATGAATTGGTCATAGAGGTTGTTGGTTTGCACACTCCAAGTAATCCTAAGGTTGACACCTATAGGACACTTGCCTACTCATTTATGCCACTTCATAGGGCACTTGTTAATCCACCTCATAGGTGGATTACATCATCCTTGCCTATACATGCAAGGCTTTTTGTATTCAAAGTAATTTGGATCAACTAAATACAATCTTATGGATTATTCATTGTGCTCATCATTTTATCTCCTAGATTCTCCTAATTCTTATATGATATCAAAGCTTTAGGTGGATAAAGTGAAACCCATAGTAGAACCAGTGTATTTAATTTGTTTCCATTGTCGTAGTTTACAATTTTAGGAAGATGGTTAGATGTCTCTAGAATCATTCTGGGGCATTGTTTGGAGTCAACCTGCACATTACTCACAACAAGAAATAATCAACCCATTAGTAAGCGTGAATCTATGTGATTCTAGGAATTTTAAATCCCTACATTCTCTGTTTTAAAGCATGATTTGGAAGGCCAATCCAATTTTTGCAGGCTACAATTTTGGAAGGGGTGTTTTCGAGGGGTTTCTTTTGCAGACTCACAACCATGCAGACTTGCGGCCTTTCCATTCCATCCAGAGTTCATGTGGTCAATTGTGGTCTTTGATTTTCCTCATGCATCATACCATATTGAATGTTCACTTGCATATATTTGTTGAGGATCCTCATCAACGACTTGCACACAAGGCATTTCTCCAGACCTGGTCAGCCTCTAACATTCCGCAACCTTCTGATTTGTAGTGAAGCTCAAAGGAGGGAGAGGGTGGTCAGAGGAGGATAGAAGCGTGATTTTATGCGCCCTTTGATGGGAAGTTGAAGTGTTAACAAGAAGAAAATTGCTTACACTTTTCTCAATCCGCAACCTTCTCCTTAATGCAAGGTCTCACAGGATCTGGTCGGCACACAAAGGGGGAGATTAAAAGTTTGTTTTTCAGCACGGCTTGAAAACTAACGCCTAGCATTGACATGCGCATTTGAATCGCCACACTGATTTTAAATGCCAGTGATGGCATTGAAAATTTCCATCACGAAGGGTTCCACATTGGCCTTCCTCGCAGGTTATGCCCTTGGCGATCATGGCATGTAGGTATTAAATCGCTGCCACTCAATGCAGTTCACCATTGTTAATGTTTTTTGTGGAGATTTGTTGAAAATTATCTCCACAACTACCAACTCCCTTTTTGATGCATAGCTTGGGGATCTGCCAAGTGATCCAATTCACCACGTTTGTTTCCTCAATGGCCTTAATAGTCTTTGATCAAGTTTTGTGCTTTTTTTGCTTGTACTTGTTTACCATACTTAAAAAGCACATCATTTCGTAAGAACCTGCAGAAGTTTTTTGAACCCTTATCACCACCCAAGGTGTGGCTAGCTCCACCTCTCTTATTCGTTAAAACACTAACTTTTGTTTACAATTAAGCCTCAATTTTTATTGTAATGGTTAATTGTAGGCTAATTGTTAGAATTTTTTTTTGTAACCATACGTATTTTTGCTTACAATTTGGTACTGACCATTAGTGGTCAAAATTAAACCACCTAGGTATCATCTAATACTTGTAAAAAGGAGGGTTTTTTAAGGAGGGTTTTTTTTGGTCATAGTTAAAAATTTGTAAAAGAAGAGTGATTTTTTCTTTTGCAATGAATGTGGCAAAGGGTGATAGGGGTAGGTGCAATTTTTTTTCCTAGTTAAAAATTTGTAAAAGAGGAGTCAATTTTATCTTTTGCAATTAATTTGGAAAAAGGAGGTGTCATAATAATGAGAGTTATAATTTTATGTTTTTTTGTCTTTTATTGAGGTTTACAAGACATAACTTAATCTTGCCTTCTTAATCAGCCTTTTGACAATAAACTTTGAAGAACTTGTAACACAAAAAAAGTTTGTAAATGCACTAATACAGAGTGCCACAAAACTGAATCTGTGTTCCACATGGAGGTAAATTGAGAAATTTGTACTTACACTAAATTATAAATTTCAATGGGGGGTTATACCATCACAACATGGATCCTTGTGATTTTCACCTCATGTGAGTGTGCCTTGGAGCACACCCTTTCTCACTTTCTTGTACATCTCTGTACTCCTTGCACACTCTCGATCTCAGTTGTCTGCTTATATTCTCTTAGCACTAAGGGGGACTATAATGTGTTATGCTAATGCTTCTTTCAATGAAGCAATGAAGAAATCTTCTTTTTTTGGAGGCCTCATGAACCTTCCTTCTTGATCTTTCATATGGGGATTATTTCAGTGGATCACATTTTGAGATTCTAGTACTCCTAATCACAATACTATTTTTATTTTCAAATTCACAAAGTTTTATTGACTTTGTGTACATTGGTTGAGTAGTTTTCACATGTTCACTCATGCAATATTGTGTATCTCTCATCTTGGTCTACATTACTTGGATATTTGTTAATTCTAGCAAACACTAGTTCATCATCGACATAGTTTACAACTTCTACATGCTTCAGGAGTTCATCATAATGTTCCTATCATCAAGGGACATATTTTCATAAGGTCTTTAATCCTTCTAATTCTATTTTTTGGAGAGGATTTTTTCCCACTAGGTTTTCTCCTTTTTCTCCATTTATGAGAGAATGCATTATACATGGGTACCTAACATGGCCTATAGTGGGGACCCATCTTTATAGAATTGCACTTTTGTGATCTCCCCAAGTATGACCTAAGGGGGATGTTAGTATGAATACTTTACCTATTCACTATACTTAAGTGTACTTAGGTTGATTAGGTTAGACAACATCTTGTCTAATTGGATATGCAATATTTAAGCCTCTTGAGGTTACCAAGTTTTTTGGTAAACCTCATGCACATACCTTTTGAGGTTGAAAGACTTTTCATCTCACCTGAAAGGTCACTCAACACTTGGCACACAAGGTTGATGACTTTGTCATAGAGGTTTTTGGTTTGCACACTCCATGTGATCCTAAGGTTGACACCTATTCTACTCATTTGTGTCACTTCATGGGGAACTTGTCAATCCACCTCATAGATAGATTGTATCATCCTTTCCTATATATGCAAGGATTTGTACTCAATGTAATTTGGGTCAACTAAATACAATCTTATGTGTTGTCCATTGTTCTTGCCATTTTATCTCCTAGATTCTCCTAATTCTTATAAATAGAACAATTGATTTATTTCTTAAATTATCCTTACCATATTCTTTATGAATAGTTTGTAGCATCATACAATCTATATAATTATAAGAAATAACTGTCAAAATTGGAATAGTATCATTTATTCTAACTCCAAGATTCCCACTTGAACCACCCATAGTACATACATGTTGAGGAAGAGGGGTCTCTTATCCTAGTAATACCTACACTTTAGAAGAAATTTTAACATCATTTGGAGGAAACATGGTAGTATTAAAAAAACCAGATAGTGATTAGTTAGAGTTTTCTCCATTGAGATTGGTTTATTATCTTCAAAATTTTCTAAAATTTTAAATCTATTATTAGAATACCCTTTTGCTAAATATTTTTTGGACAAATCCCATTTTTCCTTTATATTTATATTTCATAGGAATAAAACCACTTGATTATTTTACTTGTTAGGGAATTGGAGATTTTCCTTTTGCATTATTTTTATTCATAAATATCTCAAGTAAGGAATGGAGGTCATCTAAGGGTACCTTAAGAATATTTATCTAAATATGCCCATGAGAATGACAAAGTTGCTAACGAAATAGAAGAGCTTCATAGTATAAGTGTTGAATCCAATGAATGCTACATAATATAATCTCTATAGAATTTTATGAAGAGGATTATTACAATAAATTTCCACACAAATATGAGCACATGAAAGTACTTTTCCATCTAGCATTTGATGAGATGAGCCTATGGGTTTTCTAAGAATGGTTACAATATAATTCAAAATATCTAATCTCCAAAATTACATTAGCATGCAATTGTACGAGCATTATATAAAATTAATTTATCCATTGTTTTGAAACAACTATAGTGTTACATAAAGATAAATCACTTAATAGAAATTAATAAATGTAAATTATTTTTGTTTGGTACTTTTTATATAAACATTCTTAGTTTTGTTGCAAATAGTCATTAAAATTGATAAATTATGATACATTAAAGGTTTTCTTTTATTAAATTTATGAGATTTTTATAATCTAATAAATCATCTAAAGATGTCATTAGATGATGATATGCAAATATCTAAATAATCTTAGTGACCAAGTACCGTATGAAATGATATTGACAAGAAAACATAAATGTATAAATAGTCAATAAGACTCTTTTAGTGTATATATTGACTATGCAATAAGACTCTTAAATAATTTTAAAACAATGGCTACCTAACATATTAATAATATTTATTGTAATATATATTGAGATGAATTAGTTTTTTAACCTGATAAGAGCTTTCCCTTGAAAAGGAAACTAAAAACTAGCCTAGTCAAGAAATCAAATAGATGTAAAATTGACTGTAAGTATTTAATATTTAAAGAGTGGAAAAAATTCGAAGAAATCATTGGTGCATCAAAAAATTCGAAGAAATCATTGGTGCATCTCAAAATTTAAATGTATTCCAATTCATAGTTGACATATTAGTAATTTCTTTATAAACTATGAATAGGCCAAACTTTTTCCTACAAAAGAAATCTTAGGAAAAGTGTGGAGAATAAAATTTTATAAGATTGTTTGTATTTGGCTATCTATTCGTTCATAATCTCACACAAATTTTAAATTTAAGATATCTCAAATACCTAAAAGAACATTAATTTTAAATTATAGTTCATTTATTTTAAATTATAATATATAGGTATTTTAAATGTTAACATTATTAGTGTATGTATTAGATTTTTTAATATATTCATCAAGGTTCATTTGTTTGTTCATATTTAAAATTAATATGATAGATGCAATTTTTAATTGAATTTTTTTCTTCATAATAAGACGGTGAATGTAAACGAGTTTAGTTAGGACTTGATAATTTCATGGTTGATTATGAATACAACTATATTTTATAATGTGTGTATACATTTAGATCTATTCACCAAGGCTCACTCATGTCTCTATGTACTTCATATCTTACCCTTTGATATTGTCATTTATCTAAAAATTATAGTTTTCAATTAATGGCATCATCATGATTTTGATTTTTACACTCTTTTGAATGTAAATTGAACATGACAAATGCATTTCTTATTTAAAATGTTTTGGGGCTACATGGAGGTGACTAGAAATATGTTTAGCTAAGGCTTTATAAATATAGAATGGGCTTCTCGTGTGATTACAAGGTAATTAAAGAACTTAAGTAAAATGGTGATTGATGACCACAAGTGATTGACAAATTAGATGAAGTCCTAAAGAATAACACTAATATTAAAAAAAAAAGGTAATTCATTCTTCAAAAAATTCTATAGATTTCTCTTAGATTGTAGACCTAATTGTATCTCTATATACATATCATCTACAACTTACTATGAGTAATCTAGAATCTCTTATAATTATATAGGTAGTTGTTGCAAGTAAGTCAATGTGTATTTCTTATTTAATTTTAGTATTTTATGTGAGAATGTGTTTAATGATATTATTAATTTTATTTTATTTTCAATATTTTTTATTATTTATAAGAGTGATGAGTGGTACTAGATAAGTTGTAGAGTGATTCATCAACCATATAATTAATTTTAACAATAATGTGGATTCTATATAAAATATATTGCCTATAACTTTGTTATAGACAAGCTTGAAAAAACATAGCATGAGCTCGTTGTTTGATGAAGGAAAGATCCAAAAAATGAACACTATTTCATTGTATACAATCTATTTACTAGAACTTGCACCTAAAGGAGGTTCAAGGATTAAGCCGATAGGAAATTATATGTATGCTAATACGTCAAAGAGTATGTGTTTGTGCATAGGTGCATATGAATGTAATGGGTTGCAAGCTCTAGTTGCATGTGGTTGGATTAAATAACTAATAATAAGTGCTAAATAATGAGATGAAATAAACTTAGAAAAATCTACATTTTTTTCACTTAGACAAATCTAGTTTTTTCCTTAAAAAAATTGGGTATTACTGATTTTCAAATACTTGCATCAAATTTAAAACGTAAATCAATGCAAATAAAAAGGAAAAGTTGTCATCAAGTTGGCAAAAAGCATTGCAAATGAGAATAGAATATTCCTATCCAGTTGGAAAATCACTATTTATCTGGCTCTTATATGATAAATGAGATTTTGGAGGCTTTCATATGATATTTTGAAGCGTTTACCATTAAACAACAACTGATTTACCATTTAATAGTAGCTAAAACTCGTTTTCCCACAAGTGTTTATAGACATGAAACTTGTTTCAGACTCAAATCTCATACTATATATAACCTATCAACTAATTAAAAAAAAACTATAATATTTATAAAAATACTTTAAAAAAAAAAAAAAACACAGAATCCCATGAGCATAGCTAACTCTATTTCCATTGGCACTTTCTGTTATGGCTATAATTTATATATAAAATACGAAGCAATCATAGAATTTACATAAATCCTTATATCAAGGTCCAAGTAGTCTCGGTCAGTGACTTTCTAAATGACCACGATTATTTGCTACGAACATGAATTAGAAATAATGTTCACTCAATTTTAGTAGATGGATCCAACTAACCCCACCTCTCTATGAAGAGAATGCAACAGGAAAATAGACTTTGTGCCCTTGATAAACCAAAGAACGCTAATATTTTTTGGTTTCAAAATATTTAGAGTGATGTGTGACAAATTTGTTTATTCAAAGTATCACATGAATGTTATTTAAGTTATAAAAAAGTATTATTCTTTTTATTAAGATAATTTTATTAAAGAAATATTTTTTGTGTCTCATTTGTAGAATATTTATTGTTCACAATTTTCAAGTCTAGGAAAACTCATTAATATTTGATTCAAGTTAATGTTATAGTTACAATTTTAATGATTATGCTTCTTATTGTATGTTTTTAAATTAATGTTATAGTTACAATTTTAATCATTATGTCTCTTTAATTAATCATTCCAAGAAAAAGTATATTCTCATTCACCACATCAATTATAATAGTAAGGTAATTTTAGCTTAAAATTTTCCACTAGCTTATAAATTTATATCATTTAGGTTTTAATTTGCTCCCATAATTACAACTTTTATTAAACTTAGGCTTAATTTACCACTTTAATTAAAAATATGTAAGTTATGATCAATTCACTATCTCAATTAAATATTTATTGATAGTTTAGTCTTGATATTCCATCTCAATTAAAAAATTATGAGAAATTTAGACTTAATTCACCACCTTGTTAAAAAAATATTGGAAAACTTATCCTTAATTCCTTGGCTCATTTAGTATTTTATGAAAATTCCATATCCTAATTTTCCAAATTGATTAAAAAATAACAAATATTGGTTTCCCAATCACCCACAATTTATTTTAAATTTATATTTTAATATAAAATAGCCACTCACTCTATCACTTCAAGTCATTTCTAGAAAAAAGTGTTAGGAAGATTATGTTTCTATATAATGGATTTGTTAGGGTTTTTACAAAACAAAATAGGGGCTAGTTCTTAGAATGTGGAGAACAAACACTAATAAATTCAATTGGAGAGTAGTAAAACTCCACTTAGATCTCATTCTATATATATAATTTTCAACATAGATTACAAAAAGGTAATATATACTTAACAAGATATAGTTCTACATATGAGATTCAAGGTGTTTCGATTATATCAATAAAATTCATTGAGTGTTTAATAGTTTGTATCCACACCTAAAAATATCTTAATAAGTGGTGGTCCTACTTAATCTTGGTGTATATTTAAAAGTGGAACCAATGAGAAATTATACTAATCACAAACACTAATTGACCTTGCAATAATGATGAACATAAATACTACTAAATCTAATTAGAGGGGAAGACAAATACCATGTAATCCCTCTATAATTACAAGTGTTTCCTTCAATTATCTTATTATTTTATACTATCTTATTACTCAACATAGTTAATATATTAACGGCAACAAGACCTCTCCCAAAAAATTAAATAGTGGTTCAATAAGGAATAGCAACAAAATCAAACTATCATAACACTACTCTTAAGAAAAAAACATAGAAGTACACTTAAAGAAGTATGTAGGGATTTAAAAAAAAAAAACTTTATAAATTACCAATGGCATCATTATATTATGGAATCAAATCAAGTTTAATTCAACTAGCTAGATAAAGCATCTACCCTAAGCCATGTGGTAACATGAACTATATATTCTATACATATCAAATTACAAAATTACATTATCAAAACATAATATGTATTTATTGAGGTAAAGTTTTATATATGATATTTAAATTGTTAGGCTATCTCAATCAATACCTATATGTACAATAACAATTGGTAACCCTAATTGGTCTTATTTGTGCTTATTTGGAAGTGGAATCCATAGAAAATAGTATGTGTAATGCCCCGTATTTTACTAAGGAATGTAGCAATTATCTACGAAAGTGATTTTTTTTTTTTTTTTGTGTTAATATTAATATAAATAGTTGCTTACATTCACTAAGTTACGCGGCATTACACTACTTGAGTTTCCATAGATGACTTTAGTATTTAGTATTGCATAAATTTAATTAACATAAACTTAAAAGTATACATTGCATAACATTTGAATTCCATTCATGATAGTATAAAGTACAAATAAGATTCTTACATTGCATTTGAAATAAAATTACAATACTCATTCTTCAGATGAGGTAGATCAAATAATAGATTACAATTACATATTTCAAATGTTCACCTCATAAACAATTGAGGGATGTTACAAATACAAGATTTCCAATGATACAATGAAGGAAGTACATATATATCCAAGTATGAGCTCTCCATCCATGAAGCTCTCGTTGCCATGATCATAAACTGGGGACCAAACAGAGTAAGGTGCATGTTCCACCCAGCCATGTGATACTCGAATGTCCACCCCTCGTGCTAGGAGATAGTAATATGGATACCTAGACACAACCTATTCACCCTAGACACAAGTACATAACTATCTGATGGTTACATTGCTTCCAGAATTAAGACAATCAAATATGCTAAGTTCACAAGGTTAACCAGTGTTATTTTAGGTGGAGTGTCATCACAATGTTGCAACGGTTACCTTGGTGTTTCTTCCTAGGTTCTGGCCCCCAACTTGGGTTACCCTGGTAACCTCTTACGAAACCCGGCCCCATATGCAAACTATTACAGAATCAAATATCTTTTAAAGTAACAAGATATCGATTTTCCATTCCAGGCCTTCTCAACTTATACTTAAGACTGAACTAGCTCTTGAGTCTATAAGTGAGGCATAATAATCTTATTAAATATTTTAATCTAACTACTATGTTGTTTAATTTTCACTGACTTACTAACTCTTTGTAAGTTACCCTGGCACCACTTTGTGTGTCAGCCCTCACACAGAGCCACTCCTCTAAACATAACAAATGAATCTAAGTTTCCCTGACTAAGGTAAACAAGTGCACAAAAATCAACATATAATACCAAACGACACACAATGGTCATTAAAACTTTGTTCATAAATCCAGGTGTCAAAACAACAAACTATAACATGTGCACTACCCTAGTCAACACAAGGATTGTATTTAAACAATAACAACTCCCTTACAATACAAACTAATCTGGAAGACTTGTTCATCTAAAACATGCCCAATTTTCCCAATAATAGAAAACATAATTTAAAGCAAATCAGGAAAAATAAACATCTACTATTCGGATTTACTAAATCCAATCAAGCAATAATTTGAAGTACTAAATTTAATCATCTAAGATTTAATTCAACTTCTATTCAATACGAATATCAAACCTACAATTTGCTCAATTTCATAATCACTTACTATAATGAAATCAAAATAAACTCAAGAATTTTCAATTTATTTTAAGCACAAATAACCTCTTTAATATCATAAATAGGTTTTCAAGTTTTTTTTAACATTTAATAAATAAATAATTATAAATATTATATATAAATATATATACATACAATAATTATGAATTACATAAATGTTAAATTCTTCATATTTTAAAATAAAATAAAACATATAAATTAAATTTTTGCATGGCATTTTAAAACAAATATAAGTTAGGGCTTTATGCCCTAACCTGCACAGGCCACGCTGTGAGTAGGGCTACCTTCGCAGCCTGCCCCACAGGGCTCAGCCCTCACTGCCGTCCCCCTGCGGGGTCAACTGCGGGTAGCCCCACCATGAGCTTCAGCTCCCCTACTTTTTTTTCCATATATTTTAAAAAATAAATAAATAAATAAAAACAGATTTATATAAAATAAGGAAAAAACGGATGGCGATACTTATATCCCATTTTTTAATTTTCAAACCCCTTTCTCGCCTGTACAGCGAATTTGAAAATACCCAAATAAAATAAAACAAATATAGTTTTCACAATCTAATTTGTATATGAATATATATATATATGTATAATATATATATATACAAATTCACAGGGTTTTCATATGGGAAATTGAGAAATTTCTTTAGGGTTTTCTTTTGGAATAAATTTTCAATAGGGTTTCAATGGGGAAATTGTAAAATTTCTACAGGGTTTTACTGGAAAATACGCACAAGAATTTCCAATCAAATATTAATTTACCCCTGAGGTTTCAAATTCATTTTCCCATCTAAATGATTTCCCTTCACAAATTTAACTCAAATATTTTCTACAGAGAGAAAACTACATAAATTTTCTTTTGAGTCTTTTTTTTTTGTTTTCATTGTTTTCTCTACATATCCATGATTTCTTGCAATATATACAGTAATCAACAAATCTTACAGAAAGAATATAGTGAACAGTTTTTTTTTCGAGATGAACAAAGATTTTAATAAAACGAAATTTCTTTTCACAGACATTCTTTTCAAAAGTAAACAAATTAAAAACACAAGGGAAATACCTGTTTTCCTGAAGCTTCAGAAACTTGTCTAGTGAAGAATAGTTTTTCCTGTAGCTTCCAAAGCCTTTCCCGAATACCAAATCCCAAATATGCCAAAATCTTAACCAGAGAACTTCCAGAAATATCCATCAATACACAAAGGAAAAAAACAAAAAAAAAATTTAACAGAGCACTAATTTTTCATTTCCTGTGAAGAAAAGGTAATCTTCTATTTCCCCAAATCCTAGATAACATCCGAGAAAATCCTCCACCAAAAAGCAATTAATTACACTAGCACACACGTCAAGAAGAAACAAATATCTTTCAACAACCTCACGGCAATCATTCATTTCTTCCTTATCAAAAATTGAATGCCTTTTGAAAGAATTTAAAATTTTAATTTTCAAAATATAAATTTTCCCTTTTCTTTATTTAATTTATTTATCAACTAAAATACCATTTCCACATATCAACCAATTTAAAATTTATATCTATTCACATAATAAAGGCAACTTTAATTTAATTAATTAATCTATTTAATTAAATAATTTAATCGCAATGATCAAATTACTTAACCAAACAAACTAATTAATTAATTAAATTAAATGTAAAACTTATTTTTAACATTTAAAATTAATTTAGATCAACAATAAATTAAAGAATAACAAACTATCAGAAAATTGACAAAATTTTCCTTTCAAGCAATTGATCCAATCAGGGACAAACAAGACTACCTAAGACTCTAAACTAAAACTAATGATGTACTGTGACTGGGTTAAAGACTAGACCAGGATAAACCATGTTACTACCTCCCAATCAATATTTCCATTGAGTCTTGACATGCTCAGACCTGAGTAACCAGGTGGAGTCGGTGTCATGTACCTGCAATCCTGCAACCAAACAAATAACATGCATATATATATAGTCCATTGTACAAACACACCGTGCAGAGAAAATCACGGACATCACAGGGCACTCGCAAACGAGTGATGCAACTCCGTTCTCCACACCAATACACGTCACATTAGACTGACAAATTAAATAACAGTTAGTCCATCATAAACATATATATAGCAATAACATCTGAAGGAAACATCTACACTATAACAAAGCATGTTAGAAATTAATTATCACCATACAATGTATCATCATATCACAAAGTGAATCCACTGTCGCTCAAAGTCAGCTATCAAAATATCCAAACCAAAGTACTAAAGTCTAACAATATGAAAACATGCTAACAGAAAAAATAAGCATAAATTGAGGGGTACTACATCCTCCCTCCCTAGGATCAGGCTTCCTAAAAGCCTATGAATAGATAGGGATAAAGTTCCCTCATGCATGTCGCATCCTCCCAAGTATTAGAAGCCTCATGGCTAGGATCCCATCAGACCCTCACTTGATCAATGTCTTGACCCCTGAGACCGAGCGTCCGACGCTGTAGAATGGCCACAGGCTCCAAAACCAGCTACCCGTCCTCTACCTGTAATGCATTCCAATCAAGTATATGAGAAATGTCGGGATGATATGGTCTAAGAACTGATACATGGAAAACATCATGAATACGTGAAAAACTAGGTGGTAAGGCGAGTCGATACGCCACAGGACCAATCCTCTCTAGGATCTCAAATGGGCCAACGAAACGAGGTGCAAGCTTAGAGCCTTTTCCATAACGGATTGGACTCTTTCACGGTCGCACTCGAAGAAACACTCTATCACCAACTGCAAACTGTTGGTCTATTCTATGGGCCTCGGCATACTTCTTTTGCCTATCCTGTGCTGCTATCAAATGTTCTCTAATACGATCAACCTATTGCTCCATGTCTCGAAGCATCTCTGGACCAAGTAATACTCTATCCTCAAGTCAATCCCAACTCAATGAAGTTCGAAAAGGACGTCCGTATAATGCTTGAAATGGTGGCATACCTATGGAACTATGATATTCGTTATTGTAAGCAAATTCTACTAAATACAGATAATCCTCCCAATGTGACTATTGGTCCATTACGTACATTCTAAGCATATCCTCTAATATTTGATTAACTCTCTCCATTTGTCCATCGGTTTGAGGATGATATGTTGAACTAAAGTTCAATTGTGTACCTAAAGCATGTTGTAATGAAGTCCATAGGGCTTATGTAAATATGGGATCTCTATCAGAAATAATCCTACGAGGAATCCCATGCAATCTAACTATGTCCTCCATGAATATCCTAGCTACGGATGAAGCATTATATGATAATCGTACTGGTGAAAAATGAGCTACATTAGTCAATCGGTCAACAATTACCATAATGGCATCATGTCAACGTGATGACGTAGGTAACCCAACAATAAAATCAACAGATATAATATCCTATTTCCATTCAGGAATGAGATGTGGCTGCAATAATCTAGCGGGATGTTGATGCTTAGCTTTGAATCGCTGGCATTCAAGACATCTCGATACATAGTCAACAATATCACATTTCTTACCAGGCCAAAAATACAATTGCCGAAGATCCGCATGCATTTTCTTAACACCTGGATGAGCTGAGTACGAAGCTCAATGTGCTTCAGTCATAATTAATCTACAAAGACCCTCAAAATGTGGTACATAGATATGACCTAAATGTCGTAATATACCATCTGCTTCAAGGATATACCCTACAAATCGACCTTCTAAAGGTCTACCAGATTCAATCTCCGACTTCACTTCCTGATATAGTCTATCAGTAGGAAGTGCTGCTAATATTTGACCTCTCAAATCTACTTCAAGAGTAGTAGCAGTGATCTCATGTTGATGATGACTAAGAGCGTCAGCCACTACGTTCTTTTCCTTGAACAAATTTCACTTCAAAATCGTATTCACACAAGAACTCCATCCACCGTCTTTGTCTAGCATTCAAGTTAGGTTGCGTAAAAATGTATTGTAAACTACGGTGATCAGTGTGAAGTTCGAAACGGTGTCCCAATAAGAAATGCCTCCATTGAACTATTGCATGCACTACTACAACAAGTTCTAAATCATGAGTGGGATAGTTTAATTTGTGATCCTTGAGTTTTCGAGACTCATAAGCAATCACACACCCATCTTGCATCAGAACTACTCCCAAACCCTCTAAGGATCCAACCGTGCAAACTACAAAATCCTTAGTAGGATCAGGAACAATCAATATAGGTGCATTAGTCAACTTTTCTTTAAATGTCTCAAAAGCCAACTGACATTGCTCTGTCCAAACAAACTTCTTCCCTTTTCTTTGAAGAGAAGTAATAGGATGACCAATTCTAGAAAATCCCTGAACAAACTACCTATAGTAACTAGCTAGACCCATGAAACTACGAACTTCACCTACATTAGTAGGCACATGCCAATCTATAATAGCTTGAATCTTCGAAGGACCCACAACAATACATTTCCTAGAAATCACATGTCCAAGGTATTTTACTTCAGTTTGAAAGAAGTCACACTTCTTCAGGTTCACATACAATTGATTTTCCCTTAAACATTGCAATACCTGTCTCAAATGCTCTTCATGCTCCTTCATGTTTCTTGAATAGATCAAAATATCATCGAGAAATACAAGAACAAAGCGATCAAGGTATGTACAAAAAACACCATTCATTAGACTCATGAATACTGATGGTGCATTCGTTAACCCAAACGGTACTACTGTGAATTCATAATGCCCATAACGAGTTCGGAATGCAATTTTATGAATGTCTGCTTCAGCAATTTGCAATTGATGGTAACCAGATTTCAAATCAATTTTAGAGAACACACTAGCTCCCTTGATCTGATCGAAAATATCATCGATTCTAGGCAAAGGATAATGATTCTTAATCGTAACCTTGTTCAATTGATGATAGTCAATGCACAATCTAAGTGACCCATCCTTCTTCTTAACAAAGATGATAGGTGCTCCCTAAGGGGAAACACTTGGATGAATAAAACCCTTTTCTAATAGTTCCTCTAACTAGATACGAAGTTCCTCTAACTCCTGAGTTGTCATTCTATATGGAGCTCTAGATATAGGCTCTGCTCTAGGAACTAAGTCAACTCTAAAATTAATATCCCTCTTCGGTGGCATTCCAGGTATATCATGAGGAAACACATCAGTGAATTCCCTAAGAATAGGATGATCATCAAGAGATATCTCTCGACTCTCACCTTCTTGCAAATCAGTAACTATTGTGGTAAACAGTTGACAACCCTGACGAAGACATCTCTTTAATTGCATAGCAGATATCATCCGCAAAGAGATAAGTCTTTGTATACCTATGATTCCCACTTTCACACCTAAATCATTAATGCAACTAATTGTCTTAAGTCGACAGTCAATCACAACATGATGAGATGCTAACCAATCCATACCTAAAACTATGTCATACGATCCTAAAGGTGTAACATGAAGATCTACTAAGGTAATTAGTGTACCAATTTTAAGTTCACAATTATGTACAAGGTTCTCTACTGCTACTTTCACCCCAGAGGAAAATTCTACCTGCCACTTATTGCCTTGCTTTACCGCCACAAGACCACATCACTCAACGATGGTAGGTGAAATAAAGGAGTCAGTAGCTTCGAAATCAAAAAGAATGGAAACACTAACACCATGTAACTTACCTGAAGTCTCGACGACTGTGTTCTAGTGATCGGCTTGGCGGTCATTAACCGCAACATAAACTGTATGTGATCATCTTGCATCACCCACTGTAGGCTCTGAAACTATAGGTTGAGGCCCAAAACCTAAAGAACCTCTCATCGGACACTGCCTAGCAATGTGTCCCTGTTGACCACACGAGTAACAACCAGTGCCTCTACCAAATCCTCTGCCACCTGAAGGTGCATTGGATTGCTAGAAACTACCTCTACTGACAGTAGACTGAGCACTCTAAGCAAGCTGATCCTGTCTATTGCGCTTGTTGCACCACCAGTTGCGGTTTTTTCCTATCTGCGGACTATTACCTTGTTGTGGTTGTGGATTATTATTGTTTTGAGGTGTACGTTGTTGCTGTTGCTGCCCACCCTTAGAGGGTGTCTGTTGGTTCCTGGTTCCTAGAGGAACCCCCTGTCTACACCTGTCCACCTCGTGGACTAAAACCTGCTACAAGAGCACTACCTATCTGTACTCCTGTGTGACCACCTAATGCCATAACAAGATTCTTTTCCACTATATGAGCCTTCTCCATAGCAACTTCCATAGTCTTTGGCTCAAAGACCCTGACTCCACCACTAATGCAGGCATTTAAGCCCCTGATGAAGTGTTGTACCAGCATCACCTCATCATCTCGAATACCTGCATATTGCTTGAGTTCATAGAATCTACATTCATATTGCTCAACAGATAGAGCCAACTAACATAAATCATGAAACTCGTCAGCTCGTCGTTGCCTCTAGTGTTTCGATAGGAACCGAGCTCTAAACCTCTCCAGGAATATCTCCCAAGACACTGACCCACTATCTAAGTGGAGCTTCTGCTCCTCCAGGCACCACCAAGTAGAGGTGAATCCTCTCAAATGCATGATAGCGCATCTCGCTCGGGTATTGCTATCGTAAGGGTGCATGGCGAAACATCTACCCAAGTCCAATAGCCAGGTCTCTGCCTCTAAACCACCTCCTATACCATCAAAAATAGGAGGGCGTGCCCTCAATAAATCCCGCATGTGTCCTGCAATAATAGCATCCTGATTCACTATATCATCTACTCTCCTTGGAGATCTATCACGCTCTCTAACTACCTCCTGCTCAACTTCCTATCTAGGTCCAAGTCGAGCTAGGACCTCCTCTAATAAAGGGTGTATCTGTGAACCCTCTACTCCTGACTATTTAGGATTCTGTCCCTCATTCCTCTGATCCAATTGCTTTGCCTGATCACTCTGATGAGGGCTCAAAGGAGGAGTAACTTGACGGATTGGCCGTCGGCCTCCACCTCGAACTATACCATGACCTCTAACACATCGTCTAGGCATGATCCTACACATGAACAATAATGAGTCTCAGATACTAATCAACCAAGGCGAACAGATAGCGACATTACGTACTAGGTCAACCTAATGGGCTCGCGATTACCTACAACGTCCAGTGTTTGAAACCTTAGCTCTAATACCAATCTGTAATGTCCCATCTTGTACTAAGGAATGTAGCAATTATCTATGAAAGTGAAATAATTTTTATTTTCTTGTTAATATTAATATAATTAGTTGCATACATTCACTAAGTTACGCGACGTTACACTACTTGAGTTTCCATAGACGACTTTAGTATTTAGTATTGCATAAATTTAATTAACATAAACTTAAAAGTATACATTGCATAACATTTGAATTCCATTCATGATAGTATAAAGTACAAATAAGATTCTTACATTGCATTTGAAATAAAATTACAATACTCATTCTTCAGATGAGGTAGATCAAATAATAGATTACAATTACATATTTCAAATGTTCACCTCATAAACAATTGAGGGATGTTACAAATACAAGATTTACAATGATACAATGAAGGAAGTACATATATATCCAAGTAGAAGCTCTCCATCCATGAAGCTCTTGTTTCCATGATCATAAACTGGGGACCCAACGGAGTAAGGTGCACATTCCACCCAACCATGTGATACCCGAAGGTCCACCCCCCGTGCTAGGAGATAGTAATATGGATACCTAGACATAACCTATTCACCCTAGACACAAGTACATAAATATCTGATGGTTACATTGCTTCCAGAATTAAGACAATCAAATATGCTAAGTTCACAAGGTTAACTGTTGTTTTAGGTGGAGTGTCATCACAATGTTGCAAAGGTTACCCTGGTGTTTCTTCCTAGGTTTCGGCCCCCAACTTGGGTTACCCTGGTAACCTCTTACGAAACCCGGCCCCATATGCAAACTATTACGGAATCAAATATCTTTTAAAGTAACAAGATATCGATTTTCCATTCGAAGCCTTCTCAACTTATACTTAAGACTGAACTAGCTCTTGAGTCTATAAGTGAGGCATAATAATTTTATTAAAGATTTTAATCTAACTACTATGTTGTTTAATTTTCACTGACTTACTAACTCTTTGTAAGTTACCATGGCACCATTTTCTGTGCCGACCCTCACACAAAGCCACTGCCCTAAACATAACAAAGGAATCTAAGTTTCCCTGACTAAGGTAAACAAGTGCACAAAAATCAACATATAATACCAAACGACACACAACGGTCATTAAAACTTTGTTCATAAATCCAGGTGTCAAAACAACAAACTATAACATGTGCACTACCCTAGTCAACACAAGGATTGTATTTAAACAATAATAACTCCCTTACAATACAAACTAATCTGGAAGACTTGTTCATCTAAAACATGCACAATTTTCCCAATAAAAGAAAATATAAATTAAAGCAAATCAGGAAAAATAAACATCTACTATTTAGATTTACTAAATCCAATCAAACAATAATTTGAAGTACTAAATGTAATCATCTAAGATTTAATTCAACTTCTATTCAATACGAATATCAAACCTACAATTTGCTCAATTTCATAATCACTTACTATAATGAAATCAAAATAAACTCAAGAATTTTCAATTTATTTTTAGGACAAATAACCTCTTTAATATTATAAATAGGTTTTCAAGTTTTTTTTTAACATTTAATAAATATATAATTATAAATATTATATATAATATTTATTATATATAATATATATACATATAATAATTATGAATTACATAAATATTAAATTCTTTATATTTTGAAATAAAATAAAACGTATAAATTAAATTTTTGCATGGCATTTTAAAACAGATATAAGTTAGGGCTTTATGCCCTAACCTGTGCAGGCCACGCTGTGGGTAGGGGTGCCTTCGCAGCCCACCCCACAGGGCTCGGCCCTTGCTGTCGTCCCCCTGCGGGGTCGACCGCGAGTAGCCCCGCCATGAGCTTCGACTCCCTTGTTTTTTTCATATATTTTCAAAAAAAAATCAAATAAATAAAAACACATTTATATAAAATAAGGAAAAAATGGACGACAATATTTATATCCCGTTTTTTAATTTTCAAACCCCTTTCTCGCCTGTACGGCGAATTTAAAAATACCCAAATAAAATAAAACAAATATAGTTTTCACAATCCAATTTGTATAAGAAAAAATATATATATGTATAATATTTATATATATATATACAAATTCACAGGGTTTTCATATGGGAAATTGAGAAATTTCTTCAGGGTTTTCTTTTGGAATAAATTTTCAACAGGGTTTCAATGGGGAAATTGTAAAATTTCTACAGGGTTGTACTGGAAAATACGCACAAGAATTTCCAATCAAATATTAATTTACCCCTGAGGTTTCAAATTCATTTTCCCATTTAAATGATTTCCCTTCACAAATTTAACTCAAATATTTTCTATAGAGAGAAAGCTACAGAAGTTTTCTTTTGAGTCTTTTTTTTTGTTTTCACTATTTTCTCTACATATCCATGATTTCCTGCAATATATATAGTAATCAACAAATCTTACAGAAAGAATACAGTGAACAGTTTTTTTTCTGAGATGAACAAGGATTTTAATAAAATGAAATTTCTTTTCACAGACATTCTTTTCAAAAGCAAACAAATTAAAAACACAAGGGAAATACATGTTTTCCTGAAGTTTCAGAAACTTTTCTGGTGAAGAATAGCTTTGCCTATAGGTTCCAAAGCCTTTCTCGAATACAAAATCCCAAATATGCCAAAATCTCAACCAGAGAACTTCCATAAATATCTAACAATACACAAAGACAAAAAACAATTTTTTTTTTAACAAAGCACTAATTTTTCATTTCCCGTGAAGAAAAGGTAATCTTCTATTTCCCCAAATCCCAGATAACATTCGAGAAAATCCTCCACAAAAAAGCAATTAATTACACTGGCACACATGTCGAGAAGAAACAAATATCTTTCAACAACCTCACAGCAATCATTCATTTTTTCCTTATAAAAAATTGAATGCCTTTTAAAAGAATTTAAAATTTCAATTTTCAAAATACAAATTTTCCATTTTCTTTATTTAATTTATTTATCAACTAAAATACCATTTCCACATATCAACCAATTTAAAATTTAAATCTATTCACATAATAAAGGTAACCTTAATTTAATTAAATAATTTAATTGCAACGATCAAATTACTTAACCAAACAAACTAATTAATTAATTAAATAAAATGTAAAACTTATTTTTAACATTTAAAATTAATTTAGATCAACAATAAATTAAAGAATAACAAACTATCATAAAATTGACAAAAAAATTCTTTCAAGCAATTGATCCAATCAGGGACAAACAAGACTACCTAAGACTCCAAACTAAAACTAATGATGTACTATGACTGGGTTAAAGACTAGACCAAGATAAACCATGTTATTACCTCCCAATCAACATTTTCATTGAGTCTTGACACGCTCAGACCTGAGTAACTAGGTGGAGTCGGTGTCATGTACCTGCAATCCTGCAACCAAACAAATAACATGCATATATATAATCCATTGTACAAACACACCGTGCGGAGAAAATCACGGACATCACAGGGCACTCGTAAACGAGTGATGCGACTCCGTTCTCCACACCAATACACGTCACATCAGACTGACAAATTAAATAACAGTTAGTCCATCATAAACATATATATAACAATAACATCTTAAGGAAACATCTATGCTATAACAAAGCATGTCAGAAATTAATTATCACCATACAATGTATCATCATATCACAAAGTGAATCCACTGTCGCTTAAAGTCAGCGATCAAAATATCCAAACCAAAGTACCAAAATCTAACAGTATGAAAACATGCTAACAAAAAACATAAGCATAAATGGAGGGGTACTACAGTATGAGGCACAAAACATCTCTTAATCATATTAATATCAAGGAGCAAAGAAACCACTTAACCTTGTAAGAACAAGTAGCATAAAAATCAGTCAATATGATTCTAATTAGTTTGTAACATATTATGATACACTTACAAAATCTAATTGACAAACAAGAACAAAACCTCGAGCATAAATTCAAAAGATGGTCAAATGAGGAATGTAAACCAAATAAAACTATCATAAATAGTCTTAAGTAGAAATTTATAATCTGATGCAAACAAGAAAGAAACTCTTTATATTATCAAACCAACGAATTAAGCAACTGACCATTTCAATTATACATATTTATTCAACACACAAACCAATTTAAAAATCACATTCTGGAATTTGTTAACTTTATTGTTGTTCATGAACATACATATATGCTGCAAATTACATCTTCAAATTTATTTGCTTTTCCTCTGTTTATGCACTTGTAGTTCTGCAATTCAGATTATTTCCTCCTTCAAATATGGCATGACCTGCTCTTCATTAAAATTCTATCTACAATGTTTATTTTCTGATGATTTTGCAGCCACTATTTGTTTGCTCCTTGTCTTCATATGCCAGCCGTCACAGTCCTCTCTTCATAGGCAATGGCTTTGATTTATTTAATTGTTCTTATTAATTATGTTGCAGACCTGGAATTCCTACTCATCCATTTTCCTTCTCTGTATTCACATACCTGTTCTTTGTATGGCATAGCCTCTAGTCCTTTTTCTCTGTGCAATTTTTATTCCATTTAAACTTGCAACTGCCTTATACATAGCCTGGTCCCTTCTTACTTCATTTACCTTTATCAACATCTACTTTGAAGCTTTAAATTTCACCTCTTAAAATCTGTGTAGCCCCTCCTCTATTCTTCATGCCTCTGCATTTTAACTTTCATCTGTTGGGCGCTTACCACCACACCTCTTCTCTCAATACGCCCCTTAGTTGTTTTTTTTTTCTCTAGCTTCAAGTTGCAGCCCCTCTCTTAGTTTTTTTTACCTGTCCAATTTCTTTTCTTAAAAAAATCGCGTTGCCTTTTCCTCTTCCATATGGCTGCATACCTGTTCACTTTATCAATACATTTTATTTTCTTTTGGCTTTGTAAATTTCATCTCTTCTCTTTTGGTCGAATCATCTCTATTAAATTGTCTTTTCAAATTCTCTCAGCATGTAACTTGAATGTCGATTATTTGAAATTAATTAAAGAATATTTGATCTTTCACACTGCCGTCTAAATAGACATCAAAATAAACATGAAATTACTCTTTATTGTCTCAATAATCATGCTTGTAAAATTTGGAGATGACTAATTTTGCGAATTGAAGACATAGGGTGTCCGCAGGCGGAAAAAACCAAAGTTCTTCGATTCACATGAAAATTTGTGAGAAGACTTGGAATGATGTTCCAAGATTTCCTGCCAAATGATTTTACTCAAAACTTCTAGAATCCCAAGATATAAAACTGCAAATCTTTTTTGGTGATGCCGATTACATGTTCGCTCGGGATTCTCTTGCATCATAATCATGTATGGGTCTAAGACACATACATGGGGTAGTCAAAAAAACAATTCAAATAATCACACATACACTTCTTAGTACATGCAAAAATAACATGTGTAATTGAGATGCCTAATTTTTACAAGTCATTTGGTCCTTACCTTCATAACTCATAATTCAATGCAATCATGAGTAGGGTGTTTTACCAAACTACCCAATCATGTAGCCAAAAAAGCATGCCCACACAAGGGAAGAAAATTTGATGCAAATAAAAATTCAATTTATTAAGTTTCAAAATTACAATTAAAATTTCTTTTGCGCATTCTGTTAGACTTCCTTTAGTTGTTATATTATAGTCGTCTCTCCATGGTCTTCCTCTAAAAGTATTTGTTTTTTCAAAAAATTATCTTTATCCACCTCTTCACTTCCTTCTCATTATCTTCTCTTTGCCTCCTCAACCTTCTCTCTTTGGGTTTTCACCTCCTCTTTGCAATTGATTACACACATATTAATAGTCTTCCTTGTAAATCATTATGTTAGTGAAATCAAATAGGTTAAAGCTCCCTTAATGTTTTGAGAACTTGGAGCACTTTTGAATCCTCACTTTTTTTCAAAGGCTTGATAGGTTCTTGAAACCTTTTTGGCTTCGAGTAATGGTTTTGAAAATAGGTTAGAAAGGTAATAATTTATCTTTAAGAACTTTAAATTTTCCTCCAATATCTTTGTAATGCCATCCTTGAAAACTTTCCTTAATTTTACAAAGGTTGTAAATTTCCTATTGCATTCTGATAAAGTTTTGACAACCTTGTCAAGAGTTGATGAAGGTTGCAAAACTATGATAAATCATTGGCATTGATCTTCAAAATGATTTCCTTCACTTTCATAATAAGTTGGAAAATTTTATCCACAAAGGAGACAAATTCAAGAAATTAAGTGTGACTTCAACATAAGCATTATTCCATCATAATCAAGAGGTTGTGAAAGGACTATCAAATTCTGAAAAGGTTAAGGAAATCTTGTCAGGGGCCAATGAAAGTTTTGAAACCTTGTCAAATCTTTGAAACCTCTTTGAATATGCTTTTCCTTCACATATAAAAGAGTTAGACAAATTTGGCAAAAATAAATACAAGTTCTTGAACTCAAGATAAACCCCGATGCAAACACTCTCTTTCAAAGTAAAGAGTTTGTGAAATGGTTGTTGGGAGACAACAAGGTTATGAAAGCCTTGTCGGGAATTGACGAGGCTGTGACAACCTCTTTAAACATCGAAACAAGTTATGAACCTCCTAGTTTTGTCAATGGCTTTTCTCTTAGAGGAATTTGACCATTTTGAAATTGAAATTTCTTTGAAAGCTACTGGTAAAATCAACTTGAGAGCACAACAAAATTGAAATAAAATTAAAAATAAAACATAAAATATTTTTAGTTGATATAGGATTACTCATGGACATAGATGCTCTTTCCTCACATAGTCACAATAGGTTTTGGTTTTTCTAAAAAGTCAATAGGTAATTTTTAAGAAGTACTAGTTGACATGTAATTTAAGAAACACGCGTTGGTTATTTTTATTGGAATATTTACTCAAATAATTAGTTAAAATAATCACATATACACTTCTCAATACATGAAACATTGACATGTGTAGTTCAATCTCCTAATTGTTGCAAATTATTTAGTGCTCACTTCATTTTAATTCATAATTTATTTACTTTTTCTAACAAAATCTTAAAGAGTTATTCTTAGATTTATTTCCAATTGTGTATTGTCCAATTTGACCTTCTAGTTCTTCCCAACTATTTGAATTTGGGCCAATTTCAACGAATGTTAAAATGTAGAAACCAATACTTCTATTTTCTCCCTATAGTTAGGGCTATTTCTTTCCTATTTCCAATAGTTCCTTCCACACAATTGATAATGCTCCTTCTTTATCAGCAACCTCGAACCTAATGGAATCCCATTCGCACTGTAGCTACGTGATTAATTTTCTTCTGATTGTTGTAGGCTTCAAGTCTCTATGCATTCTTCTTTTTCTTTTACCTTCGTTTGCTCTACTCCTGGTTTCATAATTTTGCTCACTAGCCATTAATCCACTAATCTTTTTTTAGTATTATTATCATGCTATCTACTTTTTTAAAATTTCTTTGAAATTTAAGATGTCAAAGATTTTTTAAATTATTATTATGCTATATATTTATATTTTGACATCTAGAGGTTCATAGTGAGGAATGAAATGATCAGATAGGGAGTAGAGAAGGCTCAATTTTCAATATATTTTATACATAGTTGCACAAAAACATGTCTTCAATCCGTAGGATGCATTTCAGATATCAAGATGTATTTCCCATACCCGAAGCTCATCATGTCTTTTTCAAATTTTCATTTAAAAAACAAAAAAAAAACTACATTTTGACAAATTTCCATATAGAAAGAAAAAAAAGAATCGACATTTCTAAATTTCAATATGTAGTATGAACTCTTTGACTCCTTGACATTTGTAAAGAAAAAAGAATTGACAAATATCAAATATGTAGTATGAACTCTTTGACTCCTTGACATTTGTGTGTTTTAAACTTTAAATTTAATGTTAAACTTTACCAATGTTCTTGTTTAGAAAGTTCAATGTCATGATATTTTCAGTTTTAATGTAGTGAATTTATAAATTATTAAATTATATTAAAAAATGGCATCTCCAAGTACCCCATCTCTTTCTTTTTTTTAAATAGACATATCGGTACCAATACCAGTCTCCTATACAAGTACCAATCTCCTGGAAAATATTAAAAATTGTTAAAGTGAAAGGAAAAAGAATGAAGAATTTAATGTGAATTGTTAATGGTAGATAGATAACTTAGTTTTGATGGGTACAAATTTTTAAAGGCTAGATATATTTTTAAATGGGATAAAAAACTAAAATAATGGATTTTAGAGAATTTGACTTAAGGGATTCATTTGGTATATTGGATACTAAAATAATAGATTAATATATATTCTTCCATTATAAATTGATTTCCTACATTATAGATTATCTTTAAGTGTGAGTAAAACTCCTAAAATATGAGTGTCATTGTTTATACTTAGGTAATGTTGGTTAGAGAGCACTAATTTGGGAAAAGATCAAGCATCTTCATCTTTATTCGAATAACATAGCATTTTTTTTGGAAAAACTATGGATTTTGACCTTCCGACACTACTATATAGAATTGAGTCAATATTAAAAGCTCTTATGTTGCAAGGTAAAGATGAAGGGATTGGAGGAAATGCAAGATATCCTTACAACTCTCGATTTCCAAATATATTGTGTAGGAGATTATAAGTATATAATGACATTGTGTGGTAAATTAATGACTTATAATGTATTTAAAGTTCTTGTTCAATAAATCTCATTGTCACCATTTCATAACATTTTTATATTAGACGCAATATATTGTAATTGTATATGAATATGACAGAGACTAGTCCCTTGTCCCAAAAAAAGCATTACCAACTGAGTGGAAGAGAATATTGGAAATTGGAAAGAAATAAACCTAACTTAGGGAGAAATTGATCCCCAAAACTAAATTCACTAGAGAAAGAGGTGGTCAGATCAAGCAAAGAAAACCAATAAGAAGTAAAGCAATCATGGGTACTACCACAATAGTGGTTTATACTTTCTGGGAGGTCCTGATTTTTGTTGAAATCACATATTTTTAGAAAATATAATGATTTAATCCTTGAAAAGTTTCATTTAAAGGATTCCATTTGAAGAGGGTTTGATCAAACCACCTTAGACCAAACCCCCTTGGATAGAACCCCGCTATTTTTAAACCATACCTATAACATAGTCTCCTTTACACCTATCAAAATGCTAATAAAAACCCACTTTTGATTTACCTTTTGGGGATCAAATGAATTCATTTAAAATTTATTTTTTGTAAGTATGTATTCTTTATTATAAGCTTCCAAAAAAGTATAATTTTAATTAAATTTAATTTGATTATTATATTTATTTTTTATTTCTTGTGAATGTATGATTTTCACAAAAAATCAAACTCTTTGTTCTGCACATGTGAAAAAATAGTAGATTATCAAAACAAAATTGAAAAATATGAGTGCACCAAATATTTAAGTCCTTGATCCAACAAAAAAGGAAAAATTGAATTTCAATACATACAAAAAAAGTTACGCATTATACGGTCGCGCTATGTCTAAATTGTAATTGGTTTGACTTCGAAACTTAATAAAAGAAAACAAATTCAATAAAAATCTATATAAACAAGTGGAAGCACTAGATATTGGAGTTACAAATCTAAATTCGAAAGAATTAGAATTTTATCCTTCATGGAAAAAATATTATTTGTTATATAGTGAGCGTCACTTTTTAGAAATGTTGTTTTTTGAAAAAGACTAGTTTTTGAGGGAGATGGAAAAATAAGTGTAATCTGATTCAAATTTTTTGAAAAAAATATATTTAGAATCTATAAACAAAATGTCACGAAACTATAGTTTGTATCATCTTCAAATTCCTCAGGGTTAGCTGCTATAGGTGTCTAAAAATGGAGATTTAGTTAAAAAAAAATATTCCAGTGTCCATTTTGGCCAAAAATTGTAAACCACTATTGTGGGATCACCCTCATCATAAAATCAAAGGAGTTGTAGATATCCATCAAGCGGTTAATAAAATATCCTTCTTACAAAATGGGTTGTAAGCTAGCCAACTAGGTCAAAAATTGAAAGATGGTGGAAAGACAATTGGGGATTGGAGATGACAATCAAAGAACTAGCCAAAGGGTTCTTCTTGATTGAATGCACATTGGCAGAGGTGGAAGAAGAGATTCTTGGAAAAGGACCACTAATGATAGATGGATTAGAGTTCTACATTAGGGATTGGGTTCCTAACTCTATTCCATTAACAGAAGAGATCAAGAAAACATTGATGTGGGTAAGACTATAATTTACCATTTTATATTATTAGAATAAAGAATCTCTCAAAATGATGGGAAGCACTTTGGGGAGCTTCATCAAAGCAAAAAATAACCTTCTCAATTTATTTTTTGGTGTTTACATTATAATATGTGTTGAAATTGACCTAAATTCAACTTGTTGGGAAGAATTAGAATTAATAACGGAAATCAGAATATGGAAGTAGAAGGTAGAATTGAACATATCCCCAAAGTATGTGGGAAATGCATGGAAAGTGGGCACTCAATGCTCAATTACATCAAATTTTTGAACAACATAATTGATGGTGAAAAGATGTCAGGGTTAAGAGATAAAAAGAACTAATCATTTACAAAAACTAGGTTTCTACCAAAGAAGATGATCGGGAACTAAAGGAAGGATCCAATGGAGGAAGAGGTAATAATAATTAATGTGATAGTGGAAGGTATAGAATATTATGAAATTGATGGAAATGCTACAAACTTGGAGATGGCATGTGAATTGTTTGGAATAAAAAATAAGCATATATTTGAGGAAGAAACACCAAGAATAAATAAATCCTTAATTAACCAATTGGAATATCATACATCAGAGAAAATACAAGGTTTGGAGGAAGGGGAGATTGGAGAAATGGAGGAAACTCCCCTCCTTGATATTGTAGGAAAAGAAGCATGGGAGGAAAATATTCCAATCATCACATAAAAGTTAGGGATTAACCAAAAATATTCAACAAAGACTTCACCTGATTGTGGAGAAGCAAAGAGGAAAGGAAGGAAATCAAACAAAGAGAAGTTGATTTAGGATGGAGATGCATAAACATAGATGAAAATAAGTAGAATGTTGAGATATAGGAAGGTAAAAAGCCTTCCCAAGGAATCATGAAGATATCATCATGGAATGTTAGGGGTTTAAATTCCCCTAACAAAAAAATCTTGTTCAAGCATCGTAACGCCCCACCAAGGGACCTGGTGGATCAACACAAAAGTCCATAATTAATATGCCAATAATTATTTTTTAAAATCTAAAGTGGCACTAACTAATGCAACTTAACAAATTAACCTAGATAACATCATTTCATTAACATCATATCATAATCACATTATGACCTAAAAGTAACATTAACCATTTAATCTCTTACACACTAGTCCACCATGGTCCCCTAATGTCACTACTATGACACATCTACACTAACTAAACCTATAGATAGACATATGATACTCTAAGAACACAAGCAATCAATTCTTTGAATGTAAATTAAACCTCATACATCAAATTACATATGATAACATAACTTAATTATAATTAAACCTCATCTAACACTATGCCAATATGAACATGATCCTAATCAATGCCATGAAATAGGTACATAAAGATATATCACATCTACTACTAAATTAAGTTCATATGCATCATAAATACAACATTCCTTTATTAACCTTTCCATTACACAATAAACAACAATAAATATATCTTCAAGATTACATCAATTCATTTACATTTCCTTTATAAGAATGCTACAATGTACAAGATTCATTCATCTGAGAGGTACATATATAGAAAATACATATTGGACACAATATCCTTAGAAATATCATCTACACCATAAAACCAGCTCTGGAATGAAGTGGAAGAAAAGACTCTCCATGTTGCACATGAACTGCACCACCTAGACGCCAATGGATGGTTGGAAAATACCACCCTACATGTGGAACCTTGAGGCCCAATCCCTCCGTGCTAGAAGACAACACTAGGCCCTACACACAAGCAAGTGACAAAAACAAGTGGCTAACACTAAACATCCAAAGGAGACTGTTAATGTGTTTTTTATCCACTTCTCAACACAGACAGTGCGTAGGTGCACTACTCTTTTGAAAGATAATCCTCCACAATCAGATTGCAGAACACTATCCCAAGGTCTCTAATGTCAAGTCTTGATAGTGCTTGGAATATCTCAGTTGTTTGATGTGATTTGTTGGAATTACAAGGCAGACTTATGGATGAGTTACAAAGCATGGAAGTTGGGTTTGCAAATACAATTTCAAAGTGCTGGAAGTGAATGAATAGTGGCTTTCCACTCAAAACAGTAATCTGAAACTCATCAAGTTCATCTGATTTAGCTTCATGGTGATGCTTTGGATCCTAATCTAACCAAGGATTAAAAGAAACAACAAAAGGAGAAGGTTTAAGAAAGCTATTCTAATCCTAAGCTACGAATGAACAGTAACAATGGTGGCTGCTAAAGTAGATAGGCTTCCTAAATTGAGTTTTTGCTTGACCAAGAGAAACCTATAGCTACACAAAACCAGTGCAATCTCCTAAGGTCTACTGATTTTCAAATTGCACATGCACATCATGAACATGCAATCGAACTAAGTTGCAACAATGGAATAAAGAAGCCCAGGCTAACTTTGCACAGCAGCTTGTCATCAACAAGTGCTAAAAGTATGGGCTGGAAGCTCATCAAATACTATAACAGCAACACCATCATGACAGCCATTCAAGAAACTAATACCAAAACTAACATGGAAGTAGAACCATGCATGCAAGATGAACAAATTCAAAGAGAACATTCATAAACTCGTGCAATGCTATCTTCTATTGCTGCAAAATATTTTTTACAACTCTCCAACCCTTACAAATGAGGGGCAAGCCCCTATTTATAGTTTTCCAAAGCCCAAATGAATGGCTAGGATCAATTTGTATTGAGTGGCTCAGATTCATTACAAGTTAAGGCTTCACCTACCCCCAATATCCAACAATTTAAAATACATTCCTTGTCTTTTCTCTATTTTGTCATCTAGTGCCAGTTACTGTAGCAAATTTGTCTTGTAGCTAATTTCTCTTTTTATTGTAGCAGAGACTGTTTGAAGGCTGCCCTCCATCTGGTGGACTTGCAACATTTTTTATTGGATCAAACAAGTCAGTCGATGACTTGCATCAATGGATTGGTGGCCCCTGATTTGGGTGGAAAGCTCCTTAGAAATCATCATCATCTAGAAAAAGGTAGGACAACTCCCTCAATGGGCCTCTTCGATAGACATACAGAAGGCTTCTTGACTCCTGCAAAAATGAAGTGTCGTAAGTGCATTTATACATGAGTTAAGGAAAAATGTCAGTCAAACCTACAAATTCCCTATTAGATCTATCCATGCATCATCAAAATATCTTGATATTCATATTTGGAGCTCATTTGGGCCATAAATATTAATGTGTGCTTCAAGGGTGCGAGCACCAGAGGGTAGAAAGACAGTGAAAGAAAGTTAGAAGGCAGACAACAGACAGAAGCCAAAACAGCTAGGAAGAAGGCGGGCTTCTGGATGTTTCCAAAATAGCCGGGAAGGAGGCGGGCTCCCGGATGTTCAAAACAGTCAGGAAGGAGGCATACTCCTGGATGTTTAAAATAGCCAGGAAGAAGGGAGGCTCCTGGATGTTCAAAACAGCCAGGAAGGAGGCAAGCTCCTGGATGTTCAAAACAACCAAGAAGAAGGGAGGCTCATGGATGTTCAAAATAGTCAGGAATGAGGCAGGCTCCCGAATGTTTAAAATAGCCAAGGAGGGATGGACTCCTAGAAACGGAAATAGAGGGCCCAGGTTCTGAAGGCCAGGAAGGAGATGGCCGTCGGATGTTCCAAATGACCAAAGGGGGACAAACTTCTAAAAATAGCCATGGAGGACTTGGGCTCTAGAGGCTAGAAGGGAGGTGGCTGCCAGATGTTCCAAATGGCCAAAGCGGGATGGACTTCCAGAAACAGCCATGGAGGACCCGGGCTCTAGAGGTCGGAAGGGAGGTGGCCACCGGATGTTCCAAATGGCCAAAGGGGGACGGACTCTCAGAAACGGCCACGGAGGGGCCAGGCTTCAGAGGTCAGGAAGGAGGTGGCTGCTAGATGTTCCAAAATGGCCACGGAGAGGTGGAATCCTGGAAACAACCACGGAGGGGCCGAGCTCCGGAGGCCAAGCCGCCAGGGCTCCACAGATGTTCCCAAATAACAAAAGGGGGACGAAGCTCCGAAACCACTAAAACTTAACCAAACTTTGACAAAACCTTGGCAGTTCATTTACTCACTTCAAACACATCCCAGATCCAAAAATAGATTGCCCCCAAAGTCAAAATTGTGGAAACGGGAGTGACGGGGGTCCACAGATGTTTTCAAACAGCCAAGCAGGAAGGGAATTCCGAAGGGAAAGTTCTGAAACCATTGAAACTTAATGGAATGTTGACGAAACCTTGGTAGTTCATTTATGCACTTCAAACACATCCCAGATCCAAAAAAGATTGCCCCCAAAGTCAAAAATGTGGAAACGAGAGCAACGGGGGTCCACGGATGTTTCCAAACAGCCAAGGAGGAAGGGAATTCTGGAGGGAAAGTTCTGAAACCATTGAAACTTAACGAAACATTGATGAAACCTTGACAGTTCAATTACGCACTTCAAACACATCCCAGATTTAAAAAAGGTTGCCCCCAAAGTCAAAATTGTGGAAACGAGAGCGACGGGGGTCCACAGATGTTTCCAAATAGCCAAGGAGGAAGGGAATTCTGGAAGGAAAATTCTGAAACCATCAAAACTTAACGAAACATTAACGAAACTTTGGCGGTTCATTTACGCACTTCAAACACATCCTAGATCCAAAAAAGGGTGACCCCAAAGTCAAAAATGCAGAAACAGGAGTGACGGGGGTCCACGGATATTTCCAAATAGCCAAAGCAAGACAAAAGGTAGAAAGGGGATGGGGGACTTTATTTCTCCGCGGATTTGAATACCCCAAGTAGGTGAATTTGGGTAGGGGAATTTGATCGTTTGATGGCACATGACCAATTTTGGCTTGGATATGGGGCACGCAAAACAAGATAGGAGCAAAGCAACCTGTCGGGAGAAAAAAAAGGGGGTCCCTGCCTACGATGGGGCGTGTGTGCAAAACATGCACAACAAATGGTGACTCGCTGGGGAAATGCTCCAGAGCATTTTGATGACAAACTGGAATCATGAACCCATAATCTCTGGTTCCGACTTTCTCGCTAGGGAAAACAAACCAGACGCACAATCCAAAGAATCAAAACCACTAGCCAACCTAACCTTCAGTATGCTGAAAATCCAAATGTGTGTAATTGCGTTAATTCCCATCCTTCAGTTGCTACAGGAACCCAAGCTCCGTTCAATTAAGTTACGTAGTTTATTCTAACTCCAAAAGCATTTGGGACATTGCCTCGCTGCCAGTCAGGCATCCATAGCCCCGACGAGGTTATTGTTGTGATTCTCTTGAACATTGCTCTATTGCCGGCCGGGCGTCCATAGCCCTGGTAGAGTTGCTCGGATACCCCTGAAAAGTTGAATTTTCCTTTCTTTTAATTTTCAGCGTTTTCTTTATTTCTTTATTTTCTCTTTTCATCTTTTTTATTTCAACCCACAAGCATTGAAGCTCATGCTCAGGGCTAAGAATCACAATGGCACTGGAGCAGAATTTTAGATTTTTCACTTAACTAGACTTCACAAAAGGCCCTATAGTGACTATTGAATTCTTAAGATGTGTAAGAGCTATAAGATTTCAGAATACATCGAAGTCAGACTAAACCAACAACTTATCCTCTTTGAATTAAACACCTAGATTGCTTGACACTAATAGAAGACCTTCACCATCCACTCTGAAGACTTGATTAGAGTTTGACAAAGAAATATGTAGAACAACCCCAGGCAATAAGTATGGTTGTTGTGCACATAGATGTGTCCAGCTAAAAGCAAAGGGACCCCAAGGAAAGTAGCAACAAAGCAAAAGCAAACGAAAGGAAAACAACCTACAAAGCGAGCAACCTACACACACCAACTAACCTAAGGAAAGCAGGAGAGCAGATTATTTACAGGAAACCTATACTACTCAAAAATGACTATGTACAAAGATATTTACATAGCATTATGTTCAGGCAAGGTGAGTTGACATTAGCACTCATTGGATTTTGTAGTGCATGCACAAGAAACTAGGCAATTGTTGTTGTTCTTAACCATGCAAATTTATCTTTATATTCTAAAAAAATAAATTCAATGTTGCAACACTCAAGTTCAATCACGTCATCATGAAAAATCAGCAATTGAGGAGGCTCATTGAACCCATGGTTAATCCACAAACATGTTCATTTTCCCTCGTTTCCATAATCAAAATAATAAGTGCAGCTATGAGAAATGATAGGGGCAAGGAAGGATAAAACCTGGATGTCGTCACATGGAGGTGGCAACATTAGACAGTCGAGAGCAAGCACAACATCCTTGGTCATTGCATTGGCAGCCTCGGGCGGGCACGGTGGAGGGTGCAATACTTCAAACATTAATCTGGCATAAGGTTGGGAGGACGGGGCAGCAAACAGCTCTTCCAATCCACCAATGGGATTCACAACCTCCACTGGTTGTTCCTCGAGGAATTACACCTCATCTGCTTGGGTTTCCATTGTCCAAACCTCTTCTTGATTGCTGCCTTCAAGGGGCAGGATGCTGTCCCATCTCCTTTCCCAGGTGTCAGCCTTATTTTCGTGATGTTCAGTGTCATGGGATGATGACATACACAAATCTATCCTATTGCAGCCATCTAAATATGAGGGAGGATCAATAGTGATCATGGCAGAAGGGATTCAAGTTGCATTTCATAGTTGGTCAAGTGCTTCATATCTGTTAGTAGCTATCTCAACACCTCTGCCTTTGTCTTCTTCTTTTTGTTGTTCATGTGTCTCATCATGACGTTCACTCGTTTCTTCTTGCTCACTATCGCTGTAAATGGAGAAGGAGCTCCTCTCCCAATCCAGAAACTCTAGTGCATCACTGTTCGGGGGCTCAAGGAGTATCTATTCATTGCTACCGTCTTCTAGGATGTGCTCTTCCTCGACATGAGCATACCTTTGTAGTGCAGCTCCCAATGGAAAGAAGTAATCAATTGATGGCACCTCATCAAGGGGACCAAAGTCTACTGCACAATTTCCCTCCAAAGGCTCCACATAAAGCCTATCGTTCATGGTGTGCAAATGCTCTTTAAGAGGAAGAACTTCTTGATGACTGGTGGACATCATTCCCACTTGATCTACTTCATCACTCAGAATTCTGAGCCTGTACTACTGTCCTTCTTCTATTGCTGCCCTGACATCCTCTTAAGGCCCGCCTTCAGCTGATCCATCACTTGATTCAAGATTTTGGTCTTCTCCTTCGATATGGGTAGCAAGTAGAGGAGGTCAGGTACTTGGCTGCTCCACTTGTCCTCTAACTTGTTCAATGGCCTTTTTGCATAGCTCACATATAAATTCAGAGTGTGATGAATTATGAAGTCTGCACCAATTTGGTAGTAGCAATACCTCCAAATCCACTTGGTATTTCAGCTCCGACCAATACTTTGCTAGCCTGGAGATGAGTTGGTCATATCTCTCTATGATCAAGTCCTCATCATCACTTGAAAAAGAAGCTTGATGGTAGATAGCCGTGGCGAGTGGTGCTCCCACTCCTCCAAATCTGCATTTTCAGATCCTCGATCGCTGTCGTTTATGAAGGAGAGGTCTTCTGACCTAATTTTTCTTATGCTTTGACCATCTCCTTCTGCTACCCAAGGCTTTCAACCTCCTATTCTTCCTGATTTTTAGAATCTGCGTTGGCTGTCCTAGCATATACTGCTGCAAATTCAATTAATTCATCTTCAATTGTCATTTGTTCCTCTTCTTGAGTGGAGGACTGCTCTTCTTCGATGGAGGGGAAGCCTACTGAAATGGTTATAATCAGATTTTCATCAATGCACTTTGCTGTCCCAAGACTTTCAGCTCCTCCCTCTTGGTTCTCATTTTCTATGTTTGTTGTCCTAACACCAACTTGTGTCAAATTTCTTGGTTCATCATTATTTTGTTGTCCTCTAGATGTTGACAACTCTTCTGCCTCATTGGATGACTTCTCCTCATTGAGAGTTGGCTGCTCCAACTTGTCCAAACAACCCTTGGCTTGAGAAATGATGTTATCACATGATGGACACATAAATTCTGAATGTGGTGCATTATGAAATCTACACCAATTTGCCATTAGTACTTCCTCCAATCTTGGTCCATCCTTGTTGCTCAAATGTTCCTAGATCAGCTCCTTAAATGAGTCGGTTGCCATGGTTTGCAATTCCTCCTATGGGTCTTCAGGGGCCAAGGGCAGATAGATTTCCCAGAAGGGGATTTCTCCTTGCAAGACCTTTCCAATTCTATTCAAAAAAGTCAGACACCCCAACTCGTTGTGTCTGCGAGTGCAATGGACCCGACATCTATCCACCAATGCAAACTATTGCAATGGTTTCTTCAGTCTCTTATTCAAATCTGTATGTAGTTGAGTGATGTCAATTTGTGCATGCTGCTCCATTTTGACTCAGCTTCTACTTGCCTTCAAAATTTTATGATTTTTAACATTGAAGAGATCTCCCTATCTCAGATTTCTTCTTTGAAAGTGCTCTTTTCGATTTCCAACTTTCAGCTTTGTAGCCTTAACATGTCATTCCCTCCTTCTAGCGCCAATTTTTTTGATGGCGTTAGGAGGAGGAGGGCATAAAATGAATCACTTCCAACCTTCAGCCTTGTATTCCCAATGTGTCAACCCTCCTTCTAGCGCTAGTTCTGTTGATGTGTTTTTTATGCACTTCTCAACACAGACAGTGCGTACGTGCACTACCTCTCTTGAAAGACAATCCTCCACAATCAGATTGCAGAACACTATCCTAAGGTCTCTAATGTCAGGTCCTGATAGTGCTTAGAATATCTCAGTTGTTTGATGTGCTTTGCTGGAATCACAAGGCGAACTTACAGATGAGTTACAAAGCATGGAAGTTGGGTTTGCAAATGCAGTTTCAAAGTGTTGGAAGTGAATGAACAATGGTTGTCCACTCAAAATAGCAAGCTAAAACTCATCAAGTTCATCTGATTTGGTTTCATGGTGATGCTTTGGATCCTACTCTAACCAAGGATTAAAAGAAACAGCAAGAGGAAAAGGGTTAAGAAAGCTATTCTAATCCTAAGCTACAAATGAAAAGTAACAATGGTGGCTATTAAAGTAGACAGGCTTCCTAAATTGAGTTTTTGCTTGACCAAGAGAAACTTACAACTACACAAAACCAGTGCAATCTCCTAAGGTCTGCTGATTTTCAAATTGCACATGCACATCATGAACATGCAATTGAACTAAATTGTAGCAATGGAATAAAGAAGCCCAGGCTAACTTTGCACAGCAGCTTGTCATCAACAAGTACTAAAAGTATGGGCTGGAAGCTCATCAAATACTATAACAGCAACACCATCATGACAGCCATTCAAGAAACTAATACTAAAACTAACATGGAAGTAGAACCATGCATGCAAGATGAACAAAATCAAAGAGAACATTCATAAACTCATGCAATGCTATCTTCTATTGCTGTAAAATATTTTTTACAACTCTCCAACCCTTACAAATGAGGCACAAACCCCTATTTATAGTTTTCCAAAGCCCAAATAAATGGCTAGGATCAATTTTTATTGAGTAGCTCAGATTCATTACAAGTTAGGGCTTCACCTACCCCCAATATCCAACAATTTAAAATACATTCCTTATTTTTTGTCTATTTTTTCATCTAGTGCCGGTTACTGTAGCAAATTTGTCTTGTAGCTAATTTCTCTTTTTACTGTAGCAGAGACTGTTTGAAGGCTGCCCTCCATCTGGTGGACTTGCAACATTTTTTATTGGATCAAACAAGTCAGTCGATGACTTGCATCAATGGATTGGTGGCCCCTGATTTGGGTGAAAATCTCCTTAGAACTCATCATCATCTGGAAAAAGGTAGGACAACTCCCTCAATGGGCCTCTTCGATAGACATACTGAAGGCTTCTTGAATCCTGCAAACAAAAAGTGTCGTAAGTGCATTTATACATGAGTTAAGGAAAATGTTAGTCAAACCTACAAATTCCCTATTAGATCTATCCATGCATCATCAAAATATCTTGATATTCATACTTGGAGCTCATTTGGGCCATAAATATTAATGTGTGGTTCAAGGGTGCGAGCGCTAGAGGGCAGAAAGATGGTGGAAGAAAGCCAAAAGGCAGACAGCAGATGAAAGCCAAAACAACTAGGAAGAAGGCGGGCTCCCAGATGTTTCCAAAACAACCGGGAAGGAGGCAAGCTCTCGGATATTCAAAATAGTCGGGAAGGATGTAGACTCCTAGATATTTAAAACATTCAAGAAGGAGGTAGGCTCCTGGATGTTTAAAAAAGCCAGGAAGAAGGGAGGCTCCTGGATGTTCAAAATAGCTGGGAAGGAGGTAGGCTCTCGGATGTTTAAAATAGCCGAGAAGGAGGCAGGCTCTTGGATATTCAAAATAGCCAGGAAGAAGGGAGGCTCCCAGATGTTCAAAATAGTTGGGAACGAGCTAGGCTCCCAGATGATCAAAACAACCAAGGAGGGATGGACTCCCAGAAATAGCCATGGAGGGCCCAGGTTCTGGAGGCCAGGAAGGAGATGGCTACTAGATGTTCCAAACGGCCAAAGGGGGACGAACTTCTAGAAACAGCAACGAAGGACCCAGGCTCCATAGGCCAGAAGGGAGGTGGTCGCCAGATGTTCCAAATGGCCAAAGGGGGATGGACTTCTGGAAATAGCCACGAAGGACCCAGGCTCTGGAGGCCGGAAGGGAGGTGGCCGCCAAATGTTCCAAACAGCCAAAAGGAGACAGACTCCAGTAAACGGCCATGGAGGGGCCGAGCTTCGGAGGTCGGGAAGGAGGTGGCCACCAAATGTTCCAAAACGGCCATGGAGAGGTGGAATCCCAGAAACGGCCACAGAGGGGCCAGGCTTCGGACGCCGGGCCGCCGGGGCTCCACAGATGTTCCAAAACAGCAAAAGGGGGACAAAACTCTGAAACCACCGAAACTTAACAAAATTTGACGAAACCTTGGAATTTCATTTACACACTTCAAACACATCCCAGATCCAAAAAATATTTCTCCCAAAGTCAAAATTATGGAAACGGAAGCGACGGGGGTCCACAGATGTTTCCAAACAGCCAAGGAGGAAGGGAATTTCGAAGGGAAAGTTTTAAAACCATCGAAACTTAACGAAACATTGACGAAACCTTGGCAGTTCATTTATGCACTTCAAACACATCCCAGATCTAAAAAAGATTGCCCCCAAAGTCAAAATTGTGGAAACAGGAGTGACAGGGGTCCACGAATGTTTCCAAACAGCCAAGGAGGAAGGGAATTCTAGAGGGAAAGTTCTGAAAGCATTGAAACTTAATGAAACATTGACGAAACCTTGGTAGTTCATTTACACACTTCAAACACATCCCAGATCCAAAAAAGGTTGCCCCCAAAGTCAAAATTGTGGAAACGGGAGTGACGAGGGTCCATAGATGTTTCCAAATAGCCAAGAAGGAAGGGAATTCCAGAGGGAAAGTTTTGAAACCATCGAGACTTAACAGAACATTGAAAAAACTTTAGTAGTTCATTTACACACTTCAAATACATTCCTGATCCAAAAAAGGGTGACCCCAAAGTCAAAAATGTGGAAACAAGAGCGACGGGGGTCCACAGATGTTTCCAAATAGCCAAAGCAAGATAAAAGGTAGAAAGGGGATGGGGGACTTTATTTCTCCGCGGATTTGAATACCCCAAGTAGGTGAATTTGGGTAAGGGAATTTGATCGTTTGATGGCACATGACCAATTTGGGCTTGGATATGGAGCACACAAAACAAGACAGGAGCAAAGCAACCTATCAGGAGCAACAAAAAAGGGGTCCCTACCTACGGTGGGGCATGTGTGCAAAACATGCACAACAAAGACTACCTAAAACAAGAATCAACCAAAAATCACAAGGACTTTCATAAAGACTTTCAGATACTTCCAGAGGCCCAAGACTTAACACAAATGGATAAGAAACCCAAGTGTTGATCATTATACCGCAACACATGTACAATGAAGCACATTACATCAATTGCACAATTTTATAATATTATAGCCAACTTTAGTTTCTCTTTCTCAATAGTTCATAATCAGGACCAACAATGCATAACCTTGGTACAATTGATCCTTACACAGTATAGAAGCCCCAACACAAGATTTCACAAATAGGAAGGGATTATCAATATACAAATAGTAAACACATTCAAGCATAGATAGTACAACACAATACAGATCAAAGGATAGAGCTATATTCTCTTATACAACATTCAATACTGAGTTGAATCCCTCTTGATAGCAGTTAAGTCTACCAGCTAAAAAATAGTCAAATCAACTCGAAATCCAAATCCGTGAAAAAACCATTTCAGATTTGACCCTCGACTACTCAGTAGCATAGGTAGAATTGACCAAAAATGACTCAAAATTTTATAAAATGTGAAACAAACAAAAAGCTCCCTTAAAAACCCTCTTTTTAGCATACCCGATTATAGTCAAACATCAAAATGAGAAACACAACATATAACATCATTTCATCACTTGAAAGAAACACTTCAAAACATTCAAATAACATATTCTATAACATCCATATAAACCTCTATGAATTTAAAACATAAAATTATAAATTAAGTATATAACCTACCTCAAAACATGAACATTTTGAATGCAAGAAGCTGGAAATTGAAGAAGCTTTCCAAACCCAAATCTCTAATCCAAAGCACAATAAAAAAATAAAAATTCCACACAATCTAGCAACAAATCCATTCCCCTCAAACCATAATTGAAACCCAATTCACTCTCCTCCAAATTTCAATTCAAAACCACTCAAAATTTCCCAAAAACCTTTGAAAAATTACTGCAAAACCATGCAAAATCTCTCCATTTTCTCTCCATTCTCAAACCCCCAAAATGCATAATTTCTCACCCCCAATCCACACAAAGGAAAATTCCTTTTTTCACAAACTCACAACTCTTTCATCCAAATTCCCAATCAAATTTCCAAAACCCCCAATTCCCCCAAAAGCAAAATATTTACAGGAAGGAGAAGGTTGTTAGTTGCAGGGAAGACCAACCAACTATATAACAAGTTATAATTAGCTTTTTGATTTATTAAATTAACCTTCCTCACAATCAATAGTTAATTTTAAATTGATTTAAAACATTTTATTTAAAAATTATAGTTTGGGTAAAACTAATGGATGCCCAATCTCACATAAATGGATAAAACCATTTACCCAAATTTACACATACATGAAAAATTAATTATATAATTCCAACCTTATTACATTCTTAAATTTATTTGTCATATTATTTTTATTATTTAATAATTATAACATCACTCTATAAATTTATTTTACTATTAAATACGATTATTTATTTATATATTCCTTTACAATCAAATAAACACTAATTAATTTTTAATTCCATTTCTCAATAAAATAAATATTATTCAATAAACCACAATTAAATAATCAAATGGTCCTTTTTTCAAAATCAATAAACAATAACATAATGATAATAAACATAACAAGCAACAATAATGAACATAATGATATCCACATACTAACAACTAATTAATATTAACACTTAGCAATAGTAAATAATTCCCCTACATAAGTAATAATAATAATAATCCAATATCCCCTCGCACCAATAATAATAACATAAATAGTGACATTATAACACATAATAGTCTATGCACATTAATATAATACCTTATTGTTGCAAACCCATGACAATATTAAATCACCTCCTTCACACATATAATCATAATAATATTAATAACCAATATTCACTCACACCAAAGAATAACCATAGTAATATATATACATATATATAATAACATTAAATCACACTTTAACACACACATGAAAATTATAGTTACCATCAACATATCTGACCTAGAAGCTAACTTTACTTAAATAGGTCACAATCGGAGACTAAGCATGAACCAAAAAATAACTTCTTACTGAAAGGAGACATTCACATCAAAACATAATAATCAGAATGATCACAATATGACTAACCTGACTTACCAAAGGACTTAGCACAATTTGAACTAAATCCATACTCAAAGCTAGACATTGGAGTCACACAATCACATAACCCAATAGAAACATTCACACAAGTGCAGCACTCCAACCATAGGGTATAGGAGATCGGAATTGTCCCATGACAACCCTAACAGGTAGTCACACATTGAATCAATTGTCCCTAATTGGGGACAATGGCTATGGCTAGGGTATAACTTCGGCTTAGATGTTATCTCCTCAGCCACCATTGGGATTAGAGGCACACTTGGACCTACTAATTTAGGTGGAGACGTAGCCTGGTACCTATTCCCTCAAGCATACAAATTAGAGCACATATTCATAATAGTCGAAGCACTAGGAAAGGAACTCTAGCAATCATAACTCATCCCTGTATGTCCCCCATACGTCCAATGGTACGATGTTTCCCTTTCCACCTATCCTAACAACATACTATTGCATCACCTAACTATTCAAATAAATCTCTACATAATAATAATAACATAACAATATGCATCATACTCACAAAAGTACTAACAAAAACTCATGTTCCATCTATAACCAAAACGCTTGAACACAAGTTAGTACCTCTTCATGATAATAAATGTAATCATAATCAAAATCATAATATCATATCATCATGATAACAAAATGTCAAAATCATGTGAAAATGGACTAAAGATAACCAAAGCATTTCCATATCACAAATATTCCCATAGCTTGCATCCTTCATCTTCAAGTTCCTTAGCCAGACTACTTGCACAACCAAAGTGAGAATGGAGGGGAACTACATTCTCCCCCTTAAAACTTGACTTACTCCTAGAAGTCGTAAAACTACCTGATGGAAACATAGCATGCTAGTACTGCAAATTTCGATTAACCAAGATCAAGGATGGTTTGTTACATCAAAATAGTATACACTAGTTTTTCTTATGGAAAGAATTTATCTCACAAGAATATGTACTTATAGGCTCCATTTCAAACATAATCTACCCTTCTAATTTTTAATGCCACAATAGTAACACAGTCAGAACTTTCATTTCAAAAATGATTCCATAGTACATAAATCACTCAAAATCCTTACATATTAGCACTAACACTCATCGGCTTCTTTCAAAACAAAGAAAACATTGCACCCTTTTAATCCTAACTAGCAGAATTTCTCATAACAAAAACATATAAAAGTATTCAATTTCAAATGCATCATTTTTTCTTTTTCTTTATCCTTAAATTACAATTCCTCTTCCAATACACTGCTAAGCAACCAATACATCATAATGCTACATTTTCACAAAAAACCCATAATTATACACAAGCACTCATTTTTCATTAAATATTCATCACGTTACAAGAAAGACATTCTGCTTTAATCATTTAACAACATTAAATTTCATAGCATATGCAGCAAAAAGGTCATGATTTTACACCCTTTTTGTTAGAAGCATGAAAACACAATTCATCATTTCATAAGTACTATATTCATGATTTAACATACATTCTTTACATACACACAAATTCACATCACTGGGAATCACATCAAAGGGCTACACAAGGGTCGATTTGGACACTGGAAAGCAGCATATCCATGATACATAATCCATGAGCCAAGAGCCAATATCCATCTCACATAATCCATACCTCACACTCAGTGGCTTGATGGTGTTAGGCCACACACACATGGTGAGACCATCCAAACAAGACCATAATGACCTATCTCTTGTTGTATAAGGTGGTTAGCCTCTAAGAGATAGTCATAACACATAGGTGGGTAGTGGGTCCTAGTTGTATAACAGCCTCACATACCCCCATCCTTAAGGTTCCTTGTGTCTTCTTCCTCATACACACTCACCAAGTTCGCCTCATATGTCCTTGGAGAGGAATCACAATATGACACATGACTGACATTGAAAACAATAAGGATAAACTAGTTTAGCCACCAAAGTCATAAATAAATATCAAATAAAGATTCAATTTTACCAATAAAGCAAGAAATGTGCACAATTTCAACACTAAATCAAATGTAACCACAAGGGATATGTGAAAATAAGATCACAAGGTGTGGCTAAACCATCACAATCAAACATAAATGAAATGTCGGCCTTCATAGTCAATAGAAAATCATCAATACTAGAAAGAAAATACACAATCTTCAAAATTGCACTGTACAACACTACGTGACTAGATACTAGCCACCAAATGAAGGAGGGAACAACCTCAAGCTATAGCAGCAGCCCTCATGTGGTGCAGAGTGAGCATGCCATCCACATGGCTCAAATTGTACTCCTTAGCTACACCCTGCTTCGTGTCATCACGCAACATGGACTAGCCAAGTGGCCCATGCACTCCTTGGCTGCCCACATGGGATGTACACCTCAGCCACATCTTGCATCGCGTCTCAGCACAACATGGTCATACGCTCACCAAATAAGGCATGTGCTGGTCATATGTTGCATGGCAATGTGTTTGTGGCTCCATGGAAGTAGGCATGCCCAGAACACACCCCGCATAGTGATACCTCATGGAGAAGGCACATGCAAGTACTCATTGTAGCTAGAGGTATACATGGCTAGGACATACCCATATGCTAAATAGAGGTGAAATAAAGGTAGCAATCTAGCCACATCAAATAGGGTAAGTCATATCAAAGGGAATTTCCAAGTACCATGCCACATAATGATAGATGGTTGATGATTATGGGAGTAGAATCATGATTCCAACACAACAAACGACATCGAAAATAGAGCTCTCTAGCACCCATTATGTTTGTTTTAGTGAAATGCACTTTTTAACCCTAATGTAGTAAAAACCCTAGTTTTAACTTGTAACATAAGAGCAAAAAGTGAAGTAAATCCTAACTTAATTTATCTTTTTCCTTTTGTAGCTTGCAAGTGATTGAAGAGTGAAAGATGCTGAGTAGATAGGATTTCATACCTACAAGACTGGACCTATTGCGAGATTAGGTAGCACACGACGAGAGGCATCATGAGGTGAATTGATTCTTCTGCCTAGGCTTTATCCTTACACAATGATTTTATGATTTGTATGCATTTCTAGGTTAATTTAGGGCCTTGGAAAAAAAGTTCACAAAGCTTCCCCTTTTTTCGCGAAGTGTCCCCTTTTTTTGCAAAGTGTCCCTTTTGCTCGCGAAGTGTCCCACTTTTTTGCAAAGTGTCATGTTTCTTCACGAAGTGTCCCAAAAGGGTTCTAAAGTGTCTAGGGCCTTTAGGAAAGCACACTAGATTACTTCAGTAAAATTTTATGATTATTGATGTAAAAATAGAGGAGAATAGACTACTTATAGGACATATTTTTACTTTTTTCTATTAGGTTCCCACCTGTTCGTGTTAGTGTTTGGGTGGCAAACAGATTAGTCTGTTTAGAGATTTAGCTCCACTCTTTCAGTAGAAGACATAAAGCTACTATAGACTATTGGAGTATATTGGGCATACCTCATGCCCCCCATGAGGCACCATGATGTGATGTTGATGGTGTTGGAACTATAAAAATCTGATGATTTTTACATGTCTTTCATCTTCCTGAGTCTCCATGTGGGTCTTACCTTGGGCACATTTTCCTCATTGCATGATGTTTTTACCCGCATTCTAGCCGTGTGACCCCATTGAATCCATAGAGTTATGCATTTTTCATGTTGTGATCCATATCAACATAGGTCTATGATTATCTCCCCGACCCACAATGCATTTTTGTTAACATTCATTTGCTACACGCATCTCGGCATAAGTTCTCAATTGTTACAGTGATCGACATTCACCTGTGGGTATGCATTGGCAAGATATTCATGTGGTGTTGGCGACTACGAAATGGTCTATCGGCAGGAGTATTTTCATCTATGTGAGGTCTCCCCGAACGGGTCGGGTCTCACCGAATAGCGTTTGAGGGTTCACTTCGGCCGGACTGGGCAATATCTATGTGTGGTATTCACGAGTGACCTTCGGTCTCACCGACATTTCACTAGTGCTCATCGGCGAGAGATTTTAGTCGATATATGGTCTTGGCAAGATCTCTATGTCTTGTCGACCGACACATTAAATGATCATTTCGGCCAAACTTGTTGGTATCGGCATAATGTTATAACGATCTTGATGTGTCTTACCGATTTTCTCATATGGACTTACTTCGGCCAAAGTCATGGTTTTCGGGATAGGGGCTTGGCGAGACCTTGTTGTCACACTGACCGGTGGTGGGAGGATTCTTATCAGCATAATTATAGGTCTTCGGTGAAGGGTCATAGCAATGTATATATGTCTCACGGATACACAAGAGGAAGGGGAACACTTCAGTATAACTTTCGGCTTCAATGTATAGTCTTGGTGAGCTCGTCGGGTCTTGCCAACAATACAAAATGGATTTCTTTCAGTGAAAGGTTGGCATTCTCTTGGTGATCTAGGTGTGTTCGGGATGTTTCGGTGTGGCATAAAATAATCTACGTGATGTCTTGCCGATAGTTGGAAGTTATAGCGACATACATGAGGATCCTTGTTGACGTAAGAATTGCCTTGTCTCGGTAACTGGGAAATAACATTGTGGGAGACTTTCAGTATAACGAATTGCTATCTGTATGAGGTCTCCCTGATTTCTTGAAGTCATAGTGAAGTAATTAAGACTAGTGGTGCATCGGTGAGAAATAAAATAAGTCACAGCGACTCAGAATGCATAAAGACTTTCGGTGAAACAAGATGAAGTCTGCGGGAGGTTTCTCTGATACCATTAAGTTATAGTGATAGTGAATAAAAATAGAAGTGTGTGTCAATGGGAAGTTTACCTATGTCTCAGCGAATGAATATTACACTATGAGAGGCTCTCGATGAAACATAATGAAATCTTCATGACATCTCCCCGACGGTCAATAGTCATGGCGAAAGCGAATAAGGACACAGGTAGATAACGATTGAATTGCCTTCAACATGACGATACAATGTGTCTCGCTGACTATTTCACTAATGAATAAACAAAATTTCAAAATACTGTGGCCGACATGTGAGTTCATAAAACCGTTGCAAGCCGACTTGATTGGAGCCCGAATTTTGAGGGCCGACATGGATTTTCATTTTGTTCTGTTTTCTTGATGTTGGTATATAAATTGGCATTTTTTTTAAATAGAGAGGGCATCATGATCTATTAGATTTCCATACACAGCAAGTAGATACAGTAGAGTAAAATTATCAGATCAAAGACTATTGTTGCATGATTTTAGAATGGAGGTATTTATGAAACTCAGTTGATGTTGCTGCATTTCTCTGGTGTCAATTATTTGTTGAATCTAATGAAAGTATTGCTAAGTTGTCTCCAAGATGGATTCTCTTTGACTTTTTTAAATTGATATAACAAGTTTATACTCAATTCATTAGTACACATTTGTTGTATTTGTGTGATTAGTTGACTGGTTCTTTCAAGCAAAGATTAAATCCTTCAAATTGATCACATTGGTCTGAGAGATTCATTTGGATTGTTCAAGTAGAGCTTAGTAATCATATTCTTGCATGTTTACATAAGTTGTGAACATAATATATGCCAGATAATTTGAGTTTTCTTCAGAGAAGTGTTGCTCATCTTGATCTCATTTGACTCCGCATACCCAACAAGGCACTGGTCTCTGCATTTTATCATTTGAATTCTTTCAGCTTCTTTATATCTATTAATTGAGCATTTTAGGATTTAAATTAGAAAATTACTTCCTCTATTGCTATCAAGTTTGGTATCATTTGTTCACTTCCATCTACCATTGTGGACAAATCATTGTGCAAGAAAGATAATCATAAGAAAGTATGCTTCATTCAGATAGGTATACCTACCTAGGTCTTGCAGCACCTGAAGAGTAGAAGGTTGAGTTCTCTTGACCTTGTCTATTACCCTAAAGTGTATCAAGAGATTGGCAGCCTCTTGAGGCATTTAGCCTACATTTTTGAGAGCTAACAAATTGGTGACTCTGCTGGGGAATACATTCAAAATCAAATCCTTAATCATAGAGTCAGGAACTTTGTACAGACTCTGTTGGGAATAAGAATTACTAAGTATTTTCTCATTTTTGATAAAAGTGAGTGGCGACTCTGACAAAAACTTTGTAGTTGTGCAAACATGAATGGAAGAAGATCTCAGTACAGGGGAGGTCATACTGGAGCTCCTGCTGGCAGCAGTAAGTGGACACATATAGATGACAGAGCTGATAAGGGAAAGAGGATCAATGAGGACATGTGCATAACTAACAAAGGCAAAGCACCAAGAGCACATTGTGAAACATATAATTGCTATGATACATGGAGAGATGATTCAAGTACAAAACTTTGTACCCCTGAAGATCGAAGAAATCCTTTCTCTTCTCTTGATCCTCAAAAACAGGTTGAATTTAAGGCTGCATTTGAGGCTGAACGAATTAAAATTCAGCATGAATATGATCAGAAGATGGAGAGTAACCAAAATGTGTTTATTGATCATGAGCTTCCTGACGAGGTAAAAGCACAGTTTGAATTACAGAGGAAGAGGATAGAGGAATTAGAGGCTAAATTGTAGAAAACTCAAGTTACTACTCAGACAGCTGAGTGCCCCCCAAAGTATGTACCACCTCATAAGTACAGTAATCATGGTGCAGGGCCTTCAAATCCACCAGTGTCTCCTCGCCATCAGACAAGGAATCACTACAAGCAGCCAAATCATCCACCTCATATTCCCACACAGCATATAGGTGTGCATCCACCTCCTGGTCAGTCTTTTATCCCATAGTATAATGCACAGTACAATAATCTCATGCGCCAGCATCAGTGTCCACCTATTCCTCCTCCCCACCAGTATACAACAATGATTAGATAGTTTGATTTGGCAGGGTTCCATTTATGCCCTTACCCTATGGATAGTAGTTGGAGAGGTATGGTGCCTAAGTTCACAGGGAGTAATGCAATTACTACTAAGGAACATTTAAGGAATTTCAATATATTCATCCAAGATATTGGTATGCCATATGAAGATTTACACATGAGGCTTTTTATGATGTCACTTCTTGAAGATGCTAGGGATTGGTTCAACAGTTTTCCAGTTCTCTCAATTAATTCTCTTCAAATATTCCATGACTGATTCCTAGAGCAATATGGGAATCTAAATGCACCAAATGCAGCTCTTCATGAATTGATGAGAATTCAAAAAAATCAGAATGACTCAGTTTATGATTTCAACTGAAGATTCAACAAATTACAAACTAAAATACCTCCTGGATCAAGGTTACCAGATTTTGTGGCTTTGAGTGTTTATTTAAATGCGTTTGACCCTAAGACAGGATATGAATTAAGAAATAGATTTCCAAGAGATCTGGCTAAAGCTCAGAAGAATGCACTGAAAATTAAAAATAACAGGAAGGCTACAAGTATAATCAATAAAAGGGACAACCCAAGGCCTCCTCAACAAAGCAATAATTATCAGTACAGATAGGAGAAGACATATAGAAATGAAAGGCCGAGGTTGCATGACATGCCTTATAATACAAACTAGAAGGATGGAAAACCTATAACAGCTAGGCCAAGAAACAAAGAGACTCCAGATCCATTGAGTAAGAAGGGAACTTATATGGTGAGTAATAATTACTTCTATGAAGTTTGTAATCAGCCACATTCCCCAGATTACTATGTTGTAGCCCAAAGGATGCAAGAAGAGGGAATGTTGATGGAAAATAATAGAGAAGATCACAACGTTTATTTGACTTCAAATAATTTTTACCATGTTGAGGAAGGATACTCATCTTTAGAGGATGATGGTTATGAATATGATGTTTCAAATCAAAAATATAATGTCCATATGGCTGAATAGCAGGTCTTTTATGATTCTGAAGAAGATTATACAGAGCCACATTTTGTTGAGCCACCTGCTCAATGCAGTGTGAGGAGACTCACTAAAGATGAAATTGAGAGAATAACTATTGCTGTGGTTGAGGAAGCAAGGAGTAAATACTGGTTGAGAAACAAAAAATTAAATGAGATGGAAGGTGTTCCTGGGGGAATTTTTATAAAAGATTAGAAAGCAACACAAGGAACTATGAAGAAGTCAGAAAATAAATAGCCTGATGAGTGAAAAAAAGTCTTTCCAAAAGTAGGAAGTTGAAGAATTACACAAAGAGGTGCAAAAGTCTAATCAGCCTAGTAAAAAAGAAAAAGAAGAAAACAAAGGAGAAATGCCAGAACTAAAGAAGACTGTTAAGGTGGAGAGCAACTCTTTTGACTTCACACAGGTGTTATCCCAGGTAAAAATGTCTATTCCACTACTTGAATTGATGAAAATTAAGGAGTATAGAGATAATGTTGTTCAATTGCTAACGAGTGGAAATGAAAAACATGTAAATTCTGAAAGCAAAGTAGCTATTCAGGCAGTCAATAGGCAGGAGAAAGTAAAAATACCAGAGGTCTGCTTGAGTGATGTATTAACAACTCCCCCTCAAGTTGATCCTTTCTTTACTACATTGCTTATCAATAACAAATTGCTAAGGAATTGCGTGATAGACTTTGGTGCTACTATAAATATTCTGCTAGTAGGAGTTATGAAGCAACTGGGCATGTGGGTTGATACATATGAAGTAAAATGCTATGCAATGGATAATAGACCTATTCCTATGGTAGGCACTATGAGAGATGTTGAAGTCAAATTGGCTACTTATCCACAGGTTGCTTATAATATAGATATAACAGTGATAGATACTCCTCCTCAATTTGGGATGCTCTTGTAAAGACAATGGACAACAATAGTTGGAGGAAACGTCCAGTTTGATTTGTCTTATGCTAGTATTCCAGTGAATGGTCAAGAAGTCAAGCTGTACAGGGAACCAAGAATGAACCAGCTTGTTGACTATGTACCTCAGGATCAGATCAATTTTTTTTGTGATGTTGATCCTGGAAGTTTTAAGATTGAATCTGCCCAGCCAGAATTAACCAACAGTGATTTAATTGAAAAGCATGTGGCACAAAGCTGTAATGAGGTGTGGAAGATGTATTTTGATGGAGCATGCAGCCAAGAAGGTAATGGAGCTGGCATTGTATTTTTTTCACTTGAAGGTATTACATTTAAATATTCATTTATGTTGGCATTTGAATGTGCAAACAATGTGGCGGAATATGAAGCTTTATTGACAGGCTTGAACATAGCTGTGAAACACAAGATTAAGTTGCTGACTATTTTTGGTGATTTTGAGTTGGTTGTTTCACAAATTAAATTCAAGTATGCAGCAAAGCACAAAAGATTAAAGCAATATAGGAATGTTGTATGGGACACAATTGAGTTGTTTGATGCATTTTCAATTGAGTGGATTGATAGATCAAAGAACATAATGGCTGATTTTTTAGCAAATGCGGCGCTAAAAAGAGATGAGATCACATTGGTTGGGGTATCACAGATTGAGTTCAATACAAGGTCTGTTGTTCCTAATAACATTTATAATTGGCAGGTCTTCAATGATGATACTGACCTTTTGAAATTTATTCATTGTATAGATCAGTATGAAGCCCAGGAAATTGACTTCAATGCTTTTGTTGAAGAAGCAGATGGGAAGAAAACTATATTTGGCAAGGAGATCTTACAGCTTAAAAAAAATAATCTTCCTAAAGGCTTAGTTGCACTGGAGAGGGTGTATGATGGAAATGATCAGTCTCTCATGAGGCAAAAACTAGTCAAAAGGGAGATATTGAAGAAATTAATTTAGGGACCGAGATGGCACCAAGAAAGGTATACATTAGAAAGAAGATAAGCCCTACAATTAGAAGAATGCTGATAGAGTTGCTGAGAAAGTATAAGCATGTGTTTGCTTGGTCTTATGAGGATCTGAAGGCATACAGGGAGGATTTATTTTAGCATGAAATGCCATTGAAGCTAGATGCTAAGCCATTCAGACAAAAGAAAAGACCTATAAATCAAACACTGGAGCCTAAGATGCAAGAGGAATTGACAAAGCTCAAAAATGGGGGAATTATCAAACGTATCAGGCACTCAACGTGGGTCTCAAACTTGGTCCCTGTGAGGAAGAAAAATGGAGACATCTGATTATGTGTGGACTTCAGAAATTTGAATATGGCATCTCTCAAGGACAATTATCCTCTACCCAATATGGAGGCTATATTGCATATGGTGATAGGGTGTGATTTGTTGTCAATGATGGATGGGTTTTCAGGGTACAATCAGGTTAAAGTCAAGGAATCTAAGCAATATAAGACAACATTCACAACTCCTTGGGGAACATATGTATACATAAGAATTCCATTTGGTCTCACTAATGCAGGAGCAACCTTCCAAAGAGCTATGGATGTGGTATTTGCAGATTTAATCAATGATATCATGGTGGTGTATCAAGATGACTTGACTGCTTATTCAAAAAAGGCTGAAGATCATGTACAACATCTGGAAAAGGTATTTATTAAAGCCCTAGAATATGGTATCATCTTAAATCCTAAGAAGTGTCATTTTGTAGTCACAGAAGGTAAGCTCTTAGGACATATTGTTTCAAAGGAGGGAGTTAGAATAGATCCTAAGAGGGTTGAAGCTATTGATAAAATTCCTATTCCAAAAACTGTCAAGGCTATACAATCATTCTTTGGACAAATTAATTTTGTTAGGAGATTTGTTTCTAACTTTGCTGAGATCATTAAGCCCATATCAAAAATGTTGAAGAAAGGATAGAAAATGGAATGGACTGTAGATTCCTTAGAAGCTTTTATATCTATCAAAAGGGCCATCAAGGAAGCTCCTATCCTTAAATCTCCAAATTTTATGAAGCCCTTTCAGATATTTTCATTTGCTTCAATGCATAATATTGTTGTTGTTATGTTACAAAAGAATGAGGATGGTCATGAGTAGCCTGTGTCTTTCTTCAATAAGTCATTACAAGGGTCTGAATTGTAGTATGGTATAATGGAAAAACAAGCATTTGCATTGGTAAAGGCCACAAAAGCTTTCAAGCCATACCTTGTTGGAGCAAAGGTGATTGCTTATGTCCCTCATGCAGTTGTCAAGGATATTTTGACACAATCTGAAGTTACAGGAAAAAGATGTAGATGGATTAACAAAATCCAAGAGTTTGACATGGATATATAGATTACTAAGCTAGTGAGAGGTCAAGGCTTAGCTAGGCTGATGGAAGAATCGAATATTGAAGCAAGTCAAGTCTACAATGTAGATGAAGGGACTATAGTTGCAAGCATCGAGCATACTTCTTGGTATACTAATATTATGCATTACCTTAAATACATGAGATGTCCAAAGGGATTGAGTGACAATGAGAAAAGAACTCTAAATTTGCAAGCATCTAAATATGCTTTCATGGATGGAGATCTGTTTTGGAAGAACAGGGATGGTATACTATTGTTATGTCTGGATGAGTTTCAAGCTAGGCATGTTTTAAGTGAAATGCATGAAGGAGTTTGTGGAGGACATTATTCAGAAAAAACTACTGCACACAAAATTCTTAAGGCAGGTTACTATTGGCCTAAGGTTTTTAATGATTCTTTTACACATGTAAGAAAATGTGAAGCCTGCCAGAAGTTCTCCAAAAAATTGAAGTATCAAGGAGCTTTTCCACTTCGACCCTTGCAGGCTAATGCCCCTTTTCATTAGTGGGGAATTGATTTCATTGGAGAGATACAAGAAAAATCAAGTGGAGGATACAAGTGGATACTGGTTGCCACTAATTATTTTACCAAATGGGTAAAAGCAATCCCAACTAAACAGGCTACAAGAAAAGTGGTGACAAATTTCTTGATGGACAATATTATCACCAGATTTGGTAGCCCACTGAGGTTAATCACAGACAATGGAATTTGTTTTAGATTAGAAGAATTCAAAATCTTTTGTGCCACATATGACATTGCTATTTCTTATGCAGCTCCTTATCATCCACAAGCCAATGGACAAGCAAAGTCTAGCAATAAGAGTCTTTTGAAGATTATAAAGAGGATGCTGGGACAGAACAAGAAGGCTTGGGATTCAAAAATAAAACTGGTTGTGTGGGATGATAGGATTATTGTAAAAAGGGCAATTGGAAAGTCCCCATTTGAATTGGTGTATGGAGCACAAGCTAGGATGCCTTTGCAGAATTTGTTACCAGTCCATAGGTTTGTCCTTCAGGAAGACTTGGATGTTCCTGAACCTATGGAAGAAAGAATGGAGCAACTAGCTAAACTTGATGAAATAAGGAAGGTTGCTCAAAGCCAAAACATGAAGTTACAGACACAGATGAAGTATTTGTTTGACAAAAATTCCAAGCATAGAAAATTTGAAGAAAATAACTTGGTGTTGATGTGGAATGCAAGGTGTCAGGAGAAAGGAAAGCATGGTAAATTTGAAGCTTTGTGGATGGGGCCTTTTTTTGTTGTTGGAAAGAAGGGTGAAGAATCATATTATCTATAGAATATGGCTGGTGAAGATCAAGAATTTCCTGTTCATGGGAAATTTTTGAAACAATTTTTCTCTTAAGAAACACAGAGGATTGAGGGTTTCCAGTGCATGGAAAACTCTTGCTCATCCTCTTTAAAATTATTTTCCATGCACAATAGCTTAGGGTTTTGGTTCACCTCCATTTTGCATTCATTTTGCATTCATTCCATCTACTTCTTGTCCATTTCCATTCTGCTCATTTTGTTTTTGTGTCTAGTCTGCTCACCCAAAGATTCTAGATCCTTGCAATGATCTTACTCTCATTCATCCCCAGATGGAGCCACTATTGGAACTATAAAAATTTAATGATTTTTACATGTCTTTCTTCTTCCTGAGTCTCCATGTGGGTCTTACCTTGGGCACATTTTCCTCATTTCATGATGTTTTTACCCGCATTTTGGCCGTGTGACCCCATTGAATCCATAGAGTTATGCATTTTTCATGTTGTGATCCATATCAACATAGGTCTATGACTGTCTCCCCGACCCACAATGCATTTTTGTTAACATTCGTTTGCTGCAGGCATCTCGGCATAAGTTCTCAATTGTTACAGCGATCGACATTCACCTGTGGGTATGCATCGGCAAGATATTCACGTGGTGTTGGCGACTGCGGAATGGTCTATCGGCAGGAGTATTTTCATCTATGTGAGGTCTCCCCAAATGGGTTAGGTCTCACTGAACGGTGTGTGAGGGTTCACATCAGCCAGACTAGGCGATATCTACATGTGGTCTCGGCGAGTGACCTTCAGTCTCGCCGACATTTCACTGGTGCTCATCGGCGAGAGATTTTTGTCGATATATGGTCTTGGTGAGATCTCTATGTCTTGCCGACCGACACATTAAATGATCATTTCGGCCAAACTTGTTGGTATCGGCATAATTTTATAACGATCTTGATGTGTCTTACTGATTTTCTCATATGGACTTACTTCAGCCAAAGTCATGGTTTTCGGGATAGGGGTCTTTGCGAGACCTTGTTGTCACACCGACCGGTGGCGGGAGGATTCTTATCAGGATAAGTAAAGGTCTTCAGTGAAGGGTCATAGCGATGTATATATGTCTCACCAATACACAAGATGAAGGGGAAAAATTTAGTATAGCTTTTGGCTTTGATGTATAGTCTTGGTGAGCTCGTCGGGTCTTGCCAACAATACAAAATGGATTTCTTTCGGTGAAAGGTTGGAATTCTCTTGGCGATCTAGGTGTGTTTGGGATGTTTTGGTGTCGCATAACATAATCTACATGATGTCTTGCCAATAGTTGGAAGTTATAGCAACATACATGAGGATCCTTGTCGGCGTAAGAATTGCCTTGTCTCGGTGACTGGGAAATAACATTGTGGGAGACTTTCAGTATAATGAAGTGCTATCTGTATGAGGTCTCCCTAATTTCTTGAAGTCACAGTGAAGTTATTAAGACTAATGGTGCATCGGTGAGAAAGCAAATAAGTCATAGTGACTCATAATGCATAAAGACTTTCGGTGAAACAAGATGAAGTCTGCGGGAGGTTTTTCCAATACCATTAAGTTACATCGACACTGAATAAAAACAAAAGTGTGTGTCAATGGGAAGTTTCCCTATGTCTCAGTGAATGAATATTACACTATGAGAGGCTCTCGATGAAACATAATGAAATCTTCATGACATCTCCCCGACGATCGACAGTCGTGGCAAAAGCGAATAAGGACACAGGTAGATAACGATTGAATTTCCTTTGGCATGACGATACAATGTGTCTCGCCAAATGTTTCACTAATGAATAAATAGAATTGCAAAATAATGTGGCTGACATGTGAGTTCATAAAACCGTTGCAGGCCGGCTTGATTGGAGCCCGAATTCTGTGGAGGGCCGACATGGATTTTCATTTTGTTCTATTTTCTTGATGTTGGTATATAAATTGGAATTTTTTGTAATTGAGAGGGCATCATGATATATTAGATTTCCATACACAGCAAATAGATACAATAGAGTAAAATTATCAGATCAGAGACTATTGTTGCATGATTTTAGAATGGAGGTATTTATGAAATTCAGTTGATGTTGTTGCATTTCTCTGGTGTCAATTATTTGTTGAATCTAATGAAAGTATTGCTAAGTTGTCTCCAAGATGGATTCTCTCTAACTTTTTTAAATTGATATAACAAGTTTATACTCAATTCATTAGTACACATTTGTTGTATTTGTGTGATTAGTTGACTGGTTCTTTCAAGCAAAGATTAAATCCTTTTAATTGATCACAGTGGTCTGAGAGATTCATTTGGATTGTTCAAGTAGAGCTTATTAATCATATTCTTGCATGTTTACATAAGTTGTGAACATAATATATGCCAGATAATTTGAGTTTTCTTTAGAGAAGTGTTGCTCATCTTGATCTCATTTGACTCTGCATACCCAACAAGGCACTGGTCTCTGCATTTTATCATTTGAATTCTTTTAGCTTCTTTATATCTATTAATTGAGCATTTTAGGATTTAGATTAGAAAACTGCTTCTACTATTGCTATCAAGTTTGGTTTCATTTGTTCATTTCCATCAGCCATTGTGGACAAATCATTGTGCAAGAAAGATAATCATAAGACAAGTCTGCTTCATTCAGATAGGTATACCCGCCTAGGTCTGGCAACACCTGAAGAGTAGAAGGTTGAGTTCTCTTGACCTTGTATATTACCTTAAAGCATATCAAGAGATTGGCAGCCTCTTGAGGCATTCAGCCTGCATTTTTTAGAGTTAACAGATGGCGTTAGTTGGACGTTGGGATGCTGACACATGCACATTTCATCTACCAACTAGTGAGATGATGATTACGTTGGAGGACATTCACCGTATACTCTGAGTTCCTATTCAGGGTGAGCGTGTGTCGTGTATTCTTTTGAGCAGAGTGGACATTCTAGGAGATGAAATCTAACATGCAATATTACCTTTGTGAACCATTACATGATGAGAGGGTGAGGGCATAGATTGATTTGGCTATGTTATTAAATTCATGAGCCCCACTAGTTGGATGGATTATGATGCTCACAGTTGCATTAGTACTCATCCCAGATGACCAGGGAGCACACCTGGAGGGAGGATTGATACACCTAATACAAGGGATGGCAGAGCACTAGACAGTATATGCTTGGGGGCATTATATCCTAGCACACCTATATTATGATATTGGTCAATTTGTCTATCGAGAGGTAGACAATATTGTACTTTGTATGCTTCTATAGGTTGGTGCCTTGAGCATGTCCTTTGGAAGTGATTATCTAGGTTGTCATCTCATTTTCTGTAATTTCTCATTGTACTTTCAGTCCTCTGGTCGTATGGATGCCTTGAGCGCGCTATCATCCCGGAACCACGCTTTCATCCTCAGGCCAAGAGTTTCCTGAGGTACATTGTGGGACCTAAAATCTAGTTGTCCTAGCCCTAAAAATAATTTTGGGTTTGCAGAGTGATCAAAGGACCTTATAGTCCTCATCATTCCCATCCCTCATTTTAAAACACCCCTTCAAGCTAAGGTAAGTTAGGGCAGCCTTCCGCTCTTAGCTCTTCATGACCTGGGGCCTTAAATGTGGTTGATCCCCTGCTCTTATAGTGATGAACAATAGATGATTCTTTTTTTTTTTAAATATCACCTTTCCATTATGATTCAAATATTAAAATGTTGAACAACAATCTTATTAAAGACAGATTAAGATTATGTGGGTAGTGAAAGATTAGTATGGAACGTGTTCATTGCATTTAGGGAATTGTTATTTGTAATTGAAAATATAAAGACCTTACTGTAAAAGGTGTATTTTTAATTGAAATCTACATATTACAATGCTCACTTTTGTCATGCAATCAACATATGCTTGTGCACTTGGGAGCTATTAGTGGTTTTAATGTTGCATCTAGAAGAGAGTTCTAAGAGGAGGTTGAAAACCTTTCCAAGAGGATGAAGGACCATTCCCACCTTGGGTTTTCTATTCACTCAAAGAGTGGATAAAATGCCTCAATATCATTTTTGGTTAGAGTAGATGCTTTTCTATTGTCAGTATTTTTGGTTTTCTAGTGATGTTTCAGTTTGGTGCTATGTTTGTAGAATGGTGTTCCCATTTTTGTTTTCCAATCTTTGAGCATTAATAGAGCAATATTTTGGTGAGTGGGAGACTCATTAGATTTGGTAGCTCTTCGTGATGAGTCTACAAGTGGTGTCATCTTAACTTTATATGTTATCTTTCTAATTTATAAGTGTGATCCACCAAGGATGTTCATCCTTGTAGTTGTTAAATGGACATATCTTGCTCATACTATGCATGGTAATCATGTAGTAGACTTCAATATGATTATGCCAAGGATCCACTAAATGTACCAAGTGATAGGGATTGTTCATCATGGAGTATAGAGCCAAGAATTGGGCAATCAAAAGGATGTGTATAGATGTCACCATAGATTGATTAGTACCAAGAGAATAGGATCAAGGTAATGAGCAATAGGGTTGGGTGGTTGGCCAAATTCATACTTGCAACCTTTACAAATTCTTTAATTTGTATAATTTTCCTTGCAATCACCTGATCAAACCCAAACTTCTTGTTGTACTTGTGTGTTCATGGTATTTCCTTCATGCTTCAAACATGGTCGTTACTACCTCCACCCTTGCTTCCATGAGTCTTTCCTTCTCTATTCTTAGGTAAGGATACCCATCTTTCTTCATTTGGCTCTAGTGATTGCCATTAATTTTGCACCCTTAACCACATCAATAATGTTGGCATTCCCTATGCATGTTTTTTATTGGCTTTTCAATTAGCACCTCTAGCTCATGCTTATTGGAAACAGTCAGATATTTCAAATGTTTGGTAAGACTTCTTTGTTATTTAAAGAGGATAAGTCCCTCTCTGTTGATTTCAAATGTAAAAAGTGAACTACCCTATCTTTTTACTCAGTTGTAGGACACAAGGGTGCATAAACACAATGAGTCATAGCTAAGGATTTTCTCTGGTTTTTGCGGATTAGTAACTATGACTAACTAAATATTTTAAACTATCCTATTTCCCCAAGAAAAATAGAGCATGAGGGAATAGGAGTGGAATGACGGGGTTGGATTATTTGTTTCGATCGTCTTGCCAGGATATGACTAAGGCTCTGAACTTTCAGACTTATACTGGAATAAGGTTTTATGCAAATAACTGATCTCATAGTAAGATAGATCTTGTACTCACCAAGGAGGGGGAACCCCTGTCTGCAATGTAGGCTGCAAGATGTTTCATTAAACAACATCAAAAAATAATTTTCCAATGACAAAGTATCCAAGGAGGAGGAACAACACAACATGATGATCTAGCTGGAAAACTTGTTGAGGAGGAACCCCTATCTGAAGTGTAGGCTGCAAGATACTTCATTAAACAACATCAAATAATAATTTTCTAATGAAAAAGTATCCAAGGAGGAGGAACCCCTATCCAAGGAGGAAATTGAGACAACAAACTATTAAACACAATGCTGAAAGTACTCAAATATTTGGATCAAAGGCACGCGCCTACTGATTTTCTTATTCAAATTCTTTCAACAAATTACAATAAATTGGGACATGCAAAGGCACGAAATCATGTGCAATTACTCATCAACCAATCAATTCTCATGGAAGAGTGAACCAATAAACACTTGCGAACTTGAGGCAAAAATGACACAACAATTTTGTGTAGTAAGTAAAAGTTAACTTAACAATGAGCCCAAGGCTCTTATTTATAGAGCTCAAAGGAGTGGGCAACCCCAAAATCTCCTTGATTCAACAAGATCAATTACCAATTAATTGGCAATATTTATTTCTAAAAAGTAGGAAATCTATCAGTTAACTGGAAGTATACTTCAGTTAACTGGCACTAAACTACAAGAGAACTTTAATGTACATTAGGTGTCACTAGGATAGACATCCATGATTTATGGGATAAGTCATCCAAGATTAGTGGAGTCAAAAAAACACCCACAATCAATGGAAGTTAACAAAAAACATTCCCCATAAATAGAGATAAGCATGCATGAATAAAAGGGGGAATTAGTTAACTTGGAATGAGTCATCATGTCAACTAACTACCAATCATTAATTTCTTCCTAGAGACTAGGACGTCCCAACCTAGATTTTCTTTCATGTTTCACCACCTCTAGCCAACAGATCCTCGATCCAAGTGTTGACTTCTTCCACTGACAGACAGTCAATGCTTTGTAGGATGACGATGTGGTGTTGCACCATCTCCTCTCCATCTGTGATTTTTCTCTTGGTAACTTTGGTGGCTTTGTTACTAAAGTGATAACCTCTTTGCAGTTGTGTCATCTATTGAATGGTGATGTAATTTACACCTTCCAAGGCATCCCTCTTGACTACAGGCTTCACTTAATGTAGGCCAATGTCTATCATTTTTAGGAAATCATGGTACAAGATCATTTTGGTCTTATATTGTGCCTGAAAGTACTACATATTGGGTATGTGCAGGATCAAGATGGGCCAAAAAGTGGCGATATGATGGGAATGTGTAGGTTATGTGGTTGACAACTTTTTTAACCAAAAATTGATGAATCAAAAAGTGTTTTTAAAGGAGATTCTCAGTTTTCCACCAATATAAATTATGTTTTACTTTGAATTTAATAAATAATTATTATTCATTTCTATTTGAATTACGACTAAAGTCCTGATTGATAGGTTGATTGAAAAAAATCTATAGCTTTCAAATGACATCACATTTTTTGAATCCGAAACATGTGTCACATTCTATGCTTCGCATACTATAGGATTAAAAAAAGAAAAATAAAAATTTCATGAAGTTTTGACCAAGTTAAGGTGGTCAAACATATGAGTTTTATATTTTAAAAAGTTGTAATAAAAATTCATAATTAATTATTTACTTGGAAAAAACTTACAAAAAAATATGCATCACATCAAGACGTGAGTCCTCTACTTATATCTAAAATATTATAAAAATTATTATCATTTTATTGTGGTTAGGGTGGTCAAACAAACACCTACTTCTTATATTTTCCCTCAAATTTAATTACTACTACATTGAAATTTTAAATTTTCACCAAATAGATTTTAAAAAAAAAAAACCTAGTAGTTTAGAAACTACATTCAATTTGCTATATATATTCTATTCTTACATATTTTTGAAATAATATAGACAACTTATTCAAATTTTTATGTCAAGTTTCCTAACTCTAATTTTTCTAAATTTTTCGCCACTTAAGGGCTTGTTTTCTCCATGATGATCCTGCATATACCCTCCTAAAAAACTTAAAGAATGATTGTGCACACCACCTTGCTATAACAACTCTGAAAATCCTTAAAAATAGAATCACCTGCTGAGAAGTTTTTTTTTGGAAAAATTCTGACACATGGGTTTTGTTCATGCTTCAAAGCTGAACATACCCAGTTCATTGGAATTTTGATTTGATGAATTTTCTAGAAAAATCCCTAAAAATAGGGGCATCAACTTTGTTGATTTTGAAAAATTTGAAGAGATGGGTTTCTTTGGAAAATTATGTTGATCATACCTAGTTGATCAGATTTGTGATACCCTGTTGTTTACTATGACATGCAAGAATTTTAGACAGAAGAGAAGAAGAAGATGAGAGGAAGAATAGAATTTATTGATGCCCTCTCTGAAAAATATTTTTTGTTGGATTCAACCTCTGAAAAGATAAACATTTTCTGCTATTGATCTCAAAAAAATAATGAAGAACAATCGAAAAACCTTCTTCAGATCTTGAAAAACGTCCTTGGAGAGCTTATTGATGTTCAAACCCTCAACCTGCAAAATAAATAAGTAAAATGGGAGGCCTAGGATTGATCTCATAGAAATTCAAGCTTGAATCCTTCAAATAAGGATGACAACTCATGATTTGGCTTGATTTTGAGTTGTCATCACCAAATCCCATTGATTTTGGGGTTGTTTGAAACAAATTTCCTCCAAAATATCTTTGCCAAGTCAAAAAATCTATCCTTGACCAAACTAGGTGTACTTTTTCAAATTTGAGCTCTTTTTATCATTTCTCGTGTTTGAATGACCCTTGTTTTCCCTTCGTTCCAAGTTGATTAGATGACCCTAAGTTAGTGTCGACAGATTCACTATGAAGTTGGATCCATGCTGAAGAACTATTCTTGGGAGGCATTAAGCTAGAAAACTAAGTTTGGAGGTCAAGAAGAAAGGACGCCTTGCTCAAGGAGGGGTGCTTTTTCCCATTCCTTAGTCAATTTTCAATGTTGCTCTTCAACCTCTCCATTCAGACCTCCAGTGTTCTGATTTGAAACCCTCATTGAATGGTGAGTTGGACAAGCAGGTTTGATGAGTCATCAAGTGGCTAGCTCAGTCCTGCAAAGGATGATTGGTGTTTCAACTTATAGAAGTCGACTTAGGGTCCTTAGAAGCAAGGGTACCCCTGGCATGCAGGGGTGCTTTTGCCCTTTCTGCCATTGATTTTCATGTTAAAACTACTCCAGTTTGATTTTCATCATTAGGTGATTACTTTGTCAGATTCTTTTGATTATAGTTTTGTTGTCGAGGTCGACCTAAACGGAGAAGGTCATCCTGGGGGTCCTTTAGAAATTTGACATCATTTGAGTGCCCAAAAGAAAGGGCGCCTTTCTCTAGAAATGGATCTTTTTCCTAAAAATTGACACATTTTTCCATGCTTTTCATTCAGTCGTTGACTTGGGCATTTTCTACTTGATTTCCTCCTCAAGTCACCTGGCAAGTCTGATGAAAGTGTTGTTGATTTGATCGAGAGGTTGATTGATAGCTGAACAAGTTCATTATTCACTACAACTACTAACAAGGTCATCAAGTACCTTAAAAGGATGGGCGCCCCAAGCCAACAAGGGAATTTTTTCCTTGTATCTTACTGATTTATCCTTCAATTGGCATGTTCATTTGATCAATCATTGCGATCATTTGACTCATCTCACAAACTTGCTGATAGATTCATTGTCGAGATGGACCAGAGTTAGAGAGATCTCACGAAGGTGACATTTCTCAACGGGTTACACCTTGGCCACCCAATTCAAGGGTGCCTTTGCTTGACAAGGGTGCTTTTTCCTATGTTGTACAGTCATTTTTGATGATCTTCATAACTGCCTCTTTGCACTCTGTTGACATTTTTTGGCAATCACTTTATCAGATGATCTTGTTGATTGTTACGTTGTCAAGACAACACGAACATGAAGAGGATGACTATCTCAGAGGAATCAAGTGACTGCATCTACCCCCTAAGAATCAAGGGTGCCCCTCTCTAGAAAGGGCTCTTTTTCCTTGTGCCTGAATTCTCCCTTGGTAACGTTTCCAGAGTTAGTCAAATTTTGATCTTTTTTAGTTTCAGAAATCTCCTCTGTCAAATATCACCCTTTTGTCTTTTTTTGCCATGGTTTCTTCGTTGAAGCTTTTGAAGCTTAACTTTCAACACCTAGCATTGGCCAATCCTCCATTAATGGATGTGAAGCCCTTCGTTTTCGTTCTAAAAAAAGAAAACATACCCACCAAAGTTAAACATGTCTTTTGATGATTCTGACTTGACTAGTGTAATCGTGAAGTCGAATAATCCTATCAAAATCATTTTCATTAGTTTCTGGGAAGGTCCTATTTTCAGGGAAATTTCCCTAAAAATAGGGATTTTCAAAATTTTAACCACGTGTTCCTTGACAGAAACCCACAAAAAACCTATGTTCAGTTTGACCTTAAACAAACTTTCGATGGAATTTTTTCATTATTAGCTCAATTTAAGTAGAATGCCAAAAAAATATTTTGGCTACAACATTTTCCTCAAACAATTAGAATAGTTGTGATTCCTTAGCCCAAACAATCTACAATGAAATCCCATATTGCTTTGAATTGCAAGACAATCTCCCATAAAACATCCCACCAATTACACTTCTAGCATTAAATGATCGACACCCATTGATAATCATACACAATCCAACCACCACCTTTGCCACTAGTAGTCTCATGTCTATTATTATTTCTTTGATTTCTAAAAGATCCAGGAGAATCCCCTTAGTCATTTGATTGTTTAGTAGCTTTGTAGGCATTGTGGTTGGTGTCAACTTTTCCCCTTGTGCAATGAGCGCTTGGGCACCCTTGGTCCTTAAATCACATGAGCAATGTTAATGGAATGCTTGCAATTAGCCTCAATGTGACCTTTATGTCTTATAATCATAACACCAAAGGTCCCTGGCTTCTTTCTTGTGTCTTATTTTAGCTCTTTCACCAAATGATGCATTTATTTTCTTATAACTCACATACTACAATTCATAAATCATCATTGGACTCTAAATTATTATTGTCACTCCTCTTTCTCAAGTGTGTGGATGTTTTATTTTCACTCTCAATATCCATCACCTCGTTATATGCATCTTTGGAAAAAGGTGGAACCACCCTCATCTTCCTTTGTAATAAGTCTACAATCCCATTAATGAATCAATTCTCTTTTAGATTGTCAATGGGTGTATTCTTAAAGAAGTCTTCTATCTTAAGCTCAAATAATTTCATTTTTCCTTGTTGGGTGTTTTCTTTAAGTATTCTATTATAAGTTTACACAATTTCTCAAGTTTACATTGTTATCCTTGAGAGGCTTGAATATTTTCATGCAAGGAAAATTTTGGAACACTCAATAGTCGTTACCTCTTTGTCAATTGATTCCACCACATGAAAATGTCTACCTAGCATTTCTCCAAAGAGAAAAAAAATTCACCTAGTGATTGGTCTTGTGGTGATCGAAAAAGAACATTACAATCTGTAAGTGCCAATAAGCTTTAGAAACATAACTGGGATGTTTATTTATGGCCAGTTCTCTATGGGGGTCACTCCTTTCCTCAACCAATGTGAAATTAGCCTTGAGCAAGATTTGAGGAAGCTTGGAATATTGTTGGTAACTTATTTTATTTTTGCATTTAGTTAGTTCGACTTTATTGGATATTATGCACCTAGGATAGGATGAGCTTGCTTAGGTGGGTTATCTACCAAGTAGGTTGTAGTTACATCATGTGATATGTACTTTCCTTGTTTCATGGAGTGTACACACATGTGACTACATCTCCTATTATCTCACATTGGTTGTAAATTCATATCCCTTGGTGGTGTATCCTATATAAAGCCACTTGTAGCTCTCATATAAGCATCCAATCTAATCTAATCTATCAACATTGTATATTTACATAGCTTAATAGAATAGAATTATTATCTTATTTTTGGTCTCCTTGTGCTTTCATTGAAGCTCCTTGATCTTGTGTGCCTATCTCCATAGTAAAATATTACATGGTACCAAAGCATTTTGTACCAACTCTTACAAGGTATTAGAGCTTGTGGGATTACTTCTTGTTAGCTTTTTTAGATATCTAAGTTGTAAATCACATATTTTCTTGAAAATTTGGAAATGCTCCTCTTTGTGGCTTTGTATTGTAGGTTTTTTTGGGGGAGTTTCTTGAAGAAAATATAGCTCACCATTGAGTTTAAACATCCAAGAAAGTCAGTTTGTCTTTTTTGCATCCAAACAAACACAAAAGGATATATCTACAAGGGTTTGAAGGAAGGGACTTTTTGTTGGGAATCTACAAATCACTTGTCACTCAAAGCATTTTTAGGGAAAAATTTCCCCTACCATTATGTATAAAAGGCCTAAAAATTTATAGATTGACTTCCAAATCATTTAAATTTAGCAACATGGATCAAATCCATTAGGGAAAATTTCCCCCCTCCATTTTGTGTACTACACACACTATGCAATCATATGCTAGTATCATTTGCAAGATCAATTGGAAAAATATTTTGTTGGCATCACAATTTGTGCAAGGATTTGCACTTGTTGGCATGTGAATCTACTAAGCAAGGTACACAACAAGAATATTCAAATTTTTTAAGGTATTTTTACTAAACACAAGGTGCTCTCGTTCATGGTCTACATAGGGTACCCATAGATCTAACTCCAAGGTGCCACATGGTGTAGAACCCCACCTCTACCAACACCTTAGCACCAACAACTACATAAATTTCCCATATTGCTTAAATACTTTATGTTTCCCATGGCCTTTAAACCACTATCAATCTAGCATAGTTTTTGAAAGTGCATATTTTTCATGTGGTTTTCATTGGTGCAATCAGATTTATTCTATTTTGTCAAAAATTTGTACTTTCAACACCATGGCCTAATATAACATCTATAATGTACTAAGATCAAGACCACTTCATTGATTTCTTAGGTGGAAAATGTAATCACACTAAGTATAAAGTAGCATCATCATAATTTTCTAGAGGGTTCTCATGATTTGAGTGATTTTGGGTGAGTGTCATCTTGTGGTTTCATTTGTCTTTGTTGGTTGAGTTTCTTGATTGATCTATTTTGTGACTAATTTGAAGATACAATGATGGTTATCAATCAAAATCTACTTGTTTATCATCTTGGAAAAAGGGAAATATAAGACTATAAGTCCTAGTGAGATGAAATCCTAAATCATTTTAGATGGCTTAATCTCTTGCCTTATCTCTAAGTAATTGTTTCCAAACCAAGTACTCTACATCAAAAAATTGTATGACAAGACAAGATTGATCATATGCTAGAATTAATTCTAATTTACGTCAACATTGACAACATGATGGCTATCATTCACATTAAATTCCCTCATGCCCTTTGAATTAGAATATGGTAGATGTTTGATGACTCATGGTTCCATTCCCAAAGGATCCTATTGCAAATTGTCTTGTACCTATTGATGTTTTTTGACCATATGATCAAGATACAACTGATGTGCTTGCTAAAGGGGAAGAGCTTGAACATCATGATGACATTGAGACTTCTATTGATGCTTATTCTCCTACATAAACTCTTGTTGATATTTTGGCTTCTACATAGGATTCATCTTCTTTATCTTCAAGTTAGCATCTTGAGGATTAAGACTCTTGTATTTCAGCATAGTAGATACATCTAGTGGTCATGCTCAAACATATTTTGTGTACACATCATCAAGGGATGAACAATGTAGTTGAGTGACAAGCACTAAAATATCATCTCCATATTAGCCTACTTCCAAGTTCAATGTTGGTTTTGATGGGGCTTACAATGATTCAATGGAGTTGGATCATATTCATCATCTACCAGAGACAACTTTAGGGGATGAGTATTTGACAAATCTTGCAATTTTGTTCTATAAGTCCCCCTTTGCAAATTTGGAGGACATTATTGAGGAAATGCATATCCTCTCTAATGAGAGTTCCATCATAATTTCTATTTTGTAATCTTTGGATTTTGTTCTACATCTATTTCCACAAGGTTTTGGATTGTCATGTTCTTCAATTAGGCTTAGGAGTCCTAATTTAATTGTACCTTTTGGCACAAATGGAAAAATTTGAACAATTTCTAGAGACATAATACATAATGTGTTTTCTTCACTTTTGTTCCTTTCTAGAATGGGAAGATATCCTATATAAGCCCTCATGTTTGTTTCTTCCTAATGGGAGGAATGTTGTTTGGCATTCGTGGATCATCTTCAACATTCACAATTGAGCATTTATCATCGGTGTAAGAGACTAAACATTAAGAAAGTTCTATATGGTCTCTCTTCTTCTCTCTATTCTAGGGGGAGTTTTTCCTTGCATGGTTTTTTATATCATTCTCAATTATTTTGAGTGAGGTCACTTAACCCTACTCTCTTTATCCTCTCTTGGGGGTAGTTTTGTCCTATAAGCTTTCTCATTCTCTTCTTTTCAAGGGGATCATAACATAGCTACAAATTTGTCAGGATCCAATTATCCATCTTTCCTACCCACCTAAACTATACTTATGGGGGTTGTTGGTACATTATTTTATTTTTGCATTTAGTTAATTACTTTATTTTATTTTTGCATTTTTCCTTGTGCTTTCACTGAAGCTCATTGATCTTCAATTCCTATCTCCATAGCTGAATCATATAGATATGACTTACAATTTTACTATTTCTCATACCTTGGACATGAGAGAACTTACCCAATTAGAGGAAGGTTCCAAGGAAAACAAATTCTACATATATCCAATTTCCAAGCCCTTGAGACCTTAGGTCCTCAAACAAATAACTTTTATTCGACATCTCTTTATATGAGGCTTGAATTAATAAGATCCTCTACCTCAAAAATTGGTGCCTTGGGGGATTTCAATTCACTTCATATAAACTAAGAAAATAAGATCAATAAAACTTAAGCAAGCCTTCATGATCCCTAAATTGGATTGAAGCATGCTAGACAATTGCGTTCATAATGGAGGTCACCTATTAGGACTTGACATGGGAGAATCATTTGTCACCTAATTGAAAAATACAAAATGCATACTAGTTCAAAAAATAGTTTAGAAGGTGTAAGGGGTGATCTGTGTTAATTTTAATATTAGATTGAATGCACAAAAATTAATTCGAAAAATTCAACACAAAACATAACAGATACCATAGGAAAACCCTCCTCCTAAGGGAGAAAAACCTAGCAAAAAATATCTTTCTTATATATAAAATAATGGCAACAATTCCTTTTACAAAGGGGCCAATCTCAAGACCAATCTACAACATCAATTCTAGATGCAACAATCTAACTTTCCTTGATATTGAATTCTACTTCACAAATTTGCAATCTACAATGTAATGCTCTTGAATGATTTCACACTTGAATGAAGGAAAGAATTGAACTTGCTTGATGATCGAATGGAATGAAGTGAGCTTGTATATATACATGATGGTGGAGAGGTTGCACCTCTTCATGTGCAAGGCTGGCCTTCATAAGAAATATAATTACAAATAACATAATTCAATATACAAGGAAAGTCGGCCTCTACAGAAAATTCTGCCTCCAACAATAATCGTGCCTCTTAGCAATAAAAAAGTATTAATCATTATTTAGCAAATAACGTGGCCATTCATGAAATCGTTCTTCACCAATTAAATAGCCAATTGGCTATAATTTAATTGTCCTCTTTATTCAATCTGGGCTGGAAGGATACGACTGACATTGCCATTAAACATTAACACTCCCTCTCAACTAGGGAGGATACTTCCAACTGCACAAGACATATCACCTCATCGTGATGTCTACCACAGTGGCTACACCCATATGTAAAAAGAGGGATATCACCTCATCGTGATATCAGATATCACCTCAATGTGATATCAACCATAATGGCTACAACCATGTATGGTATGTACAAGTGTTCATCACTTGCATGATGTTGTCACCTCAACATGACTTTCACCATGGCTCTCCTAGAGGGTGAAACACAAGTACAAGGAAATCATCACAGACTCTCCCACATGATGTTGTCATGAAGCCACACACGTGACATCCACCATGGCTCTCCCAAAGGGTGGAACAAGGGATTTCACCTCAAATCTCAAGGAGAAATGCATTAACAAGGGATTTCATCTCAAACTTCTCTCATAGAGAAAAACTCATTAACAAGGGATTTCACCTCAAACTTCTCTCACAGAGAAGAACTCATTAAAGAGGATCACTGATACTCAAACTCCTTCTCAGTTAGGGTTGTATTCTCCACCATACCAAGCTTATCTCGAAAGTACTCAAACTTTATCCTGGAGAGAGGCTTGGTGAGAATGTTTGTCGTCTTCTCATCAATGTTGATATACCTCAACTGTATAGCTTTCCTCAATATCATATCTCTGATATAATGGTATTTGATTTCAACATGCTTCGTTCTATCATAAATACAAGATTGATAGAAACCTTCACACAGCTCTGGTTATCACAATGAATGATAGTAGGCTCCATTGATTGTCCAAACAATCCTGCAAGGAGCTTACGAAGCCACACTGCTTCCCAAGCTACCACACAAGTTGCAATATACTCTACCTCTGTTGTACTCAATGCTACAAATGATTGCTTCCTACTGCACCAAGAAATCATAACAGATCCCAAACTAAAGCAACAAATAGAGGTACTCTTCCGATCAGTGACACATTCTGCCAAATCAGAATCAGTATAACGTTGCAACTTCAAATTTGCATCTGAAGAATATCTCAACCCATATCCAACTGTGCCACGCAAGTATCTCAAGATATGTTTCGCCGCAACAAAATTTATTTTCCTTAGTTCACACATGAACTGACTGAGAGCACTCACTGCATAGCAGATATTTGGTCTAGTGTTGACTAGATACATCAATGATCCAATCAACTAACTGTATAATGTGGGATCCACCAGATCTGAACTAGTTGCAACCTCTTTCAACTTGTGCAAGTTGGTCTCCATAGGTGTAGACATAGATTTGCAATCCAACATGCCAAACCTCTTCAGAATATCAATAATGTACTTCCCTTGACTTAGAATCATCTCATCTGGTTTCTGCCAAAATTCTAAGCCAAGGAAGTAATGCATGAGCCCAAGGTCCTTCATCTCAAACTCAAAAGCCAACTCCTTCTTAAATTGGATAATGAGGTGCTCTTCACCAGTAAGAATCAAATCATCAACATACAAGACCAAAATCAATGCTTCACCATCAATTACCTTGAAATACAGATTTGAGTCAACATCATCTTTGGAGAAGCCCAAGCTTGAAAAATAAAGATCAATTCTTTCGTACCATGCACAAGGAGCCTGCTTAAGACCATACAAGGCCTTCTTCAGCCTGCAAACATGAGAATCCTTCCCATGTACCTCGAAACCTTTAGGTTGCTCAATATAGACTTCTTCCTCGATTACACCATTGAGAAAAGTTGTCTTCACATCCATCTGATGAATCTTCCATCCTTTAGATGCAGCAATGTCAATGATAGTCCTGACATAAGTATATCGAGCAACTAGAGTGAATGTTTCTTCATAGTCAACTCCCTCTTTTTTTGAGAACCCTCTAGCCATGAATCTTTCCTTGTACTTCTCAATTCTCCCATCAGCCGCATGCTTGATATTGAAGAGCCATTTTGAAGATACCAAAAATTTTCCTTTGAGTCTAGGAACAATGTCCCAAATATCATTCTTGAGAATTGACTGATATTCCTCTATCATAGCATCTTTCCAAACTTGTTGACTAGAAGCTTCCTCAACACTGGAAGAATTAGACTCAATAATTTGACTCATCAAGGCTACATAGCTAGAAAACCTATGTGGTCTCTTTCTCTAAAAGTTCCTCTTGGAGCTGCAAACCTCTCTACCTCCTACATTGTTTGCCTAGCCCAAAGAGGTCTCTTACGACCAATCACAATGTCTGTAGGCCCATCAATAGGCTCAAAGGGCTCAACTAGATCATCATATTCTTTTGGTTCAGGAGCATCCCTTTGATTCAAGAGCATGGTCACTTCCATATCCTGTGAAGGCTCTTCATTATCAATCTCCATCTGAGTTCCCTTGGATTTTCTAAAAGCAACATTTTCCTCAAATGTGACATCTTTATTTATCTCGTTCAACTTCTGGCTTGGGATGTAGATTTTGTAAGCTTTAGTTGTCTCACTGTAACCAACAAATATCCCCTTCTTTCCAGAAGGCTCCAACTTTGTTCTCTTTTCCTTTGGTACATGAACATATACCGGACATCCAAAAATCCTTAAATGTCTCACTTCTGGCTTCTTCCCAGTAAAGGCTTCTTCAAGAGTCATGTTCTCTAGGATTCGGTGAGGACTTCTATTCTGAACATAGACTATTGTCCTAGATGCTTCTACCCAAAGGAATCTTGGAAGATCTTGGTCATGGATCATAGCTTTCATTGCTTCCACAATAGTCATGTTCTTTCGTTCAGCAACATCATTCTGTTGGTTATTAAAAGGGACATTGAAATCCCTCTTAATCCCATCTTCAATGCAGAAATTTTGGAAGCTACTGGAAGTGTACTCTCCTCCGTTGTCGTATCTTAAGACTTTGATCTTCTTTCTAGACAAATTATCTACTTGAGCTTTGTATTCCTTGAACCTTTCTAATACTTCCTCAAATTCTTTAGATTTCAAGAAATAAATCTAGGTCTTTCTTGAGTAGTCATCAATAAAAAGAATTTAATACAAGAAACCACTCGAAGAAGCAACAGACATTGGACCACATAAATCAGAATGAATGAGATCTAGAATATTTTTGGATCTACTTTCTCTACTATGAAATGGACCTTTTGTGTTCTTACCCAAATTGCAGCCCTTGCAAGTACCTTCGTGCTCTTGGTTGAACTTTGGAAGGCCTCAGACCATTTCTCCATGACAGGTAGGGCTCAAAAGTGAAGGTGAGCCAATCTTCGATGCCAAAGATCACATAAGCTAGAAGAATCATGCACCAATGCCTGAAGTGGTCAAGTGCATAGCTTGAAGAGGCACTCATGTCAAACTCCGATCACACGAGTAGTCTTGATACTTGAATTCTTCATCCACACAAGAACTTTTCCATTAGAAAATGCAACTTGATATCCCTTATCTTCCAAGGCTGAAATGGAGACAAGGTTTCACTTGATGCCTGGAACAAATAGAACATCATTTAGTTGTAGGGTGATGTCGAAATCTAGGTGGAGAGTAGAGGTGCCAACTCCTCTCACTCTGTAGCTTGCATCATCTCCAATAATAACTTGTTCACTCGAGTCTCTTTCCACCAAATTTTTTAGATGCTCCCAGAATCCGGTAATGTGACAAGATGCACCACTATCAATCAGCCAAGTGTTGGTGTCGGTAGATACATTGCTTGACAATGTCAAATAGAATAAGTATTCACATGAATCCTTCTGTGAGGAGACATCATCAACATCTGCAATGGTGGCCTGTTGCTTAGGCCTAGATGGACAATGCTTAGCAAAGTGACCATACTTGTCAGACCTAAAGAATTGGACTTTGGAGAGGTCCCTCTTCTTCTTGAAAGCGGGAGCGTCATCAGCTTCATTATCCCTATTCCTTTTGAAGTATCCTTTCTTCCCATTCTTTCCTTTCTTCTTCGATGATTGAGAGGCGAGAACATGAATGTATTCATTTGTAGAGCTTTGACCAATTCCTCTAACAACCAATCTAGACTCCTCTTGAATGCAATCCACCCTCAATCAATCAAACTTGGGAAGCTTTGATCTTGCACTGATTCCTTGAATGTAGGACTCCCATGATGTAGGAAGACCATTAAGAGCAAGCATGGTCAAGTCCTTGTCATCTATCACATGACCAATTGTAGAGAGTTGATCTCTCAACTCTGAAATCCTCATGAAGTAAGCAATCACTGTTTCTCCTTTTGCCATCTTCACATGTGTAGTTGTATCAATGCAAGTGCCTAGCTGGTATTGTTGATTTCGTACATTTCTTCCAAGGTTTTGAACATATCTCTTGTTGTCTTCAACTTGGAGACAATAGGAATGATATGATCCTTCACGGAATCAACTAGCATCTTCTTTTCCTTGATTTCTTTCTTCTTCCACTGAACTTTCTCTTCCTCATCCGTAGGCTCGGGAACTTTGCTCTCCACAAATTTAGCCAACTCATTTTCTTGCAAGGTGAGCATGATTCTGAACCTTCATGAAGTGAAATTTGATGCTCCCTCAATCCTATCCTCAATCTTAAAACCGTTCACCATCTTGACAAAGAGGTAGAATTAATCAACGATAAGAAAAAGGAAAGAGAGTATCGTTGTAATGCACAATCTGATCTAGATCTTCTTCAAACCCGCTCTGATACCATGTTAATTTTAATATCAGATTAAATGCACATAAATTAATTCAAAAAATTCAACACAAGACACAATAGATACCTTGGGAAAACCCTCCTCCTAAGGGAGAAAAACCCAGCAACAAATCTCTTTCTTATATATAAAATAATGGCAACAATTCCTTTTACAAAGAGGCCAATCTACAACATCAATTCTAGATGCAACAATCTAACTTTCCTTGATATCGAATTCTACTTCATAAATTTGCAATCTGAAATGTAATGCTCTTGAAAGATTTCTCACTTGAATGAAGGAAAGAATTGAACTTGCCTGATGATCGAATGGAATGAAGTGAGCTTGTATATATACATGATGGTGGAGAGGTCGCACCTCTTCATGTGCAAGGTTGGCCTTCATAAGAAATATAATTACAAATAACATAATTCAATATACAAGGAAAGTCGGCCTCTATAGAAAATTGCGCCTCCAAGAATAATCATGCCTCTTAACAATAAACAAGTATTAATTATTATTTAGCAAATGACGTGGTCATTCATGAAATTGTTCTTCACCAATTAAATAGCCAATCGGCCATAATTTAATTGTACTCTTTATTCGATCTGGGCTGGAAGGATACGACTGACGCTGCCATTAAACATTAACAATCTGAAACATCCCCAAAGGCTTCAATTCAGTTTGATAATGTTAGAAGTACTTGGAAAAGCAAGAATGGTTCAATTTGCCACTTACATAGGTGGAAAACTTAACATTTGCCTCAATGAACACAAGTTTGCTGCAGCAAACTAAACATTCACCCTGATGAACTTGTCAAAAGCAGGAAACTATATTCTATTAAAGTGGCAAACTCGATCTGATACAGGACAGAGGCTGGAATTTGAAAAGTTTTCAAAGTTGAAGCAGTTCAATTGAATGTCTTTTGGCTTTCCAATGGCCATGGGAGGCAGAGTAGATGTTTTGCGCATGAAAAAGTGTTGGCTCTTTAAACAAACATCTGGTTATACTCTTGGAATGGATTTGTTGGGGGGTTGACATGATTTTCTCATAGTTGGAGGCAGAGTAGGTGTGACGACTACATGGACGTGTTTGTATATTCCAATGTACCTTGTAAGGTGATGTAACATTATTGTAAACCTTAGATGTAGTGGCATTTTAAGCCTTTGCCAAGGCAAGGAAGATGTAGGGGAGGGCATAGGTATTCAACTGTAAGAAAATATGGACAAGATCTGATGGGAATGGCATGCTTTTGTTGCATAGGCACACATGAGTCTCACGTGAAAAGCCTCCAGCTTCTCTAACTCAATGACTATTCAGACAGGAGCAGATCCAATCATTAACAGATAAGCAAGTCAGTTTACTCCCAACGTTTGTCATGAATTTACAAAATTTGAACAATATATATTATGTGAAGTGCAAATGTCCTCCTGTTCTTTCAAGGCAGTCTCATATGCCCAATGGGTGCACTAATTAAGCTGGAACCCATAAGTCTTGTGAATTTTGGTGAAATTATGAGGTCATAGGATAATGATTGTGGGCTAACCCAGCATGCCCATGTTTTCAAATATTAAGAACTCTGGCCAAGCTTAATCTCACACCATCTTAAAACACGGAATATAACATCACCCAACACTCAGTAGAGGGCCAGATATTCAAATTCAATAGTATACTGCAACTTTAAAAAAAATGGAAAACCGTAATTAAATAGAAGAGTAAACATAGTGTGCAAAATGCCAAAAACCTTAACAAACATTTAAACTCAAAAAAAAAATCCTGTGCAAATCCAGTTAAATGTTTTTACGATTTCAATTTATTGTCTGTGACAAACTAACAAATTCCTTAGATTTTATACCCTTTCCCACACAAACACAATTTCAATTCCCAAATTCAGAATTAACATTCGTCCCACAATTTATGTGAAATAAGTACCTATGAACCTGAAATATAACCTTCTTGCTGTTCAGTGTAACATCACGGCTCGCCTTCACAAGTCTCTCTCTCTTATCATGCTACATTCCATACCAAAATTCCAAGAAAAGAACAAAATAAATAGCGCTAATCATGGAAACCTCTCTCAAACTAAAACAAAAAACCATACATAATTCAGAATGAAAAACAACAGGGGCAAAAACTGGCCAGCATAAGTCAAGAAAATTAAAATTGTACCAACTGGTTGAGATGCTCGCAATATTTTTCAAATTCATGCCTAAATGGGTTTGTATTTTCAGCCGACATTGTTGTTTTTAGGCGTTTAGCAGAGGGCTCTCTGATCATATCAGAAAACAAAATACCTGCAACCAAGAAAATCAAATCCAATGTTTAAATTAACATTTGAAAGATGAGATTTAAAGCGGTATTTCAAAATAGTGTCCGTTAGGGGCTCTCACTACGCGTGTCCGCTAATATCAACAGTTGCGTTAAAAAACCCATCGCCAGTGGTTTCTCAACAACATTTTCAAGTTTTGTTAAAAGGCCCTTAAACCCTTTTGATTTTGATTTTGTAAATCTGGGCTAATCAAAATAATGCAAACATTAATCACAAAATTAATTTAGATTGAATTTAGGAGTTGGAAATTGATAATTATATAAACAACAAATTTATTTAACTTTCATATTAACAAGGAATATACATGTTGAAAGTGTGTCGAATTAGTTTTTTAGTGACCAAAAATTAATTGTTTTAAGGTGCACAATATTGTGAAATCATTTGTGAATTGATCTTAAGTGGCTCATGTCAATTATCAACAACACAAAATAAATCTCTAAGGCATAGATCTAATCTAGGAGATGGAAAACTCATGTGACATAGTTTGTTGTAATCTCTACTATCTAGATTTTTCAAGGACTAGTAGTATTTAAAACTACATAAGGGAAGTTGTTGGATCACAAGAAGGTGTCTCAAATTAGTTTTCTAATGTCCAAAAATTAATTGTTTTAAGGTGCACAATATTTTGGATTTTTTTGTGAATTGACCCTAAGTGGCTCAATGTCAATTATTAACAACAAAAAAAAATTCTCTAAGCACAAATATAATCTAGTAGAAGACAAACTCATGCGACATAGTTTGTTGTAATCTTTACTATCTAGACGTGCCAAGCACTATTGGTATTTAAAAATGCGTAAGGGAAGTTGTTGGATCACAAGTGTCATGTCCTCTTACATCAATACCTTCAATAGACCAACTTCACGACCTTGGAAAAATGTTGGAAAACAACAAGTAAGCATGAAATGCATGATATGTTGATTATGATGTAAATATATTCATTTATAAGTAGGAGGTATTTTCACAGTGTGTCAAATTGTGATATTGTTAATAGGATTCAACAATGTAGTTTAACAAGTCAAACTCATTGAACCATGTTTCATGAGTATTGATTCACAAGAACCCATCTCTCATGATAGTGAATTTCCCACTTAGCACTCATTGCATCTAGGTGATGCTCACAACCATCTCTCATGATAGTGAATGGTCCACTTATCACTCATTGCATCTAGGTGATGCTCACAGAGGTGAAGCACTGGGCCTTCCCAAGAGGTCACCCATCCCAATACTACTCTAGCTCAAGCATGCTTAACCATGGTGTTTTCCCCAAGGTTAAGCCTAAGCTTGCAACCCCATTTGCAAAAAATTTAGCAAGTGTCAAGTGCCTTATGAACCATTCATTATAAATCCCCTTTAGCTCATCAATTGATAAGTAGGAGGTATTTTCTTAGCGTGTCGAATTGCGAAGTTGCTATCAAGATTCAACAATGTAGGTTAACAAGTCAAACTCATTGACCATTTTTCTTGTGAACCAATACTCATGAAACATGGGTCAATGAGTTTGACTCGTTAAACTACAATGTTGAATCCTAATAGCAATATCACAATTTGACACGATGTGAAAATACCTCCTACTTATTAATTGATGAGCTAAAGGAGCTCTATAATGAATGGTTCATAAGGCACAATACTTGTTGAAGGTTTTGCAAATGGGGTTGCAAGCTAAGTGGGTTTAATCTTGGGGAAAACTCCATGGTTAAGCGCACTTGAGTTGGAGTCTTACTGGGATGGGTGACCACCGAGGAAGGCCCAATGCTTCACCTCTATGAGCATCACCTGGATGCAAAATGAGTGCTAAGTGGACATTCACTATCATGAGAGATGGGTTCTTATGAACCAATACTCATGAAACATGGGTCAATGAGTTTGACTCGTAAAACTACATTGTTGAATCCTGATAGCAATATCACAATTTGATATGATATGAAAATACCTCCTACTTATCAATTGATGAGCTAAAGGGGCTCTATAATGAATGGTTCGTAAGGAACAACACTTGTTGAAGGTTTTTCAAATGGGGTTGCAAGCTAAGTGCGCTTAACCTTGGGGAAAACTCCATGGTTAAGCGTACTTGAGCTGGAGTAATATAGGGATGGGTGACCTCTCGAGAAAGCCCAATATTCACCTCTATGAGCATCACCTAGATGCAATGAGTGCTACATAGACCATTCACTATCATTGTTACATCCCCTCTATCATGAACATGATTATGGCAATGAGAATTATGGTTGTTATGTTAGTTGTGATTAACTGATGTCATGAGAAAGTGAAATTGGGAAAGAATATTTAATTATATGTTGCAACAACCATTGTGAATGAATTATTTATATTTTCTTATATGTGTGAAAATGAATGAGAAGATGATTTTGTAATGTATTTATATATATATATATATATATATATATATATATGATGGTATCAATCTAACCTTATTTCCTGTTGTCAAGGGGATGCAGGATCGTCAATGCCTAGGAAAAAAGAAATATTATCAGGGAGAGGATGTAGTTAACTGTGGATCAAAATTATCATGTCATGAGTGGTGTAAGATAGCTAAATTGGAAATCCTAACCTTGGTCGAAGGTCTCATTTAATTAATCAATTGGAAAAGAAAGTCAATTTAAATTGAGCTTAACTGTATTTCTCGTGGTGTCGTATATTTATTTTAGAACACACTTAGAGAGGTATAATCTTAAAAAATTTAAGTCTAAAATTAAATGGTGATATCCTTACGAGATTTTTTTTTTTTTTAAATAATTATTTGAATATTAATGTTGGCCTTGGTGTGGAGGGAAGGTGGTGACTTCTGCCACCATGTGTTCTCTCTCTTTCTCTTGTGAAACATTCAAGATGAGAAGGTGGGAGTTGTGCATGTAGGGAAGGCGAAGAGTCTCAACATTGGAAGAGATTTACCTTTTTAGATGTTTCTCTTCCTCTCATTTTCCTCTCTCCATCATTTTGGCAATCATATTCTTGGAGACTTGGAAATTCTTTGTATAATTCAATCACATATTTGGAGTCTTTTTATTTTACGAATAACCATCGAGTGGATCTTCATTTCTTCTGAATAATAGCCAGTATCAGGATACTCCATTAGTTTCTTATCTTATTCCTCTTGTGAATACATCACTTCCAAACGACTACCTTCCTGATTGTTCCTCATTCAAGCTCTGCCTTTACTTTGTAGCATATTTTTTTTATTCTCTATGATGTCTCTTCTTCACCGTGAGGCTCATTTCAGTGGGTTTCAATTGCATATCTAGCAATGTGCAAGTGTGAAGGAGGCAGGACTGTGAGTTTGGTACTTCCATTCAAGAAGGAGTGTGGGCTTTGTTGAGCTAATTCTGACTATACTAGACACATATGGAAACCATTTTTATTTGATTATACTTGGCTTGTGTTGAATTAGTCGATTATAATATATTTCTTATTGAAAAGTGATCATACTGATAATTGATATATGAAATTCAAGAATTTCATATTAACTCTCTGCCTCTGTATTAGCCTAGGAAAGTTATTTCTTGTTCTTGACCTGAATCTGATTACATAGTGGTTTTTAAATCTTTGTATTTTGGTCAATGGTCTGAACCTATACATCTATTTAATCTATCTTCTAATTGCTCAGTGATCATATTGACCCTAATAAACCCATGGCTATCATCCACTCTGCCTCTTAACTCTAGTTTTAGTCTTGCAATTCTCTCTCTACCTAAATTCATATCTTTTCAAAATAATGTTATGGGTAGAATATTTTATTTTCTTGGAAAAGATACTTCCTAATCCTCTAATTCTTTTGAGTAAGCAGTGGTTCATTAGAAGAGACGAATAAAGACTCTCTCCCCCACCTAAATAATTTTGAAACAACATTAAATGGGATAAATATTTTAAAAACTAACCTTTGAAATTAAAATCTTGAACTAAGAAATTTACATGTTGAGCAAGGGTGGCAGTGTTAATAGCACATGAGTGCTAGGAATGTTAAAATCCTTGGCCAAGGTATGATGTTGGATTCATTTGTTAACCATCAAGTACTAGATATACCCCTGGTCAGAGAGATCATACTAATTTGGAGTTGCCCTTACTAAAGGATCAATCAGGTGGTATAGGTTCTTGACACCAAGCTCAGAGGCATGATGATAATAAGTGATTATTACTGATTATCCTCATGAAGGGATGGGTTCCTTTAGTTGAAGGACACGGGAGGCTAGTAGGTCTTCGGTTGGGCGGAAAAGCCCTTGGTTGATATTTCTTTTTCCCTTGGAAATAGGAGCTAGTTATGCTCAATATTCTAGGAGGATGCCTTCAAAACTATATTTTCTTGTACTCACTCTCTCTCTTTAAAATTTCAGAAGTATTTACTTAGCATGTTTATTTCATAGCCGTAATTATTGCTCTTACATTACAAAAGAAAAGAAAAGTTAGTTAATGTTCTTTTGCATTTTCAGTTATATGAAATTAGTTAGTTGTTTCCTTTTCAACTGAAACTAAAATTTTGAAAGTTAGTTGAGTAATTTAATATGATGTAATTATTTAAAATTGTTTTCTTTTTCATTCAAATTACAAAGGAAACCTTAGCATGAAAACAAGTTAGTTGCATTTCAACTGAAAGCTAGTAGTTAGATTCCATTCTTAAACTATAGAATAGTTAGAGTATTACACATGGTATCAGTGCGAACAGGGTTCAACACATGGACCTATGAGCTCATCAAGGGAAAAACCTATTAAGCATTCAACAATTTGGCTAAGGTTCAAAACAAGTTTGATGCTAGAAAGGCATAGAGAGGAAACTGTCAAGAAGATTGCTTTTCCAACACTTACCAAAGTCAATGGCTACAAGAAAGCTAATTGAGGAGTTAAAACTTCAAAGAGCAAAACAATTCTGCTAAGCTTGCATAGTGGAAATATTTTGAGACTTGGACTAAAAAGGTGAATCCGTGTTTAGTTACTAATCATACTAAGAGCTTGGTTAAAGAAATGTCTATAAGAGTTCAAGAGTAATCTTATTTCTCAAAAACATAAGGATGGGAAGACCCAGAATTCAAGTGTAGGAGCATCTGAGTGTTGAAAAATCCTAGAAATTAAATCAAAGACTCATAGATAAGATGGTTTCTAGTGTAACTTCTAGATGGCTTGGAATGAGACAAGTGGAATAAAAGGATCAATAGGGAACCAATGGTGATATATTGGCATGGAATGCAGAGAAAAATGGTATAGGACCTAGAAATACTTTTGTTCACTAAGATCCATGAGAAAACCAATTTCCATATACAAATACTTAAGCATAAGTAAAGGCGAATACGAGATCTTTAATATCTCATGGAGCCTTTTGGAAAAGATATTAATGTGTGGAATATAATGTAATTAAAGAGGATCATCTCAGGAAACATTTTGATGAATCAAGTTCAAGGTTAGAATCATTCTTAAAAAAATTGTTAAGAATCTTCTTGGAGATTGCGAGATAAATCATAATAGTGGTAAGGAGGAGATATTAGTTATTTTCATTAAATTTTAGCCAAATGATTGTGAACTATGAGTTTTTCCTTTTGGGGGAGCTAAAAAGTACAATTTCAATAGTGAATATAACTATCACCGACGTGTTGAGTTAAAGTTGTTTATGTTTCGAACAAGTAACCTTTTCAGTAAAGTAAAGAATAGAGCTTTGTAGAGCAGAATGAAGAAAAGAAGTTTGTGTTTCAATTGCAATATTTGTGTGTTGCTAAAGCACAATCTTATGATGTCATCTAAGCAATGAACAAAAGATACTCCAAGAAATAGGAGTGGATGTGTTATAATCTATTTATTACAAAAATTTTGAGCATGATGAAAGTCTTGAGGGACTTATTTGTTTGATGCATTTGTAACACAATCTCTAGCCTAGATTGTAAGTTTTTGGAAAGACTGATTGCATTTCAACAATCTAGTCCCTTGTTAATGACTTAGTCAAGTCACGTGATGCATGATAAGCCTTTCTCTAAGATTTTGACACTTCATTGGATTTTGGTATAATTCATTTTAATACTAGCAAGGAATGACATTTCTTTATTTCTTAAATTTTAAAATGGTCTACCTATTGAATCTTGAATATTGTTTATGGTCAGTTAGTCAAAATTTGATTTAATAATGGAATGAGCTCAACATTTTGACTTATTGCTGAAATTAAAAACTAATTATATTTTGATATTGAATTAATTTATTGTACAAGAACATTTTGGTTCTCTACTATGTTTGATGTAAAGTTCATCTCTATCATGTCTAGGATGGGCCTCTGATGGATTGTGTAAGAGAGTAATGGTAATGCACCTCGTATGTTCTTAACTCTTTTTCAAAAGAAAGAAATCTTGCATTATTGTATGGGGCAGACAAGTAGTCCTATAAGCCCAGGTGATTAGTCTCTCCAAGTTGAGCAGCGTGGTGAACTTTATATATAAAAACTATGGCCATAGTGAGTGCCATTGCCACTACGTGCACTCATCACTATTCATTGTACTCCAAACACTTAGCTAACTAGAATTGGCATACTTAGTAGTAGGGAATCCTTAGTAATGCGACAGAGTTGGTTAAGTGGGGGTACACACCAGAGCTCAGATGGAAACTGAGGGGGAAACCCTCTTTTCAATGGCATGCCTTGTCTTGGAGGACAATTAAACTGGAAAAGGAATTTTGATCCTTTCTCTTGTATTTACTTAATAGCTTATTTTAATGATGAATTAGATAAATGAAATTGGTACTTGATGAAAACCTTTCAGCTAGAAAAGTGAAGGTTAATGTTAACCTCTAATGAAATTCTCTTGGTAAACCTATGTTAAAAGTAATTGATTGCTATACTTAGGAAGATATCAACATTTATGGTGTTTGTTATAACAAATTCTATAATTATGCTATTAAGGAAATTTCCTTTGAAACATTGGATAGAAAAAGATATCAAATTTCTTGTAAGCTCAGTAAGCTAGAAGACATGATTAGCATTAGTCCAGGACTGTTAGAAATGGTTAAAAAAATCAAACCGATCAGGAAAGATTAGTGGAAACTATTAATACATAGAAAGGCTAAGTAAATTCCAACCATACTCTAACATAATTCTTAGCTAAGAGAAGAAAAGTTTCATAAAGTAAGGAATGTATTCCAAACCAACTCCTAGATATAAAGGACTCTTCAAAATTCTTGAAGTAAGGATGTTACATTTGAATCTAATGAACATTATTTCTCATGATTGTTTGGAAAAGTTTATGTTGGTAATCCTCGGTGACATTCTTATTTGTTACAAAAATGAGGATGAGCATCTTTAGCATCTTGAGTGGTTCTTCAACAAATGAGAGAAAATAAATTTTATGGAAAATTAACAAAGTGCACTTTCTTTCAGAAAGAGGTACAACACTTGGAACATATAATAACAGCTAAAGGAATAACAATGGATTCCACAAGTTAAAAGCTATAGTAGAATGACCAGTACCAAAAAAATGTGCATGAGGTTAGAAGTTTCACGGGAATGGTTGGATATTACTTGAAGGTTTGTAAGAGATTTATTTAGAATTGCCCACCCCATTACCTCTCTAAAGAGAAAATGAAAAGAATTCTAATGGTCAGAGAAATTTTAGGAAGCATTTAATACATTAAAAGAGAAATTAACGACTGCACCAATTTGAAGCAGGGAGGGGCTGACACAAAACCCTCTCCACTAACTTAATTTCAACACAAACAAAAATTCTCAATTCACTGTGAATTTCAACACAAGTATGAAAGAAACTGCAACATGCAAACTTGCATTAAAATAAAAAATCTGCAATTACAAACTAATAAAGTTTCATTGAGACTATGGGCACCACATATGCCCTTTACAACATCATAGAATTCATTACAAAGTCTGCAACATTCCATAGAATTTCATATGCTTCTCAAGCACTGCAACCAACCCACATGCACACTTTGTCACTCCTCAATAATGGCTGCAATAAACTTATTGAATCCTTCACACTTTGTTGCAATTTCTCCTCAGAGAAAATCCATGCCCAAGTTGTGAGTTTCCTACACCTTGAAAACTAGCTTCAAAATGCAAATGAATTATCTTTTATTACCAACTTTCCAAATCTTACAGAATGAAATGAAATTCAATTTCATTTCTATTTCAAACTCAAACAATCATCCTTCCCAAAAAGCCATGCCAAAAAGGAGAGAATTTCTAAATTGAAATTCAAAAAAAAAAAAATCAAACTTCTCACTTGTGCAAGGAACCAATCTCACACACACGTTACCGACAGTTTCCAATTTGATCACCTGGGCACCCATTTTTCCAATCCCTATTTTTTAGGGATTTGTGGTAGTTGAGATTTGATTTCTAATTAAAATCTCAAGAATTTCCTTTAACTTGCAACCCTTCTTTTTCGAGCATAATCATTCAACATGAAATGTTAATATAATTTAATTTCAAATTACATTATTCTAATAATTAAAAATATTTGTGGAACCATTTATTGAAAACCAAACAAAATTAAAATATGTTTTTTGGTTGATACAAGATTGCACAAGCCCATGGATGCTCTTGCATCAAACATGCACGATAGAAATAAAATGTTCTATGAGTGAAGATCATGAACATTTGAATATGCTATGTTCACGCTAGATTCACTTCTCGACCTCATCGACATGAAAATTCTATTTTCTGTTTGCCTTCAATTTGCTATCTCTACTCTCCTTCATTCTTCCCCTCTTTCTTCCTTTGTTCACAAAATCCAACTCACACAATCCTGCACAATGCAATTTTGGAAAACAAAAATTAACATCCTTCTCTTCATTAAAACAAATGAAATCATGTGTTACCTCCCTTTTTTTTGTTGCTGCAACAAGTTGATTACCACCCCCCTTCAACTCAACTTTGTGCTCCTTTTTCTCCATGTCTTCTAGAAGACAATTTTTAGTTGCATTCATCTCCTCCTCTGTACTCACATCACTATTAGAGATACAATCAAAATATAAATCATCCTCATCATTATTTGAAATAAAATAAAAATATTCTTCCTCTACCTCCTTTAACAAACTACCATTAACCTCCTTTTCACACAAAATATTATCAATGGATAAAACAGGTAAATCACCAAATAACTCAACCTCCACCTCCACACTTTCTTCCTCACTTTCCAGTGAAGTAACATCACCTACCAATCTTGTCCTTGCTGCAACATCCTCAACATAATCATGCTACCAACACTGTTGTATCTTGCATTAGCCAATCAAAATCTGCATCCTCATCATCCTCCACTAATTCTTTAGCTCCATTAATCCAACAAATTACAACTCTAGCACATACCTTCCCCTTTTCATCACTCAAGGGCTTCAATTTGTGCTTAATTCCATCTTTCTCCATGGTGTAGGTATTAGCATATCCATCATGCATTGCACCTCTATCAAACTACCATTGTCTACCCAATAACAAATGACAGACATCCATTTTCATAATATTGCACAAAACTACATCATGGTAATTACCTATCTTGAAATTTACCAGACATTGTTCACTCACCAAAACCTTTCGAACTCTCACCTCTTTCCTCTTTGTTGCACTTAATGTATTAAATTTGATTTCTATTCTCTTTTTGTTGCACGTATTCTCTACCAAGTTCCTTTTTGTTTGTTCTCCAACCTCTTGTTCATTCTCTCCTCTATCTTCAATGCAAACTGATATGCATATTCAATTTTCAACACTCTGACAAGCACCATCCCTCCTGGATTTTATTTCTCAACCCATGAATATACTTGGCAACCTTTTCTTTGGTTGCTTCTAAATGTCCCGCTCTAATAAGAATTTTCTGAAATTCTTCTATATACTCTTTCACTATTTTAGGTCCTTGTTTTAGACCTTGCATCTTCTTCAACAACTCTAGTTCATAATCTACAGGTATGAACTGTCTTTTCATCTTTTCAACCATCTTCTCCCATATAGTTATTCTCTCCTTTCCTCTTCTTCCTCTTTCCATCTGGATCTCTGGCCATCAAATGGAGGTATGACCTTTCAATTTGGTCTTTGCAAATCTTACACTATCAGAGCCTCCAATCTCTTCAAATTCAAAATATTCTTCCATATCATTGAGCCAATTAATTAGTTCTTTAGGATTAAGGTTTCCATTGAAAGTAGGCAAATCCATTTTGGGTCTCTTCCCCATTCTTGACAATGCTATTTCTAATGGGTCTCTTGTGACTATTGTTGCCTCTGCTTCTTGAATTTCAACGTCAATTACACTTGCAAATTTTGTGCTATCATCCTCACTTACAGGATTTCTCAAGTTTGCAAATCCTCTCCTTATTTCTTCTTGTAGGATCTCAACTTGTCTCCTTAGAACCCTAAAATCATCATTTCTCACATAATTTTCTCCTCTTCCTTGGCCTTCTTGGCCTCCCACTCTACCTCGGCCTCTATGGGAACCTCTGGCATTCATCTTCACAAAAAAGCAAGCCCACACTCATAGATCCTAGTGTAGAATGCTTCTCTCAACAATCTAACTACACACTCAGGATAACCTTGCTCTGATACCACTGAAGCAGGGAGGGGGTGACACAAAACCCTCTCCACTGAATTAATTTCAACACAAACATAAATTCTCAATTCATTGTGAATTTCAACACAAGTATGAAAGGAACTGCAACATGCAAACTTGCATTAAAATGAAAAATCTACAATTACAAACTAATAAAGTCTGTAATTTTCTATAGAATTTTCTATACAATTACAAACTATTAAAGTCTGTAATTTTCTTGTGCTTCTCAAGCACTACAACCAACCCACATGCACACTATGTCATTCCTCAACAATGGTTTTAATAAAATTATTGAAGCGTTCACACTTTGCTGCAATTGCTCCTTAGAGAAAATCCACACCCAAGTTGTGAGTTTCCTACACCTTGAAAACTAACTTCAAAATGCAAATGAATTATCTTTTATTACCAACTTTCCAAATCTGCAAGAATGAAATTGAAATTCAATTTCATTTATATTTCAAACTCAAAAAATCATCCTTCCCAAAAATCCACGCCCAAAAGGAGAGAATTTATAAATTGAAATTCAAAAATCAAACTTCTCACTTGTGCAAGCAACCAGTCTCACACACACTTTACTAACAATTTCCAAAATTGAACTCACGCATCAAAGTTGCTAATTTGACCACCTAGGGGCCCATTTTGACAGTTCCTATTGTTTAGGAATTTGTGATAGTTGAGATTTGATTTCAAATTAAAATCTCAAGAATTTTCTTTAACTTGCAAAACTTCAAATTTTGAATTTTTGCACTTCCATTTCCTTTGCAACACCTTCTTTTTTGGGCATAATCATTCAACATGAAATGTTAATGTAATTTAATTTCAAATTATATTATTCCAATAATTACAAATATTTGTGGCAACCATTTATTGAAAACCAAACAATTTTTTTATTTTTTTTGGTTGATGCACGATTTCATGAGCCCATAGATGCTCCTGCATCACAATTTTGGTACTACTAGACCCTAATGGTCATTTGGTAATCATAATGGATGCATCTAGTGAAGGATTAGGCAAAGTATCAATGCAAGATGGGAAGGTAGTGGCTTATGTATCTTGAAAGTTGAAGCAGTATGAGCAGAATTATACATCTCACGATCTAGAGTTAGCAACTATTGTTCATGCCCTGCAAATGTGGCGATATTACTTGTTAGGGAAGACTTTTGAATTCAAATCAGCCCATCAAGGTTTAAAATATATAATCACTTAGCCTACTTTAAATTCTTTCCAAAAGTGGTGGATGGACTTAATCTCAGATTATGATTTAGAGGCCAGTTACAATAAAGGTGTAGTGCCCCTCCATTCTCACTTGGGATGTGTTGGTAGTCTAGCTAAGGAATCTGAAAATGAGAATGCAACAAGGACTTCTGATGGTACTCTTGTGGGTATGAGCTACATTGTGTTGCTTTGATGTAAAGATTTAATTGGCTAGCTTAGATTACTTGCTGCTCATGATACTTCTTTTATGACATTGAGGTTATGATGATACACTATGGTTGAATTCAACTGGTTATGCTTATATATAGATGTAGTAGTATATTGTGATGCAGAAGACTAGTGATTATTTCATGATGATATGATGTGGTCATTTAGTTTAACAATGTTATTTTATACTTGATGTTGTATTTATTATAGTTTTGACCAGGGGACAGTGTAGCACCACTCATTCACGAGGGCCCTGCTACATTGTGATTCCTTCTCACAATATGATGCATTTATTTAAATATATCTATATAGTGCACAACGTAGTTTGTATGTAGGAATTACAGGAACAAAGTCTCGACTCCACCTGCTTTGGTAGGACAAGGCAAGCATTAAATTATCCCAACGGGTATGATTTTGAAAGAAAGATTACAAGGAAGTCTCCCCATCCCAATTTTGTCAACCCATCGTGAATCTAGTGGTATTGTGTGTCATTGACTTTGGTTATTTCAGTATTATGTGATAGTTGTCTATTGTGAGTTGTATTTGTGTTATTTATTTAATATTTGTGTTGTTATGTATTTGGGTGGATTAATAATATTATTTAATTTAAATAATTAAATAACTAAAATAAGTGTTATTAGTTAGTTATTGAGAATAACTTTATTAAAATTTAAAAATAATTAAACTAAAAGTTATGTGACTAATTAAAGATAAAAAAATAAATTGTGTAAATAGCATTATTTATAATTTTAAAACTTGACATTTTTTATAATTTAATGTAAATAGTAAGTTAAGGATAAATAATAGAACAAAATATTTAAATAATTAATAATGTGTCAACTATAAGTTGAAATTAATAAAAATAGAAATTTAAAATTAGAGATTTTATTTAGAAAAGAAAAATCAAAAAAATAAATAAAAAGAATGTATGCATGCTTGTTTTATTTTCGAAAACTTAAGAGAATGGAAAATTGCTATTTTATTCTGATTTTTTAGGTTTAAAAAAAAAAAAGAATATTGGGATGAAGGAAAAAGAGAAAATATTGGTTTTTGGTTCTCATGGGAATAGATACAGGAATTTTGGGTGAAGTTTTTTAGGTAAATAAATAAATAAATAATAAAAATTGAAAAGGCTTTCAGGGAAGTTCTTGGTTGTAATGGTTTTGCACATCTTTAGAAGATTAAATCTTTAGGAAAACCTTGAGAATCGAAATAGGAAGGCTCAACTTCAATCTTCATCAATTCGAGCTTGAGGATCCAGAGTCTTTATTTTAAATATTTATTTAAATTGTGTTTTAAAAAATTGTCTTACAAAATTATAGATGTTTATTTTGTTGTGAAATTAAAAAAAATTAGATAATTTGTTTATATATTTTGAAATAATGTCTGTTAATTTGTTGTGAAATTTTATAAATCTTTGTAGAAAGATTGTGAAAATCTTAGATCCTCTGTAGGGAAATGAATTTAAAATGGTAGGAAATTCAAAAAAGAAAACAATAGATAATTTAGAAAACTTCTATATGATTGAAAAAAAGAAATCCTCTCATAAATTAGGAAAAATAAAATTCTATGATAAAATAATAAATATTTTTCTGTAGAAAACAATAGAGACATAGGGTCACTAAATTAACCATAACTCACAATTTAAGAATTGGGTGTGCCTGAATTTTTTATATGTTTTCAAATTTTTGGAAAAACCCAGATCTGAAAACAAAAGTTATTCAAATTTCAACACACTAGTTTTATGATTAGTATTGTTTGAATATACTAAATTATTTTTAATTTATTAAATAATAAATATTTATATGTGTATAATTATATGTATTATATATATTTAATTATATATATTTGTTTAATTTGCTATTTTGATATAATAGATATTTTAAATATATATGTTTAATTTTTACGTTTGGAAGTTGTAAATGAAATATTTAAATATTTAAATGTTTTAATATATTTATTTAATTAAATATATTTTGACAATAGATGCACGTGAATGCATGAAATAGATTATTTTTAGAATGTATAATTTAAAAGAGGAAATTGAATTTAAATAGATATTTGATAATAAAATAATTTTTATTAGAAAAATTAATTTTAATTAGGTGCACGAAAATGCACAAATAATTATTTTAAGATGAAATAATTTTAAAAGATAAATAGATATTATGTATTATTTGGTGCATGCGAAATACAAATAGTTAAGATAAAATTATTTTTATAGAGAAATTATTTTTTATTGTTGTGTGTGTTATTGTAAAAATTTAAGTTAAACTATTAGTATTTTTTTTTTATTGCTTGTAAATTAAATTAAATTAAGTTGATAAATTTCAAGTAATGTGTTGATGATTTGATTGAATTCAGAGAATCTGGTTGTTAGATTAATTATATGTTTGAATTGTTTATTGGTTGTGTTTTTCTTGTTTACATTATTGGATAATTGAGTTGTTTAGTTTTGTAAGTCTTCTAGAAAAATTCATTCTATGTGGAGTTGTTATATATGTTGGTTCAACTTTTGATTTGTGTTGGGTAGTGCACATGGGTTTAGACAGTTTGAATGTCTATTTACCATGAATGAGATATGTAATATAGTATGGATACCCGGTTACTACAAACGGGTTGTGTGACCTTATGTTTTAAGGTTGAAATGTGTTATCAGTATACAAGTGTGTCTTGTCTATCCATAGATTTGTGGATTTGAACCTAGTGTTTTCAGTAGGAGAGTGACTCTTTGTGATTGGTTGATTTTGCAAGTCTTTGAGAGTGGTCTATGGATGTTATGTTTTGTAATCTATTGATGTTATGATTTTGGAATCTATAGATGTTTTGTTGTTTATGTATTCGCATGTCACTTTTGGTTTGGAGTTGAGTCTTGTCGTTTCTAGTTGGACATTCTTGTTTGAGGATTCTTCCTTGTCATCTCCTAGCATGGGGGTGGGTTTTTCTAAAACTCACGTGGTTGGGTGGAACATGCTACACACCCCATTGGGTTCCCCTGTCAACGTCCATACAGTGTCAAGTTACTAGTAGCAGAGTGTTCCAAAGTTTAGTATATTTCTTGATGTATATTCTTTGTATCTATCATACCATGTAATTTATGTATTGTTCTCTTGAGGTACTAAGAAAAAAATGTTGTAACTTATGTATTTGAACATCATAATATAATTATTGTAAAGTATAGTGTAATGATGATGTCCTTATGCGATTGATGATCATGGTTATTGTTATTTTGTTATGTCATAGGATATGCACGTTGGGGGTTCTTATGAATGTAGCATATGGTTATGGTTTTTGAATTGGAGACAATCTTATTTTAATAAATTAACTCTTGTGAATTATTTAATAATGAATTCTCTATGAAACAATGGTTTTTTCATTCTAGTGATGCATCTTGTTAATGCAATTATATCAGTAATAGTGATTAGTTATTGTAATTTCTTCATGTACACCCCAAAGGATTTAGGGTTGTTAATGCATATAATCATTGAATGTCATGCATTGAAACTTAATGTTTATTTTATTTATGTAATCTTTAAAATAGTTTCTTTAAAAAAAAATTGTGTCTTAGTTGTTTTCCTTTGGGGTTTGCACGGTGGGACATTACAAAAGGTGAGATTAATAGAGTAGCCAATGCATTGAGCCGACAAAAACATATAACTTCCATGGTGTCAATCAACATAGATTTTAGAGCTCAGATACTATAGAAATTAAATTAAGATGAATTCTACTTACAAGTTCATGAAGCTCTTCGGGAAAACCCACAAGAACCTAAATATGAGGATTTTCAAATTGAAGTAGATGGACTTTTGAGATTCAAGGGCAAGATGTATTTACCAAATTCATTAGAGTTAAGGAAAACGATGTGGAAAGAAGTACACACTGCACTTTACTCAGGTCATCTAAGGGTAACCAAAATGTAGGCTGATGTTAAACCATTATATTTTGGAAGGGGATGAAAAAGGATGCAGCGAGGTTTGTGGCAGGATGTTTTAAATGTCAAAAGGTTAAGGTGGAGTACCATCACTCGGTAGAAATGTTACAATATCATAGTGTACCAGATTGGAAATGGAAAATCATCAGTATGGATTTGGTACAAGGTCTACTGATAACAAGGAACACAAATAATGCTATATTGGTAGTTGTGGATAGGCTCACTAAAGTGGCACATTTTATACCTAGGTATTTGACAAATGGTGCTTTTGTGATTACACAAAAGTTTGTACAAGAAATTTTTTGTCTCCATGGAGTATCGAAAAGATCATATCTGACAAAGATGCCAGGATGACATCCAGGTTTTGGCAGCCTCTATTTTCCGCTTTGGGGACTCAGTTAAATATTAGTACATCCTATCATCTTGAAACATATGGTCAAACGAAAAGGGTAAATCAAATTTTAGAAGACCTGTTAAGGATGTATTACATGGATCAACAATATAAGTGGGAAGAATACTTACCCTTGGTAGAATTTTCTTATAACAACTCGTATCAATCAACTATCACTAGCTCATTTGATTGCAAAATCTAATGAAAATTTCTAATGAAAGATGTATAATTTGATGTATTGTCGGGTACTTGTTATATTTAATGTGTAATTTTCAATTTTTTAAAAATTTAATTCCCGATGTTTGTTGAAATTTCAACGAACCTGTTTTCATCGAAATTTTGACAAATCATTTCGTCAAAATTTCAACAAACATGGAAAATTAGAAAAAAAATCAAATTATGGCAGACATAAATAAAAGTGATTTTGCCTACTTATTACGACAGTGTTTTGCTATACTCACGAATTTTCTCTACTTGCGAATTTTCTATACTTGCGATAGTTTGTGGAGAACTAAGGATGATTTTCTTGGGAAAAATTAAAAAAATCAAGAAGATATTGCCAGGTTGAGGGTAGTCATTGTCTTTTTTCATAATTCATTTGTGAAGTCAAATTTGTACTTCTAGGTTTGAAAATCATATTTTAAAGCAACATCTCATTAGATTTCATTTTTAGACTTGTGCATTTTGAGAGTTTCATTTGTAGATTTTGTTGTGCAAGTTCAATATTCTAATTTTAGGAGTCTAACGGTTGGAAATTATAGTAAAATCAAAATTTAATAAGTTCTAGAATTAGAATTTTAAAGTGTTTTTTGGGTTCATTAACTTTAGACTATCTTCTATTTTGCAGGGGTGGTTGCGTGCTAAATTTTTTTGGTGCAAAATATCAGAATTATTAGATTTTATTACCTGTCTATGATTAAAATTTATTAGAGTTTGAGTTTGATACTTTTTAAAGATCTAAATATTCAATCTTGGTAAAGAAAAATCATATTAGATAATATTAGTGCAAAACAAAATGAATAGACAATTTCTAGAATGTGGGCTAGATTGAAAAGAAAGGGTGATGAGAAATGTTATTGTCCTTGCAATAATTGCAAGGGCTTCAAGATGAGAAGAATTTTAATCACAACAGCTAAAAAAAATTGTAGGAAACATGGTCACGTTGAAGGGGGGCATGATTATCGTCCATTGGTAAGTTTTTCATTATATGTCTTTATATTGGTTGAATTTGTAAATGTTTATATCATTTTAACATTTCTATATATAAAAAAATCACTTAATCATGATCATGGTTTATTTGTGTCGATCATTATTACAAAGGTGGGGCACCCTATGGCACAAGATATGGATTATCATGCCCCGGAGAATTTGTTTTTGCAAGCGGAAGAACATGAACCTGTGAATATCGAAGATGAATTTAATGATCCTATAGAAGAAGATGATCATGCACTAGGAAACACAGTTGAAGATGATGGTACAAATATATTGATCCATGACACATTTAGTGGTGCAGCTGATCATGATGATTGAGATGATTTTGATGATGTTCATGATTTACTTGTACTTGAGAAGGCACATGAGACCCTTTATGAAGGCTCTAAAACAACTCTTCTCTCTGATGTACTGTTGCTAGTGGACTTGGAGGTTGTGAATGGTTTATCTAACATAGCAATGTCACGGATGTTAAGGTATGTCATATATGTCATCTTTTTTCATCTATTTTAATTGTCGTTAGTTCATCATTACTAAATAAAGGATGAAATATGTACCATTAATATTCTTTATATTAAAAAATTATTTTTTGTTGTAGATTGATTGGTGAATTTTTGTTACCACCATCAAATATTTTACCTCCCTCATACCAAGATTTATCTGCCATTATGAAACATATTGGAATGGAGTATCAAGCAATAGATGCATGTCCTAATGATCATATTATATATCAAAAACAACATGAATTTGTAATAGAATGACCTGAATGTCATATCAATAGATATCGAACAGATCAACTAACAAAAAAGGTGCCTCACAAGGTTCTTTGTTACATTCTCATTTTTCCATGTATGTAATGATTATTTAGGTGTGAAATTTTAGTGCAATTTATGGATTACCATGCATGGAATAGAAGTGGAGATGACATTCTTCGAATTCCTATGGATGGTTCTGCATTTAAGGACATGGAGGAAAAATAGTCACACTTTAAAGAAGAACCTCGTGATTTCATGCTTTCATAGGCAGCGGATAGTGTCAATCCATTTGGAAAGCTGAGATCTATTTACTCGGTGTGGCCTATTTTTTTTATCAACAATAACATTCCTCCATGGATGTCAATAAAGAGGGAACACATAATGTTGGCAATGATTGTTCCAAGTATTTGTTTACGTCAATTTTCTTTAACATAGTAGCATCTTATTTGTTGCATAATGACTTATATTCTTTTCATTTAATAATAATGTACATTAATTTATATATATTATAGTAAAATGGTTATAATAATTGTGTAATATTTATATTTATTAAACTAGGTAAGTACCAAGTTAAGATCTGAATGTATATATCGAGCCTCTTGTCGACGAGTTACTAAAGTTATGGAATGGCGTCACTATGTATGACGTCTCTAGACCAATAGGACAAAAAAAATTTCAATTCCATGCAATGCTTGTATGGGCAATTCATGATGCCCTAGGGCTAACACATTTTTATGGTATGTTATAACGTTCGATTGCACTTTAACGATATTTAATTTTATGAAGTAGATATCATGCATGTTTTTTAAATAATCTATTCATTATATATAATTATAAAAATTGACATATATAATCCAATTATATATGATTTTGCAGGTCTTCAAACAAAGGAAAAAATTTTATGTCCAATTTGTGGTCCAAAGATGAAATCTCATCATCCAACAAGTTTAGGAAAGCAGGTGTTTGATGAGTATAGTCACTTCCTCCATAGAAATCATAAGTATTGAGCTACTGAAAAACATATTTTCAATGGGAAAGAAGAGACTACATCAAAACCATGAAGAATGGCACCTCGCCTATGGAAGTTGGAATATAATAGAATTAATTGTCAAGGTTATACATCGAATAAAATTGTTTATCTATCATATATGATATGTTTGGAATTTATATTTTTATATTCTATTTTGTTTGCTCATGTTGTAATTGACAATGATTGTCATTGTTAATTTGTTTAACTTATATGCTTCATGAAGGTCATCAAGGCATTAATGGTTAGCTTCCACAGGGAATCAAAAGTTATCCTAGACAATTTAGTAGGTTACCCTACTATGAGAAACTACAAATTGGGCATTTGTTTGATACGATGCATGTCAGAAAAAATATAACAGAAATATTATGAAAAATATTGGATGGAAGACATGACAAAGAAAAAATTGTCAAAATTTGTAGTGACATTCAGGAAGCCAATCGTGCAATGAAAAATGTCGTTCAATTAAATAGTGATGGATACCAAATTAATATAAGTGTCTGTTATTAATGGAGCAGCAAAGCAATGATATAAAATTCATACAAAAAAATTGTTTTCCCACAGAATTTGTTGCAAACATAAACAATATCATAACAAAGAAAGGTGAATTTGGGTCAGGGATGAAAACACATGATTGGCATACCTTCATTAAGGTAATTATTCTTGTATATTATATATATTTTCGTATACTGCATGTACTTTTCAGTGTATTATGTTTACTACTTTTGGAAAAATAATTAAAAGATCATTTTATAATTGTTGTAGTACATTCTACCTATATCTCTCCCAGACAACTTCGAAAAAAATGTCAAGCAAGTTATATATGATCTTGGAAAATACATGAGGTAAGTAGTCGATATTTTTTCAATTCGTTGTATAGATCTTATAATTTCCATTTGTTTTACTTGTTATGTAATATATTGTATATTGTTGTTAAATCTCGTTAATATATTTGTGCCTTGAATCACTTGTAGATAGTTGTCATCTAAAGAAATCCATAAACAAGATATAAATTATTGGAAGAGAAAAATTCTTCGTCTAATATGTGAAATGAAAAAGTTTCTACTTTCAACATTTTTCAATGCACAAGAACACTACCACATACACCATGTTGAAGAGATTGAATTGTGTGGACCTGTGCACACAAGGTCAATGTGGATGGTTCAAAGGCGCTTGAAATTTTTGAAGGATTTGGTTAGACAAAGAGCACATCATGAGGGTTCTATGGTGGAGGGATATATGGTATACCAAACCATGGTGTACATTACTGAATATCTTCCTAAGTTTGCAACAAAGATCTATGTAGATCGCATTTGGAATCCCAACTCTATTAACAAATTCAAAGGGGAGTATCTAATGGGGAAAGGTAGATTGAAGAAATTGAGAGGTAATTATAATAAATTTTACATTTGGTTTTTATGTATATTGTAATTATTTAATTATTAATCTTCAATATACATCAATTATAAATTAAGGTTGTATACCGTGGTAATTAACTAATTGATGTAGACCTAGGGGACTCAACTCAACCAACCTATCAACCTGCCTTTAAAAGGCTTCCAAAAATTTTAGAATGACCACTTTAAACAATCCAAACAACTCTCAAAGTTTGACAAACAATATAAGTCAAATTTCGCACATTGACTCCTTGAATCCTTGTAGCAGCGCAAACCTAGTTTTTCCCAATAACTCAAAACTTTCCCAAAACACCAAACAAAACCTTGATGGTTTTATACACCCATTTTTGTTTTATTAAACATACTTCAAGGGAAAGTAAAATTCCTTTGGACCAAATGACCAAAATCACCCTTTCTAGGTTCTACTGATTAGGTTGATTAGGCCTATTTTACAAAACAACTAGTCTTTAAACTTGTCATATTCCCATGAAATCTTGGGGAAACAATATGTATGCCTCCAAACCTCCAAATCCACAAAAATATTCCACTTGTACGACCAGATTCTTGCCAAACCCAAAAACCCTTGTTTTAGGCCAAAATCATGAGGGTTTTTTCAATCTCATACTTCCACGACCTCCCAGACCTCAAAAACAACACAAAAACAACCCATTAGGTCTACACATGGGTAAAAATTCATAAAATTAGATCTCCCATACATATTTTTCCTCACAAAACTCTTGAGGACAACAACTATAGCTTCTTTATTTCTCATCTTATGAGGGTTTACAATGATCACCTTATGCCTTTTAAAGGCCTTTACACCTCAACTACCGAAAAACCAACTCTACAATTGAATTTTTAATATTTTATGATCACATGAAACATAAAACACACTAATTTCAAGGTTGTTAACATCACTATTGAAATGTTCTAATTTTTTGAATTTGTTAACATCGTTTGTGAATTTAATTTTTTTTTGATATAGTTAATCGAGAGTGGGATGCACTACATTTTTTATGTTGCAAAGAATATTTATTGGATGATGGTATGGATTAAATGATGTCAACAATCTGGCCGCGCATTAACATGGGAAGGTGTGGCTTCATTGGTTAAAGAAGCTCATCGTAATGGAGATTCCAATGTTATGCAAAGGGAAATTGATTTAGCATATAGTTTAAGAGATAAGCAGGTGCATATAAATATACTAATCACCCATATTTAATTATTTTCAATTATATTGATGTATATATATGTTGATATTTTTTTCTTTGCATACTTTCGGCCAAAAATAAATATGTTTATCAACTGACAATATTGCAATATCTTTTTCATGTTTGACATATTGCAGGTGAAACACCACAAGGCTATGTGGTGCAGTGGTCATAAATTTTGAATCAAAAAGTTGGAAGACATGAAGAAAACTTGTGATTCTGGGATAACTACAGCGTTCCAAGTGACTAAAGTTTCATCTAGAAGCGACATACATCCAGAAGTCTCATAAAATCGATACTATGGGATTTTGGATGATATAATTGAGTGTGAATTTATTTCTTTCAAATTATTTTTGTTCATTGTCCTATGGTATAGGCTACGATTGAATGAAAATGATCTCGAGAGAACTGTTATTAAACATGATAATGGATTTACCATGGTTAATACAGGGTCGATCAAGCAAGCTAGAAATGAGCCCTATGTTCTTCCAAGCCAATGTGAGTAGGTATTTTACTCGGAGGTTCCAGGTAAACTAGGTTGGTAATTTTTTGTTATACATGATCCAAGAGGGAGGCTAATAAAGTATAATGTGGTTGAAGAAGAAGATACCAAAGAACTAGAAGATGATGTTAATGATGATTAGGATCAACAATTCATTGATGATGTGCCTGGCGAAGATGTCGAAGAGGAGGAACTAGATCATGATGATGTAGGAGTTCACGTTCATGAAGATGATATCTGTGTGGATGATGACATTATCAAAACTGATATCAATGACGATGATGATGATATGCCAATCCTTACAATGTCGAATCTAGATTAGATGATATTGTTAGATTTCCAGAATCTGTTGCTAGACAAAAATACTTCCACACAAGAGAGATTGATGGCGAGAATTGTTGCTTCACAATGCAAGATTGATTCACGATTGAATTGATACAAATGTACAAGATGAGGCTTGCTTATAAAAGGCAAGCATGCAACAACTAAATCTTATCTTGAGCAAAAGGATAGCTCGATAAGATAAGGATAAGATCCTATAACTTAGGAATTAAAGATTGCCTAAGTAAACTTATGAAGATGTAATTAAATAGTTAATTACACCAACACCCCCCCATAAGTGCAACTTAGGGAGAAGATTATAATGCAAACTACTATGGGTCCCGGAAACTAGGCCATGTTAGGTACCCATTTACAGATGCAAATGAAATGCAATCTCTCATAAAGCAGAGAAAAGGGGAAAACCCAATGGGAAAAAACCCCTCTCCAAAAGAGAGAAAACAAAAACAAGCATGATAAATGTAAGCATGATGTATGGAGGACTCAATGATACCCCCCAAGGATTACATCCATCATGAATATACAATAAATGACCCCCCCATAAGAGGGAAGTAATGAGATAAGATATCCCCCCCATGATGTATGATCTCCTGCAAGTATGGTTAATGTTTGAAGACAAAACGAAATCCAATGCCTACAAACAATGTTTCTCCCCTTAGGAAGAAGATAGACCAAGTACAACTGCAAGAATGATTCCCATTCTGGATAGGAAGAAGGAAGAGGAATCCATATGTATGAAGATTGTGTCTCTGAAATCTGCTCATGTGTTGCCAAGTTCTTGGATGATGAAGATGATGCCACAATCCAATCAGGTACATGCCCAATCACAACAAACTGTGACAAACCAGGAACAAGTGGAAACTGATCTTGAACAAACTCCATAGACAAACATGAAGTGATAATAGTGGACCCATGACTATCATCAAATAAGAGAGATAAACCCTCAAATTGGTCCTCCAAGTCTGAAATGTGAGACTCCATAAACAAAGAAGCAATATCTGTCAAATAGGAATCCCAATTAGGAAGACTTTTAGATACCTGCAATGAATCAATGGTAGTACTCAATGACTCATCAACAGAAGATGAAGAATCAAGAACCTCTGAAGCATTTGCAATCTCCTCCAAAGGATCACAAGTATGGGTTATCAACTCTGAAGAATGAAGAAGCACATGTGAGTTGGAAAGAGGACCTTCAAGAGATGGAGAAGAATCATAATCTTCATGCACCTCTCTAATGTGATTCCAAAGAGCATGAGGACATTGGAAGTGAATAAGTGTCTCCAAAAAGTCATCATCTACATTTTCAAAAATAACTCTAAAGACAGCAGCCCTGAAGCCTTTCCAAATGCAATACTCATCAGCTGTGCTAGGACAAGGAACTTTATCAAATAAATAGGACAATAGATTCCTCTCACCAAGATGAGTGAGTATTAAATTACTCCATTGCCTATAGTTCCCATTCTCCAAAGTAATTAAATCACCCATTTACAAACATATGAGCTCCGAAAGCCAAAAAAGAGATTTGTCTTCAACCTGGAAAATATGGCACAAAACTGCAAGATCCCTGCAAAATATCTGCACCACTGAAAAATTGACTCTTCCAGCTTTCCAACGATATCTCGTTTCTGAAAAATTGCCTTCGTATGCAAAAGTTATGATAAAATGAAAAAAAGGCCTATAAAAGGCACTATGGGGCCAAAACAGACAGGCTAAAAAGGTGCAAATTTTTGGCACTTGAGGGATACAATTTGGTCACCAATGTGACTTTAGGGCTATCAGAGGAAAAAATAAGATTTCTGCCACATTACATGGTCGGCATTTATAGACTGTACAACAAATTTTAAAAAAAACTACAGAATATAAATCCCGTCGGCCTTTACACACAATGTCGGCTTATTGAAAAACACACGGTTTGCATACAAATATGACTGCGACCTATATAAATCACTGCCTGGCTTGTATTGGATATAGAACAATCAAAACATACCCATGTACCACAGGCAATAATGTCGAGCAACAACTATGAGTTGATGCAAACCTTGCGATTAGATTTGACCCGGAAGACAGCTGAACACCGACGCAGATGGTACAGGCCGATCAATGGCAGTCGATACAGACCAGATCAGACAGAGGAGGTACGCCAGTCAGAATGACAGCGACGTGGGCAGAAGGTACGCCGGACAGAATGACAGTGCCGGATCTCTGGCCGATGCAAGTGGATCTACTGTTGACCGCCGATGGAAGCGACCAAGCACAGCAGTGGCTTAAATGCCGATGGGAATATCCACCATCCAAATCTGTTGACCGGTGGATGACAACAAGAACAAAGCCAACTGCAGGTACGCCGAATGTTGATGCTGATCTGACCAAATGAGTGATCACCGGTGAAGTATGAGGGAACGCCGACCAGATCTGATGTTCTATACGCCGATATGCCAATACCGCATAGCCACCCGCGGATGCTGATGTCGATGACAGATGCAGATCTGGAAAAAAAGTACACTGACAACTTGGGTATAGCCAATAATGCCCGCCGAGAACTTGTGACCAGTCTGTGGAGGACAGGGAATATTCCCTGCAAAGATGCCTTTCACAACTATCCGCAGAAAATGCTTTCAATAATATTTTTCCAGATCCATACAAAATATAAATTTTCCCCCAAAAAAATTTTGCCCCAAAATTTCAATAATATATCGCAGAAAATATTTGACAAAATATTTTTTTTTTTGTGAAAATAGAAAATCGTACCGCTTGGGAGGCTGTCCCAGCAAAAAATTTTTGCTTCAAAAACAACTTTACCCAAATATAGGCGAATTTACAGTCAAAATTCATCTGCGGAACCTTCTGATCTCAATCGCGAGGTTCTTGAAACCCCAATCTGCACCCAGCAAAAATCTTCAAGCCATAATAATAAAACCCTCAGATTCGGGAAGGAGTCCGCAACCCTGGAAGCTCTGATACCATGTTAGATTTCCAGAATCTGTTGCTAGACAAAAATACTTCCACACAAGAGAGATTGATGGCGAGAATGCTTGCTTCACAATGCAAGATTGATTCACGATTGAATTGATACAAATGTACAAGATGAGGCTTGCTTATAAAAGGCAAGCATGCAACAACTAAATCTTATCTTGAGCAAAAGGATAGCTCGATAAGATAAGGATAAGATCCTATAACTTAGGAATTAAAGATTGCCTAAGTAAACTTATGAAGATGTAATTAAATAGTTAATTACACCAACAAATATGTCAGACAAAAAGTTTGATGAAGAAGAAGATCAATGACATTGAAATGTATGAGTTATGTGATTGTATTATCTATTTGATATTCATTTCTTGATAGAATTATATTTGACTTATGTGGTTACATAATTAATTCATGATGTACTTTTTAATGTTTAATGTTTAATTCATGATGTTACAACTATTGTAGTTCTCCTAGAAATTTCTATATGATCATAATGAATAGTGTTTTGGGAAATTTCATGAAAGATGACACATTGAATGTAGTAGTGAAATAATTGCAAAGTCGTTTAGATTTTTTAGACCAATCACCCTTCAAAATTTCAGTTTTAGGATCATCTCCAATTTGATTACTAGGAAACATAAGATTGGATTTGATTGGCTTATCTTGGAGGAACATTGTGGCTTTGTGTAATTGCTACCTATTTTTAGCTACAACTCAAAATAGGTGGAGTTGAATTGTATTCATTACAGAAAGGTGCAAAATTTATGCTAAAAGTATTCATTGAATTTCAAATTTTGACTATGCAAATGTTTGTAATAGAAGAGCTCATAAATTTGCATAAAAGAATGTCATTTTTTATTCATATTGGAAAGACTGAAGTCCTACACAAGCCGCATGAGTTACTAATTTTATTTTCATAATCAAATGATGGGTACAAGAAAAGAATTTAAACTATACAACTAAAAATAACATGGACATAAGATAGAAGGTGATTCATCATTTCCTTGAATGACGAATCGTCTTCACGTTAAAGTCTTCAATTGTTGTACTTTCAAATTGATCCAACTCCAGGCTCCAAAAGCATCTATAAATATGATGAAATGTGATATTAGAGATGGTCTCTAAGCAATGACAAATCATATCCTATCATATGCCTACATTACCAACAAAAATATAACACACACTCAATTAGGCATTCATCAGATGATTTGAACGAATCAAATTGATATGATTGAAAGGAACAAAACTCAATGTAAGATTGCAACTTCATTTATTTTTCTAAAGTGTTTGTTTAAGTGTGCAAGTACAGGTATAATCATCATTCTAGTCAATAGATATTCTTATGAGTGGTGTGAAATGTGGCTCCCACAAGGGTTGAGCCCAACTCATAAACAGTGACATGGGACAACAGTATGGAATGAAAGTAATTATCATTCTCCATGAATAGATAGTTGATCAAGTAACTTTATTTCAACTTGATAAAATCAAATTGAGTAAGTCACCTCTTGTTCATCATTTGAAAATATATCAAGAACAATTACCAATCATTCATTGGAAAAAGCTATCATCAATGATGGAACAATAATCATGATCAAGTGCAGACTCAATGTAAACAGATGATGCAAATTAAGGTGTTTCTAAAATCAATCTGCCATCAATAGTAAATCATAGTCATAAATGATGGTTACAGGCATAAGAATGCAAAGGTTCAAGGATGACCATCATGATAGCATGAATGCATAACACAGTAAGTTGCAAGTCTATAAGACAAAGAAAGTGTTGATAACATAGTAAGTTGCAGGTCTATAAGATAGATTTATAAGAGCAGCCTTTAAATTCATTATATATAAAGAAGATGAAACAAGCATAGGAGAAACAACAAAGCTTGTTCTTTCATTAAACAACAATCTTTTCCATATTCTAGAAAATGAATGATAGCTCCCTCTAAAGGATCACATGATAAGATTTAAAGTGCCAATGAGAAAGCAACCACAACGTTCATGTAAATTCAATGAGGGGAAGTCATGCTTTGTATATCCGGGAGCCCTCAAGGATAGAAAATGTTGATCATTCAAATTGGAATAATACTAAAGAGAGCAGTCTAATGTTAATAAAACACAATCATGACAAGACATCAATGCAAGAATATGTTTTGCATTGTCTTTTGTTCAGATTTGGGAGCTAGGCATCTCAAAGTTCTTTTTGATTTCCAAAGGCATGATGGAATGATAGCTTAGAAAGGTTCTACACAAAGTTTCCATGTTATTGATTGAAGGAAAATCAAATAAGGGAAGACCTTTTGAAGTAGACCTGATCTCTAGCCCACATGTATTTCACACATTCAGAATAGCAAGCTGATTTCACTAGATATAGAAGTTTGATTTTTACCAGTGTATATGTTGATAACATATATTTTATGTTTTTCAATAGTCCCATATTTCAAAGTTTCAAAATTGATATTAGATTACCCAACTTCTTCTATGAATGCATATCTGATTACCCAACTTCTGGTCCCATGGAAAGCTAATATATCAATATGTTTTGAACATCTAGTTTTCATAATTAAGATAAAGATAGGATAAAACCATATTTAAGTATCAAGAGCTTATATTTTCTAAGAAGCAGGGGATGTGAGTACAGTGTTTAAAAGGATGAAATCAAAGAAGAGTCGCGACCTACAGGAGATAGAGAAACCCTCAAGCTTGAGAAAATTGAAGAAATAGTAGACAGGTCATAGCTTCAAAAGATACATTGTTCTCCTTATGCATACTCAATATTTCTAGGTATTTGTTGATTAAAAACAAAATACTTAAGAGTTTTTCTAGGCGAGAACAATGACTTACCAACAACGAAATATGGAGAAGATTTAGGCATGTTGCAACACAAAACCCACTTCCCGAACTTCATAAAAAATCTAGTTCAAAGCATTCATGGCACCCAAAATAGAAGAGCAAATAGAGGGATCCAGATCAAACTCCCAGAGAAGCTTAGTCCAAACTCCATCTTCTCCATGGCGGCGGCTATTAGGTTCTCTCAAATGAAAATGAATTGAAGTGAAAGCCTTGGTCGTGGCTTTTTTTTTTAGGGTTTTCCTTAGCCCTAGGTCGATAAGGCATCTCTTTACATTTATTTTAAATTTCAAATGTCCTCACTAATACCTTTGGTATTAGCATTAAAACCTTTGTATATTTTTCCAAAAATGCTAAATGCCAACACCGATATACCCTAGGTATGTGGTTTTTAATAAAATCATGAATAAACCTTAGCCTTTATGATTTTTATTACAAAATCAAGATGTCAAACATGCCTTAGGTTGTGATAGGATTTTTGAAAAAATCATATATGCCCTTTATTTATTGCATATTCTTATTGTAAAGAATTTAATTAAATGATTCAATTATAAGTCATTTAATTAATATGATATTTTTAAATGCAATTAAATAATAAATCATGCAAAGGAATATAAGTGAAGGTGAATTGAAGATCATGACATGCAGATTTTGAGATCATGAGTTCGATTTTTGACTTTCAGTTAGGGCAAAGTGAACTCTTCAATATTCTTGTTTTCATACCACCTTTTAGGGAGCTCTTCAGAGGTTTTTTTGATAGTTTGCATAAAATTTGCATGGAGTTATGACTTGACATGAGTTATGCATGGATCAGGGGCAGTTTGGCCACTTATTTTTGCAGTTATCATTAGTTATGTGACCTCATTTCATGCATTTACTCTTTTGGTCATGAATTACTTTGAGTTGGAGATATCTTAACTCGAGTTAGCTACACCTTTCTTCTAAGGCTCTTTTCCTTCATTGTATAAATGAGAAATACTTAGTCTTTTCTCAGTTAGTTCTTATTTTTCATCTTCTCTAGCATACCTTTTTGCAGAGAGAAAGATTTGTAACTCAACTTTTTACATCAATACAGTTTTACAGCTTTATAGGTAATCATTTTTGTAGAGTCTCCTTCTTTTCATTATTGCTATTTAGTATTAGCCTTCTCAGATTCAGGATTTTTGTATTTATTGAATGTCTAAGATGCCAATTTAATTTGTTTTATTTCAAAGCCTTTAAATTCCTATCGCGTTCATGAATACATGTACATGAAAAAAGCAATTTTAGTTGCAAATCATAAGTTGTGATGTTAATTTATCCTCTCCTTTAGGTTGTGAAAACATCATTTTCCTTCATTAAGAATGGATTATCAGGCCTTCTGATGAAACACTTATGTAATGATATTTCCCAATTTGAGTTGTGAAAATAGATTCCATAATAATCAGTTGTGAATCAATCTGCTCATAAATATCAATTAGGTGCATCACTGAAGTTTTAGTTTTAGTTCATGCATTCAATTCAGTCCTTCTTACCCTTTTCTCAACAAATCATTCAAGTACCTAATTGGTCATCATATAGGAACCGACCTAGAATCAAGAGGTCTATCTTTTGCATAGGAACACCCACATCCTAAAGATAGTTCCCATGTTTCAACAAATTTTCTTAATTTAGTCATTCATGCATTTGGGTGCAATCTAATTAACAATAGTAATGTGAGAAAATTTTGGATGGGGTACTTACTATTGCTAAGGTGGATCACTCCATTTTATGAAGGCCATACACTTATGATTGGGTCAAGTGTTCTTTTCTTTAGAAAATTCCTATTGCTTCTTTGATAGGTTATGATTTGATTAGATGGGTTATGAAACACTTATTTCAAGTAATTTATGTCTATTTTAATTTTTAATTTATTAAATTCAAACACATCCAAAATTATGTCCCTTGACTTAATTGATTATTACATTATTTAATTATTAACTCAAATGACACCTCCAATTTAACTATATATATCTAATTGAATATATCTAAAGTGTTGAACATTTTTAGATCAAATTTAGTAATTAACTCAAACAACTTTTCCAATTTAACTAACATATTTTAAGATATTAAAAAAATATGATTTATGAAAGAAGTATATTGGTGTGAAATTAAATATGATTTGTATTCCAATGTAAAAACCACAAAGAATGGAAACAATTTTTTCAACACAAACTATTATGTAGTAGTCAATTAAAATGAAAAAGCTTACTCTATATTAGTTAGGATACACAACTAAGAAAATGATCTAAATAGTCTAATAATTTAAAAAAAAAAAACAATATTAGGTAGATAATCAAACATCTTTCATTTCTACAATGACTTATTTATCCTAGAGAGTATACAAAGAAAATGAACAAACCCACAACTACCCCTATTTTGAAGGAGTTTAGTTTTCTCCCCTTCCTGATCTCCCTAATATTGTCTAATTATTTTAAAGAGACCAAGGGTCATAACACAACTTTATTCAACCCACTAAATATCTTGGTTAATGAATCTTGACAAAAGAAACAAAAGAATTGCTACATTTGGCATTTCATGTGGAATGAAGAGTGGTGACAATAATCTACTTATAGTTTAATAAAACACTATTTTTAGAAGGCTTGGCATTAGAGAGATAGAGAAGAGGGGGAGAGAGGAAGAGAGGGAGATATATTTTGAAGATGAGGAGAGAGAAGAGATGAAGATATATAGGATGTAGAAAAGGGAGAGAAAGAAGAGGGGGAGACTAGGGAAAGTGATATGTAGAAAGGGGGAGAGAGAAGAAGATAGGGGAGAAAGGGAGAGATGGCTCAATGTATATAGAGGGAGAGGGAGAGACATAGAAATGGGGTGATATATAGAGATAGAGGGGGATGGCGAGAGAGAGAGAGAGATAGAGATATATGGGAAGAGAAAGAGAGATGGAGATATATGGGAAGAGAAGGGAATAGAGGTGGAGATAGAGAGTCGATGGATAGGGGGATAGGGAGGGAGAGATGGTGAGAGATAGAGAGGGGGATGAGAGATAGCTGAGAGGTGGAGGGAAAGAAAGGGATATTGATAGGTAGCAGAGGAGAGATAGAGAAGAGGGGGAAATAGGGAGAGATAGGTTGAAGAGGAAGAGAGAGAAGAGATGGAGATAGATGGGTAGAAAAGGGAGAGAAAGAAGAGGGGGAGAGGGAGAGCGATATGTGGAAAGGAAAAGAGAGAAGAAGATAGGGGAGAGAGGGAGAGATAGCTCAATATATATAGAGGTTGGAGAGGGAGAGACACAGAAAGGGGGTGATATAGAGAGATAGAGGGGCATGGTGAGAGAGAGATAGAGATATATGGGAAGAGAAAGAGAGATGGAGATGTATGGGAAGAGAAAGGAAGAGAGATGGAGATAGAGAGTCGATAGATAGAAGGATAGGGATGGAGAGATGGTGATAGATAGAGAGGGGGTCGAGAGATAGCTGAGAGGGGGAGTGAGAGAAACAGATATTGATAGGTAGAGGAGGAGAGATAGAGAAGAGGGGGAGAGAGGGAGAGATAGGTTGAAGAGGAAGAGAGAGAAAGGGGGAGAGGGAGAGATAGCTCAATAGATAGAGCGGGGAAGAGGGAGTGACATAGATAGTGGGAGATATAGAGAGAAAATTATATTATAATAATTATAATATTATATTAATATTATAAATTTAGCTAATATTATAATATATTAATATATTAATATTAAATAATATATTAATATATATTATAATAATTATACATGGTGCCACAATTTTCATTTTAATTGACATAATCTAAAAACCTAGCTTGTCAAATTGGAGGAGTGAGTCGCACGCCAACGGAGGAGAGGTTGCAGGAAGCCATGGATCAAGCTTGCTTGGCTACAAAAATTAGAATTTTTGTGATTTTTTTTTCCATGAAGGCCTCTGCATCTCGTCTGTCACCAAAATGGTTTGTATATTTCATCTGAAATTTATGAATCGGAGTGCTATAGGGTTTTTGATTTGATTTGGTTTGTGAATATTACTCTTTGTGATTGTATTTTGTATATTTGTCTTCAATGCCGGTGGGACAAACCATAACTCAGTGCTTTCAATCACTTTGCAACTCCATTATTTGTGACTCTGTTGTTTTCTTGTGAAAATCACAAGTTGGAATGCATGTCTGTTGTTTGCAAGTGAGAATCACAATTCACCACCTTGTCTATGCTACGAAATTTGGGCCCCAAACTAGACATCATCCTTTTTCACAATCACACAAGCTACCCTATTGCAAGGAGAACACATAGAATCACTAATAATGGGATCCCATACTAGCCCAACTAGAATAGTTGCACCACCTTTCCCCAAATATGATTAGTGAAAAAAGTTAAACTCTCTCCAAACAAATTTAAGAGTACGTTCTAGCTCAAATCTCATAGCTTTAGTTTCTTGAAAGATAAAGCAATCCATTTTAAGCCTATTATTGTAAGAGGATCTTAAAATGCATTCTTTCCAAAAGATTCCAAACTCTAACATTCCAATTAGTACATCTTATTTTCATTTATAGTACAACCTGGCAAAATATTTGGGTTATTTTTCCTCTCCATTTTTTCCACTCTTGTGATTATTAACACATGATTCAGTTTGATTTCTCTTTTTTCATCCATCCACATCAACACATGGCCTATGGAAAAAATCTCCCTAGATGGTAGCTTCATCTTGGAATAGATTATTAATAAAATTGAATCTTTACTCTAAGATTTACTCATGAAAAGTGTATGGGAAAGGTCTTTGGAAATCATAGACTCAATGTTTTGTAGAGCTTTGGGAGCAATGGGAGGTGTAGCCAAACTAACAAACAACTTAAACTCTTTCAATCTTTCTAAGGCAAGCTCTTGGGCATTTTTTTATTACCTAGAATTATCCTTGAAAAAAAACAAGAAGAGCAAGCTCATTGTTGACAAAAGGCATATATTCAAGGATACCAACATATGCCTCACTAGAATGAGAGTCCTCCAATTTGTCAAGAATCTCATCTAAAGTATCAAATTCATTCTCGTAAATTTTTCTATTGTCTATTTTATTATTTCCTACACAATCAAGGATGAAATTCTATTAGCTACAAGTCTATTAATATTCTTAAGAATTTTTGGGCCATGCCTTCTTTGATGACCATCCATTTTACATAGAAAACAAGCATTCAAACCTCTCAAAACTTCAATATCATGTTTAGTTTGATTATCACTCAATTGAAAGCACAAAATATGTAGAATACACTCATCAAATTTGAGAGATATAAAAACCCTAGAGTTAAGATGGGGAAGAGTAGACCTTGTTTCTTCCACTTGCAACACATTACCCAAAGATTTGAGGACTTGAGGGATAAAATTTCACATCTAAGTAGAGATATTTTAAAATTCTAACCACCTTAACATATAATTGGCTAAATTACATAGGGTAGAATCAAGGGTTCAAAGATGGACCTAAAAATTTTTTTTCCCATATTCTAAAACTCTTTCTTTTAAAACTCTTGATTGCATACCATGATTTTTGAAGAAGAAAGTGAATAAATATTTATGTATCATTCTATGGAAAGAAACATAGACAAGGCAGTGAACATCAGATTGCCATTTGAAATCTAATGAGGATTTTAAAAAATTCTCTTAAAGGTTTTTTTTCTACTTGATCCTATTGTAGAAGACTACTCTTTAATCTTCAGATCTACCACCTAATGCATTTGTCACTATTCTTACTTTTCAACCTTGGATCTTAAAGGAAATTTGAACCACCTTGATAGCTTCCTGTACATGCATTTTCATTCATAGTCTTCATCCTTGTCAAAACTTCCAAAGCTGTTCATTTATCAAGGTTTACACTTCCAAAGATATGATATAAGGGATGAGGATGGGATCGTGTCTCAATTGATTTTGGAAGAATAGGTACCTCTCAATCTTTAGCTTTCAATGAAAAATATATCAACATAGACTCATGTTCCCATATTCAATAATAAAGCAAGCTCTAGAATGATATAAAATCCTCTATTAAAAAAAGGATGACAATAGCTAATCAATATCAATTTCCAGAGGAACTAGTGAGTAGGGGAAGCTTCTTTAGATGATCAACTAGATGATCAAATCACCAACTTAGCACAAATCTCTCAAATACTCTTTAAGTAGACCTTTCCAATCAACTATTCCTTCAAGGAAAAGACCCCCCCAACTAGGGTTGTTGCACTCAAACAATCAAGAGGGCTTGTATCCACTTGGATCATGTCAAATAGGACTAAACCAAACCATGACACTCAAGTTTTCACTTAGGAAACTCCATTTTCTCATCGCTCTATAGCACAAATCTCTCAAATACTCTTTAAGTAGACCTTTCCAATCCACTATTCCTTCAAGGAAAAGACCCCCCCAATTAGGGATCTTGTACTCAAACAATCAAGAGGGATTGTATCCACTTGGATCATGTCAAATAGGACTAAACCAAAACATGACACTCAATTTTTCACTTAGGAAACTACATTTTCTCATCGCTCTAACCACTAGGCCTCTTTACCACTAAAAGGCTTATAGCCCTGCTTGGTAGGACAATCAAAATAAAATCCACATATAAGCTTCTATTAGGCCCAAACCAATGAACTTAGACAAGTAATATATTCCCCTAAAAATTCTCAAAACCTTATTTCTTGACAGTGGACAGTAAAAGAGAAATGGACCAAAACAACACTGCTCCAAGAGGCCTAATTGGCAGGCTACAACAGGACAGTTCACTATCTGGGCTCTCCCCTTCACCCCAAAGCCTTGAAATAGGTTCTTATAGGATAGTTACACCCATTTATATCACTCCTAAGTTCCTTCACAGTTAAAATCACCCTAAACAAGAAAAACTCAAATTTTTGCTTCACAATCTAGGCCTATCACATGAGGATGCCAAGCCTAGAACATTGTAAAACTTCCTCCACACAACATGAAATTCTCCAGAACCCTAAAAATATGAAAATATGCACAAATATCTTCCATCCCACCAAGAATTAGCATTATTACAACATGGAGATGGAAGAAAGAGCCATTCTTCAATCAAAACCCTAGTTTTTAGGGTTTTCAAACTAGTTCCTACTAAAATGGTGATATCTTATTTTATACTCAATGAAAACTTGTAAAATCACCTCCAAAAGAAATCAAGGTCTTCCCTCTATCCAACCATAATAGTAATTTACCCGTACATTATGTATAGAGGTTGTACCATGCAGTAGAACAAGAAATTTACATAGATTTTCCAAAAAACAACAAGATTTTGCATTAGAACTTCAAAATGATTCATCAACCCACATGCCTCAACCAAGAGAGGATTATTTCTATATTCAACCAACCTTCTCGATGTCCCACAACTGAAATTTGAATTGGTTGTACATTAGGAACTAACAAAAAATCATTTAGACACCTAATTTTCCAGAAAACAACAAGATTTTGCATTAGAACTTCAAAATGATTCATCAACCCACATGCCTCAACCAAGAGAGGATTATTTCTATATTCAACCAACCTTCTCGATGTCCCACAACTGAAATTTGAATTGGTTGTACATTAGGAACTAACAAAAAATCATTTAGACACCTAATTTTCCAGAAAACAACAAGATTTTGCATTAGAACTTCAAAATGATTCATCAACCCACATGCCTCAACCAAGAGAGGATTATTTCTATATTCAACCAACCTTCTCGATGTCCCACAACTGAAATTTGAATTGGTTGTACATTGGGAACTAACAAAAAATCATTTAGAAACCTAATTGCCTAGTTAAGGCAAGTTAATACAACTTCCACAAGCCCGAATACAAAGAGACTTCAAGAGGTGTCAAAAGGAATCAAAACCATTTTAAAACACCAAGGAAACTCCCCTCAAGCACCTAGTTGCATCATGTAATTTTGATTCTTTAATTTACCAAGGTGCACTAAGCTTATAGAGTGAGGATGGATACCTTGTGATTACATTGAAACTTATCACCAAGACTCAAAACCTACTACAAGCCTTCGAAGAATCAATTTTTTTTTGTTTCAAATGACTATGAGCACTAACTTTCACTATTTTAAGATGTTGAAACCTTGTCATAGAGAAATATAACATTGATGCAACCACTCATCCTATATTAAAACATACCAAAAGTCTCCAAGCAATTAGACATAGGAATATTTAAGATGACTTAAACAATTTTTATTGCCAAAGCATAAACTTATGACTACTTAACTAGTCCTAGTACACACTCCCTCCCCGTTAGCCACTTAGACATATGGATTTTATTAGTGGAAATATGAACCACCTCACACGTGCACCTAAATTATGTCTATTAGTGTTCTAATTCTTCTTTTTCAAGACAACTTAAACCAAAATATTATGTATGGTGAAACCATTCTTCTACACAATACATTTGAGGCCTTGGTTGTGTAACTGGTGGAACATAGTCACATTTAACACTTGTTACAAATTTTAAAATCATTAATTGCAAGGGACAGTCTCCTTCATACATTGATTTGATTTGTGATGGACACATTTGGATCATAGTAACAATAACTTGCAATCTATCAAGACTTGATTACCTTATAACCAGTCAAATTCTAGTGATGAAATGATAGATTAATCATAATGTCACCTTGGGATCACATCACTATGAAAGAACTTCATCCAACATCCTTATGAGTGTAGGTACCACAAAATAGGTATTTGTCAAATCTGTCTTCCTTGAGCGGGGAAAATTCAGGAAGAGAAGAGGAAAGCGAAACATGTAGTAGGTCTAAAAGAGGGAGATCAACTAGAGGTCAAAAGATTAGAAGAAAATTCCATAAACACATGGAATTTTTTCTTGCCGAAGGGGGGTCATGTTCTTATGATGATGAGAGCATAGGCGACATCAAGGTGCACTTGAGGTACAAACATCTACGGAAACAATGGGTACCGAGGGAACTTCCTCCAATAAACACTGATTTTTGTGTCAATGAGAGGATATATCACACAACACCATCGTCATTACATGGTTTAGGCCTATTTTGCATGGACGACATAAAGGTCTATTACAAAAAATTTATTGAATTGATGGAGTATGTCAGACCCTATTATAGTTACAAATATTGGGTGCAGCTGGTTCGATATACACGAAGTATGTGTAGGTATGCACTGTCAGCAAATTATATATAGATAAAAGATAAGAATCAAAATAAAGGAGTGGCTATGTACATTGATGGAAGGCCAAAAGCATCAGGGAATATTGCAAGGTTTATAAATAGTACATGACTTGGGTCAAAAAATAAGTAACCCAATTTCATATTTGAGGTGCGCGAGGGAAACCGTGTATTCGTATGTGCAATAAAATCAATAACTGCAAGGGAAGAGTTGCTAATCGATTACAATTTGAATCGCTGAGATAAAAACATAGTTACTATGGGGGTGATACATATTATATACCATTTTACCCAACCTCCAATTAATGACTCCAACATACCATTTTATTATTATTATTATTTTTGTAAGTCTATTGGTTTCATTTTAGTAATGTTTTTTTATATATAATTTTTGTCACAGTAGGACATTGATCGTACGGAGAAGGCTTTGGCCTAGACAATAGATCATGACGCATCTTCAAGCACTTCTATCTAACAAGTTTACCTCATTGTAATCGTACAAATTAGATACGAGCAAAATATTTTATTATTATGTTTTTTTCATAAGTTTATTGGGTTAATTTTGATAATGTTTTAAATATTCTTGTTGTAGATAGCTAATTGGGGAAAGGAACTAGTAGTAGAGGAGAGCATCCATAGGGTCAAGGTACAGTCACTATTATTGGATGATGACATCACATATTCAACAAACTCTATTGATATGATAAGGACAACAAAAAAAATGCAATGAAGAAATCCTTCAATTGTTATTCATAGTGCCTCAAATAGATGAGATAAGAGAGAGGGTTAAAATATTGACTGAGAGAGTACAAAACTTACAAGTAATTTGTCATGAGGTATTTAATTATAACATAAGTTCATTCATGGTTTTATAATTTTTAATATTTTATGTCATGAACTAAATATGTGTTGTTTTTACAGGATTTTTTGCATCCTCATGATGATGCTGCCCATGATCAAGGTACCACAGGTACTGTCCACGAAGTAACGGTTGGTACAAGTGTCCATCTTGATCTTCCTGCACATACATCATATGATCATCTGACCCCATCATCCATGCCTATATTTTTGACTAAAATGTCAGCAACACATAGCATGAACACATCAGGTAGTACTAGTGATGAAGAGGTCATTAGTGCTGGTGATGTTTTAGCAAAATTTCTTGGATCTTCCTGTATTACTAGTATGGGAACATTGCCAGTCACATTTATGGTGACCGAGGATTTCATTCCCATAAAGATAGAGAAGGTCTCAGGTAATTTAAAATGTTTTAATTATTATTATATATAATCCAATTGAAATTTACTTATTGATCACTCTTTTTAGACTAATGATCCCATGATCATTTTGTAGGAAATAATTTTTTTTATAAACATCTAGGTGATATAACATTGGAGCTCTTTAGGCCCACCATATGTACACAGTGGAATGCCCAAAATCAAGATTTAAAGGATGAGCTTATTAACTGTTTAGTTGTGTTGTTCGGTGATAAAAAATTCAACTGAACAAAGGTCCTTAAGAAAGTTGGTACATATCTAAAGTATGTGAGGGACCAATATAGGTCACATTTAGAGAAGAAAAAAAAGTACGAGTATCCCCCCATGATTCCAGAGTGGGAGTGGAAAGACATTGTGTCAGATGGAAAGGAGAAGGCTAAAAAGGAAAAAAGGAAAGACACCACCAAGCCAAGGAAGGTATGTGATACTATCAACAATGTAATTATATATTGATTACTCTTTCTTTTTACATAATCTAGCGTATTTCAAACTTTTCATAGGCTACCCGACACATCGAAGGAAACAAAGAAAAGACTAAAAAATGTGGGCAACACAAACTTGGCTCTGGTGGTTATATGAAATTAGCCCCAAGAATTATAAGTATCAATAAATGAAATATTGCATCCAAATAATAAATTGTAAACAATTTTGGTTTTATCACACCATAGAAGAAAAATTCATGATCTTATGAAAAAATGCAGGGCTCTAAATTCAATAGAGCACCCATAGAAGAGGAAATGAAGATTTCCTTCCAGCATGTCTATGAAGTCGTGGCTGAACAACTAAGAGTCTTGAATAGGAAAACACAATCTTCCACTGCATATGACATGCAGGTAAATAAACTTAATAAAGTTTATTTAAATTTGAATACTTGTGCAATCTATTCAGTATTAATTTCCACCATAAAGTAATCATGTTCCTATTTGTTTTAAACAAACAGACAATGATAATACTGCACCTGACATTGGAATGCAGCCTGGTGAGGGTGGAGCACAACCTACAGATGAAGGTCATGGTGTGCATCCCAGTACTGGATATATTCATGTGCTATACAAAATGCAGTATGGATTAATACAATTAAACATCTTTAATTGCAATTGGTGTATTAATTAATGTAACCTTTCGTGTTTCAACTTTAGAGCATGTAGAACATGATCAACATGTTGAGCATGATCAGGCTAGAGAAGATCAAGAACATGATGTGGCCCCATCAGGTAAAGAGGACCACTCTAATTTTCTTTTAAACATATTTAATTGCAATTGGTGTATTCATTAATGTAACCTTTCATGTTTCAACTCCAGATCAAGAATTAGAGGGTGTTCAACATGTTGAGCATGAAGCTATACGACAAGATCAAGAACATGATGTGGCCCCATTAGGTAAAGAGCACCACTCTAATGTTCTTTTAATTAATAAAATAATTACATAACAATAATAACAAAACATATCAATTTAACATTTCTTTGTTATTGAAGTAGACCCCCCCTTGAAGTGGTCTCCACGTCATGATCAATACACGACTAGGCATACATTAAGATCATAAGTAGAGGGCAAAACAACAAAAGGGGGGACAAATGATTTAGAAAATGATACTCCACTTCAACTTTTTTTAGCTTCAAAATTAAAGAAACAAAAAAAAGTGATTGTAATCATATTATCACAACCATATTTTGGATAATATGTAACAACTGAATGAATGAATGTGAATATGTTAATGAATGAATGTTATATGTTATTAATGGATGGATGAATGAATGTTATATGTTATTAATGGATGAATGAATGATTAATGTTATATGATCGGGTATGGGGAATTGAGAGTGATGTGAGGAGGGGGGAGGGGCCAAATGAGCTTCCACCATCATATGGTTGGTCCTATTAAGTAGAGAATATTAAACTATTATTGAAACAAAGAGAAGATCAATCCAACTACATGCAATCATCTTTTTAATTCCTCTATATTTCATCAATCTCTTTACTATTTAAACCTCATACAAATATTTTACATGAAGAACCCATTATTGTGAAATGTGCCTCCAATTGTAAATTAAATCCATGCTCTACATCATAATTTCAAGTTGTTTCCATTCCAATGTTCTGAGTTTAGTTTTTTTGTATGGCTTTGTATGAATACCACATTGTGTTGTGTGTGGATTTGGTTTCAAAGCTCTGTTTCTTTTGTTTTTAATGGTGACATAACTCTAAAATTTGACTTTTTGTGCATAAAAGGTTAGTGGAAAAATTGATAGCTCTGAAGGGTTTAGAGGCTCGATTGACATAAATACATAGATATTTTGATCTTGTTGTTGATGGGAGGCTTCCACTTAACCATGAAATTTTGTACCATCTGCAAGTATGCAAAAATTTCTCTACTTACATTCATTCAACTTACTGTCTTCCTCTCAAATTTATGCATTCATGTGTCATTTGAGAGGGTAAATCCATAAAGGTTTTGTCACAATTGAAGAATAATGCATTAGCTTATGTCCATCATGAAAATAACAAGGGTTATTATGGGGAAATTTGATAGGAAATGAGTAGATCCCAGAGTATGCTACAGGTCTTCATACTACAACCTTGTTCATGATAGAAGATTCTTGTTTTGTGACATGGAAAAAATACATTAAGTGATTGACAGACCAAGGATAGTGAACTATGTAGGAATAATTGATTGAGAGTGAGAAGGAGAAGCTTCTTTAGATGATCAACTAGATGATCAAACCACCAACTTAGCACAACTCTCTCAAATACTCTTTAAGTGGACCTTTCCAATCCATTATTCCTTCAAGGAAAAGACCCAACTCACCTAGGGTTCTTGTACTCTCACAATCAAGAGGGTTTGTAACCACTTATATCATGTCAAATAGGACCAAAACAAAACTTAACACCCTAATTTTCACTTAGGAAACTCCATTTTCGCATCGCTCTAACCTTTAGGCCTCTTTACCCTTTTAATCCTTGTAGCCCTACCTAGTAGGATAGCCAGAATAAAATCCACATACAAGCCTATACTAGGCCCAAACCACTGAACTTATATAGGTATTATATGCCCCTACAAGGCCTCAAAACCTTCCTTCATGACAATGAATAGAAAAAGAGCAATGGACCAAAACAACACTGCTCCAAGAGGCCTAATTGGTTGGCTACAACATGACAGTTGACTATCTTGTGGATAGCCTTGTGTTGTGTGTAATGCTTCCTCCTATCTTTTCTTTTTTTCACCTCTAAATTTGTTGCAACAATCAACAAGTATGGATTCAAATGTTCTAGTTCCTCTTCTAATTCCATTTAATTGCCATCAGTGGAAAACTAAGGTTCAACTAATACTAAAGAACAAGAGGTTGTATAGAGTTACAATGGGGGTAGAAAAAAACATACAGGTGAAAGTACTAAAGTTAAGTGGTTCAACAAGGGAAATCAAGATTTTGGATTCTTATTTTATATTGAAGCAGCACAGGCCACCTTCCGACCCGAGTTCATAAATTGTATTGATGAGTATATTGTCTTCCAATCTTTGGACCATGAACAAATAGGTAGCATTGTGAGATTACAGGTATGTAGATCATTTATTTTTTCAAAAAAATTATCATTTATAAAGTACAAAAAAAGGTAGAAAATTTATCTAATTAGTTAATAAATTGGTAGATGTTGTCTTTTTCTTCCTCCATTTGTTGATGAGATGAACCTATGGGAAGACCTACCAAAATATCATAGGACACAAGGTGTTAATACCCATGATAGACCTCAACTAGATAATGTGTCTTATCTTGCTCCATTTATTCATGAGAAAAACCTATTAGAAGAGCTACTAGAATCTCATAGGGAGTAAGGTGTTCGTACCCATAGCAGACCTCAAATGGAAGAAATGTTTTATCTTGGTCCATTTTTTCACAAGATGAACCCTACTAGAATCTCATAGACAGCAAGGTGTCCATACACATAGCAGACCTCAAATGGAGAATGTCCTATAGATACATGGATAGCTCTAATCTAGGTAGTTTGAATGTATGGAGATATCTGTCCCAATGCTTATTTATTTGATGATAGATGAGAAGAGGATGAAATACGAAGAGATTAACTACTTCAGTTTGACCATTAGTTTGCCAATGAAAGGACATAAAAAATTATCTTAGCTAACAGCCTAAAGGCTTCTACAAAGTTTTCCAAAATTGAAAGAAATTAGGAGACAAAATTAGAAACAATTGTGATTTTTAAGCCAAAGTAACATTATATATGCTGGAAAAAAACATAGTTTTAGACACATCAATAGTTTTGTTTCATGGAATAAAATAGACATCTTAGAAAGATGATATACAACAACAAAAATAAATCATTCTTAAAGAAGTAATTATGGGTAGTCCACTAATAAAGTCTATGGCAATAGATTGGAAAGAAATAAGATATTGAGATTGGAAAAGTATTCTAGGATAATGTAAGAATTTGTGTGATCTGTAAAGTACAATGGATATTCCATATGATAGTCATAAAAAAAAAACTTTAACTTGAGAGAACCATAAGATTGATTTTATTTTAGCAAGAGAAAAAAGGAGATGTACGAAAATAGAGAGAAACGATGCCATCAAAGAGCAACACCAATATATTAGAGAAACCCACTTGTAGGTAAAAACTCTAGAAAATGTGAAATGTGAGCACTTAATCACTCAGAATCCTTAAAATGGCACTTGCAACTGTTCTAAGCCTCTAAGGCGTGCATTGACAATACAAACCAACTATAGTCTATCCTCTATGACCTCTCAAATTTCTCAAAACCCCACAACCTTGCAAAAAAACTTGAACCATCACTAGGAACTTAGGAATCTTGCAAATTGCCACTCTAAATTCCTTCAAAATGCTCTCCTTTCATGGGGAATTCAAGCTTACAATGACCATATAAAGCATTAAAATGCTTCAGGAAGATGAAAATATTGAAGAAAACCATCAAATGAATAATCATCCAAAATCAAAATGACATGTAACACCAATCTCACACAAAGCGAATTAACAACATTTTTTAAGCTTTTGATTTTATTTTTTACCATGATATTTTTCAAATTGTTGCAGTGAATTCACTTTCATTACCGATTACAACCAATGAAATCACCACAAAGACCAAAATAAATCCTTTTTTGAAGCTTCTCTCTTTTGCCAAAGCTTGCACATCGATGTCCTATATCATCTACTGCACACTTTAGTGTCCAGGAGCCTATCTCCTATTCAAATATCTCTTCAAACATGCCATGGAGAACAAAAATGAATCCTTTTATAGATCACAAATCCCCAAAATAGAGGACTTCATCCTCAAAAGCTATAGACAGTCAATGGACAAAAGAGGATGAATCCCTCAATTGATTGCACAACTATCATCTTGCCTTGTACCACAAGGAAAATATTAGACATAATCTAGAACATCTTTGTCTCTAGTTATCCATGTGATGATATGATAAAGTGTTTGACCATAGAGTAACTTGATCAACATTAGTTTTCTTCGAGGAGGATGATTCTTGTGTTTCAACTTAACATCTTCTCATGAAGATTTAGGACCTCACTACACTTCTCTTTCTTACCTCTATAAGCATTAAAATGAAGCTTATCCACTCTTCATGAGATTCTAGTTGTTTTCCCTTCTATAGAACACTGTTTCTCAATCATACACATAGTAGTTTCCATAAACAACACCATAGACGACCAAAGGAGCAACATCTAGCAACATCTACCACTAGAGTATTTCCAACTATAATATTTGACAAAACTCCCCCTTCCATTATGTTATGATGGATGTCCATACCCTATTTGAAAGCTCCCTTTTTGGCATAGGAAGGGAGGATGCTCACAAAGGTTGTCGAATTTGGCTTTACACCAGCCAATTACATTTGCTTTAAAATTTCTAAGGCCTTTTGAAAAAATCTATTTTGTGCATATCCTGCAATCATTGTAGTCCATGAGATGACATTTCTTTGAGGTATTTTTTTAAACAGTTCATGTGCCTTGTCTATGCTTCGACATTTTGCATATATGTCTAATAGGGCAGTTGCAACTACAATTGATGAAAATCCTTTATCCTTTATGTTTTGATGGATGTCCATACCCTATTCCAAAGCTCCTCTTTCAGCACAGGTAGGGAGAATGTTGGAAAAGGTTGTCAAATTTGGCTTTACACCAGGCAATTACATTTTTCTAGACTAGAATGTTTGCAAATGGAATACTTTAAAAAAAAAAATTGCATAGTTTTGTCAAAATTTTGATGAACATGTCTGATGAAACCTCAAAAATGATCAACGAAATTGTTGTACCTTCGACGAAATTTTTGACGTTATGACATGTCCCTTTCGTCGCTATTTTGATGATTTTTTGGTGGTGTTCTGACGTTTTGTTTGATTTTTCCCGCTTGTTTTCTAGCTAATGTCTATCGTTAGATCAACACATGGTTCGTCAGAAGTTCACAGAACACCTGATCACCTTTACCGTGGCGATTACCGACGAACTCACGTCGTGAGTTCTAAATTTTGTGGTTTGTCAAAAAAGCGACAAAAATGTTCCAACGAAAATTACTGCAGTGGTTCGTTAGTGTTCCAACAATAGTTTGTTGAAATTTCAACAAACGTTCTTCGAAAAATGGAACTAAATATAGTAGTGTATTAAAATGACACCTTTTGAAGCACTGTATGGCAGGAAATGCAGAACTCCTATCAGTTGGAACAAGATGGAGGACATGATCATTTTAGGACCTGAAATGCTTTAAGAAATGGAAGGGTAGGTAAAGTTAATAAGACAAAGGTTAAAGGAAGCGAATGACCGGAAAAAGAGCTACGCTAATGCAAAACGAATACCCTGACAGTTTGTGGTGGGAGACAAAGTTCTCTTGCAAGTAAAACTGCAAAAAAGCTCTATTAAATTTGGGAAAACTTCTAAACTAGCCCCAAGATATGTAGGACATTTTGAAGTTTTGGAAGTTATCAATCCAGTAGCATACAAAATTTCTCTACCTCCAGCTCTCGGTAGATTAAACAATGTGTTTCATGTCTCCTATCTCAAGAAGTATTATGCATATTTTGATCACATGATTGACTGGAATTCCTCGTAGGTGCGGGACCCTAGGGTGATCACCATAGACCCACTTAGAGTACTCGAGGTACGTAAGTTGTGCCTAAATAAACATGAGGTGGTACAATGCAAGGTCCAGTGGGACCAGTACTCAAAAGAAAATGCCATCTGGGAGGATTATGAGGAAATCCATCAGAAGTTTCTTTGTTTAAGAAAAATAAGAACTCCCTAAATAAGTATGAATCTAAAATTGAGTTTATAAATAAATAACCATCGGGGACAATGATTCTTAAGGGAAGAAGTATATTACATCCCCTTTATCATGAACATGATTATGGAAATGAGAATTATGGTTGTTATGTTAGTTGTGATTAACTCATGTCATGAGAAAGTGAAATTAGGAAAGTATTTAATTATATGTTGCAACGACTATTGTGAATGAATTATTTATATTTTCTTATACGTGTAAAAATGAATGAGAAGATGAGTTTGTAATGTGTATATATATATATATATATATAGGATGGGATCAATCTAACCTTATTTCCTATTGTCAAGTGGATGCAGGATCATCAATGTCGGGAAAAAAAATATCATCAAGGAGAGGACGTAGTTAATTGTAGATCAAAATTATCATCATGCTATGAGTGGTGTAAGATAGCTAAATTGGAAATTGTAACCTTGGTCGAAGGTCTCATTTAATTAATAAATTGGAAAAGCAAGTCAATTTAAATTGAGCTTAATTGTATTTCTCATGGTGTCATATATTTCTTTTAGAATGCACCTAGGGAGGTATAATCTTATAACATTTAATTCTAAAATTAAATGGTAATATCCTTAACCCGAATTTTTTCTTTTTAATTTAATTATTTGAATAGTAATGTTGGTGTTGGTGTGGAGGGAAGGTGGTGACTTCCACCACCATGAGTTCTCTCTCTTTCTATTGTGAAACATTCAAAGATGAGAAGGTGGGAGTCATGCATGTAGGGAAGGCGAAGAGTCTCGACATTGGAATGGATTTTACCTTTTTATACATTTCTCTTCCTCTTGTTTCCCCTCTCCATCATTCTGGAAATCGTATTCTTGGAGACTCGGCAATTCTTTGTATAATTCAATCGCATCTCTGGAGTCTTTTCTTTTTACGAATAACCATTGTGTGCATCTTCATTTCTTTTGAATAATAGTCAGTATTAGGATACTCCATTAGTTTCTTCTCTTATTGCTCTTGTGAATACATCACTTCCATACAACTACCTTCTTGATTGTTCCTCATTCAAGCTCGGCCTTTATTCTGTAGCGTATTTGTTGCATTCTCTGTGACGTCTCTTCTTCACTGTCGGGCTCATTTCAATGGGTTTCGATTGCTTGTCTGGCAACGTGCAAGTGTGAAGGAGTCGGGACTGTGAGTTTGGTACTTCCGTTTAGGAAGGACTGTGGGTTTTGTTGAGCTAATTTCGACTATACCAAGCACGTATGGAAACCATTTACATTTTATTATACTTGGCTTGTGTCAAGTTAGTCGATTATATTATATTTCTTATTGAAAACTAATCATAGTGATAATTGATATATGAAATTCAAGAATGTCATATCAACTCTCTGCCTCTGTATTAGACAAGGAAAGTTATTTCTTGTATTCTGGCAAATGGTCTAAACCTATAAGTCTTTTTAATCTATCTGCAAATTGCTCAGTGATCATATTGACCCTGATAAACCCATAGCTATCATCCACTCTGCCTCTTAACTCTGTTTTTAGTCCTACAATTCTCTCTCTACCCAAATTCATATCTTTTCAAAGTAATGTTATGGGGACCTGCATGTTTCCTTTTCTCGGAAAAGATATTTCCTAATCCTCTCATTTTGTTGAGTAAGCAGTGGTTCATTAGAAGAGAAGAATAAAGAATCTCTCCCCCTCCTAAATACTTTTGAAACAACATTAAATGGGATAAACGTTTTAAAAACCAACCTTTGAAATTAAAAATCTTGAACTAAGAAATTTACATGTCGAACAAGGATGAGAGTGTTGACATCACAGGAGTGCCAGTTATTTTAAAATACTTTTCCAAGGTACGATGCTAGATTAAGCATGTGTGAGCCATCAAGTACCAGATATACCCATGGTCAGAGAGATCACACTAGTTGGGAGTTACCCTTAGTGAAGAATCGACCAAGTGGTATAGGTCCTTGACACAAGGCTCAGAGGCATGATGATAATAAGTGATTCTTGTTGATTACCCTCATGAAGGGACGGGTTCCTTTAGTTGAAGGAACACGGGAGGCGAGTAGGTATTTTGTTGGGCAGAAAAGCCCTTGATGATATTTCCTTTTCCCTTGGAAACAGGGGATTTTTGTTCTGTATTCCAATAGGATGCCTTCAAAATTGCATTTTCTTGTACTCACTCTCTCTCTTTAAAATTTCAGAAGTATTTACTTAGCATGTTTATTTCATAGTTGTAATTATTGCTCTTACATTACGAAAGCAAAGAAAAGTTAGTTAATTTTCTTTTGTATTTTCAGTTATATGAAATCAATTAGTTGTTTCCTTTTTAGTTGAAACTAAAATTGAAAGTTAGTTGAGTAATTTAATATGATGTAATCATTTAAAATTGTTTTCTTTTTCATTCAAATTGCAAAGGAAACCCTAGCATGAAAACAAGTTAGTTGCATTTCAATTGAAAGCTAGTAGTTAGATTCCATTCTTAAACTATAGAATAGTTAGAGTATTACAATAATGAGAGATATATTCTTGTGAACCAATACTCATGAAACATGGGTCAATGATTTTGAGTCGTTAAACTACACTATTGAATCTTGATAGCAATATATTCATTTTAGTTCTCTAAAGTGAGGTGTTCCTAGAATAAATGTTCTTTGTAATGTAGACAATCCTTGTTAGTCTCTTCTTATTCTTTGATGATGTAAAAATGCACAAATGGAATGCTTTTAAATACCAAGACATAAGTAATAGTTGCACAAACATGTACCATGCCAACTCCCAACAACCGATAGGAAAGGAGGGTCAATAATTTTGAACTTGAAAGATTAAATTTTAGCACGCCAATCTTGAATGACTTGAGATTGATTTTAGCACATCAATCTTGACCTTGAGACTGAATTTTATTAGTTCACATTATTTTAAAATTTAAAATATAAATATCATTTTTAGGAAGTGCAAATTGAAAAATTATAATTGTATTAGTCATTCCTTTATAAAAGCATGGCACAATTCTAAAATTTTACTCGCCAATCATAGATGACTATGAGAATCCATGATCTGAAAGCAAGGGTCAACCCAAAGGTGCAAGGCTCACAAGAATAAGCATTAAAGGCTCAAAAACCTAATAGAAGTAAGTGAATTATATCAAATGACATAATATTATATTTATATTAGAATATTAACCCTATATCAAGCTTAGAAATTCTATAAAATAAAGAACTCAAAGCTAATCCAAGGGTTTATAGGGTGGTTGATAGATATGAAGGATGAATAAGCACCAAACCTTAAAACAAAATATAGATTATTGAAGCATAATGACATCAAAAAAGAGAAACTCTAAAAGTGAAGTGAAATTTTAAAAAGTGCATATCTAAAACCTCTAATGTTAGTTTAGAAACCATAGAGTGAAGATAGGTTGTGTGTACGATCAAATGGGTTTACCAAAAATGTGGAGGAAAATAATTTTTTATAGGATTTAATAATCTAATAATTTATGCATACACATAAGCACAATTTATCTAAACTAATAATAATGATCTTCTTATTGATAAGTTGGTAAATTACAACAGTAAAAAAATATAAATAAATAAATAATTCTACTAGCCCAATAAGTAATGAATGCCAAGAAGATAGCATTCTAGGTCTCACATTATTGTCAAACCTTGGAAAATAATGTCTCTTTAACAATATAACTACTTAGAATCTTATGTTGGATCTTTGTCCTATTAAAGGACAAATCCATAGCCATGGGGGCTTGTTTGTGATGGTAGGTATATCCTTATGTTGTGGGTTTGTTTGTGTGATTTCTAAATCTCTACTATATAATTTCACAAATATTTCTTTCATTTCTCTTGATGAAGCCCAATATATCGGTTTTGAAAATTCATTACCGGGGTTTTTATATGACCCAACTATGAGAGCACTATAATTTGATGAAGCCCTTGAAAGTTGAATAATATCAAAACAACAAGTTAGCACCTAGCACATAATCTTTACTCTCTTAATTGTACTATATTGACGAGTGTTACTATTAAAAATTAATTAGAATGATTAATCTTTCAAATTCTCACAAATTCTAGTATTTGAGAGAAATGATTAAAATAAATGCATTGAATGTCTACATATACTAGCACATAACATTAGATTGTGCCAAAGATTTGTCTAATTGGCCAAATTTGAAATTTGAATTAAAAAATTATAAAAGACATGCTCACAACAGTGAGATTGAATATATATCCATAGACTTGTCCTAGAATGGAATAACACCTAGATCCAAGTGGTAAATTACTAAAAGGAGGTAGGTGCATAGATGATGTAATAAACGACATGCTAAGATGAGTGTATAAGAGTGTGTATATTAATTAGGGTAAGGCTAGATGTCTATGTGTATGTATATGTGAGTTCAGAAGCGATAACAATGAGTCCAACTTTACACAATATCATGCCATTATCTATTGTGTAGATTAAGACATCACCTCAAAATAATAATAATAATAAAAAAAATAGCATGGTTATACAATTCACAAAATGATATCAAATAATAGTGACTAATATATAGAGTTTAAAAACAGAGCTGTGATACAATTTACAAAATGATATAATTAATAATGACATGGAGAGCTTAAAAACAGGGCTTTGAATCCAATTAAGAATTAAAACATAATTTTTTGAATGACTGCATGTTTTACAAAAGTACAATTCCATGTACTATGATTATGGCAAATCACCTGGTTTAACCATGTCAAGGGGTTGAGAAAATTAAAATGTAACTTAATCTAGAAGTAGGAAATGCTATGATAATACAAAACTTTAGTGAGTCAACCTCGACATGGATCCTTGAATGCTTGACTGCAGCATGTTGCACTCTTAAATTATAAATATGATGGAAATTTCTTATAGCTCTTCATTTTGCAAGTACTCTGTCAAACATGTCCTCACATATCATTGAATAGTGGTGATCCACAATACTAGAAATCTAGTCCCCTGCTTCTTAATCCACTCTAACCTATTTGTGGGCGAGCAATACTTAATGCATATGGATATTGTCAAGTATTTTGTTGTCAGAATTACAGAATGGTACCTCATCTGTCCAGTTCTGGTGGACCATTTATATTTAGCTTGTTTTGGTCTGGAATGTGTTTGATCAAAGAATGACTATCATTGTGATTAATTTGATTTCTTAGCTACAAATATTTAATCGGAATGTTTTAAAACAAATTCTCGAGAGTCTGAAATTAGGAATCCCAGACCTCTAAACTATGAAAGTTTTGAATACATTCGATTTTTAAGGTTTTGCTTTTGTTAGCTCGTATGAACTAGACTTTTGGAGTTAATATGTTGGTCAGTAGCTATTTCCTCCACTGAGCTTCCCCATCATCCTTGTGATTGCCATCTTCACTTGATTTATTTGAATCATCTTCTTGGAGATCTCTTTCTGTTCAGTTCACTTTCGTTCTACAAGATCATCTTCTGAGATTGATTCATGCTGATATGTGCCTTCAAAAACTACTGTGGTGGAGACTAGAAGACACTGAAAAATGTCTCAATCATTGTCTTCTTCATTCTCTAGACTGTTTTTACCATATGGTAGGTGGACATGATAGAGTCCAACTATGAAGGCATCTCTTTTTTAGCTGTTGATGACTGCGCAAGTAATTTTGGAGGCAACGGAAGAGGCAGAGTAGTTGCAAACTTGATGTTGTCTCTTGGGCAATTGAAGCTTGATGTATCCTGCTTTGGAAGAACAACTATTATATGCAGCCTGTGGCCACCAATGCGCAACATTAAGTATATTTAGAAAAAGACAATTGATTCATGCTCCAGAATTCTAATGATTATCATGCTATTTTTGTATGTTTCCATAATTTACAATAAAATGTGAAGATCAATAGTTATATTGGATATTGAAGTTCTTTAATGCACGAGATAGATTATTTATGTTTAACCAAAATGTGAAGGCTAGATTTAGCTAAAAATATCAGCATAAGTGAAATTGAACGGGTATTCTGTAGCTCATCCTCTTCACTATTAAATTCTAGTTTTTCCTGTAATTTTAAAAAAAAAAGAAAAAAAAGGAGATATTAGATCCCAAGGGAACCATATATATTAAATGAGAAATGGGTTCAATTGACTATACCTGTGAATTTTCTTCAGTTTCTATTGAGGTGGATATAATTGTTGTTTGTAAAAGCAAATTGAGCATATCTTGTTGGGATTCACACTGGCTTCTAATGAACTGCATATAAAGAAAAAGTTTTAATCTTTCACCTACAAATGAATGAAGAATAAGTTCAACTAGAACAAAATAAGCCTAATTAGGTCTCTATATCATAATTTTATATCTTGATCATAAATCTAAAACGAAATGCATCGCTTCATCAATAACTGTGTGACTCTTGAGACTTCTCAGTAGCATCTATTTGCATTATAGTCCAGCCATTTCAACCTAAAAAAATTAAAATACACTAATATCCATCAACTTTTGAATCATGTATTTTACGTCTTTTGAAAAAGCAGACCAGTCTAAAACATACCTGGAGATTTGAATCTCCAAGGGTTTTTTTTTAAGACAATTGATGCAAGGTTTCTATACAACACTCCAAATGTTTTCTTTGATGCCATCTTCGTCTGCAGAATGTTTTAACAATTAGAAGTAATTGTTATGAATTAGTTAATAGTTAGTTGTTAGTTTTAAGAAATTATTTTTGTACAGAATTTTGGAGTGATTATTTATGAGAAAATAATGGCTTTAAAAAATAATGTATTAGGTGTAATGTGACACATGAACGAATACAATGAAATTCCTTTTAACTTTATTTCCATTATAAATTTTTTGCTGCTATACATTGTTATCAGAACAAAAATGACAATGGACTGTGGTGGAGGCTGCACAAGAAGCATATAAATTGGAATGGCACTGAAAATTTGGTAATATTTGAAGAGGCTTTAAATCTGCAATAGAAGGTTGAAATTTTTATGATACATAAAAGGAGGTGTAGATTTAAATGTTTCCATCATTTTTTAATTTTCTCTCCAAAATCAAGAGTATTCACATTTCTTTATTTGCTGCATTAAAACTATTTGTTGTTGATGCTGTAAATGTCTTTTTCCTGTAGAAAGTGTTGGAATTTGTTTGGTGTGAGATAAGACCAAAGGTTGCTTGCACTATCTTGTAGAAGACTTTCCACTGTCTCCTTGCCTGGAACCTGCTACCAAGGGTTCTTGTTGAGCTTAGAAGACTATCCTAGTCCTGCTCCAACTCTTCTCAGAGAGTTCTCCACTAGTGCTTTACCTCTGGAAGACCCACACCTTCTTGCAATTGACTATTCTTCCTTGGACTTAGAAGGGTCTAAGTGCCAACTTCTCCATCTGACTTGAACTCTTTGCAGGGGAGATAGATGCTCTGTTTCCATGCATTTCACCTCCATTGGAATCCATCTTGGAGGTTCTACTGTCCTCAGACTACCCGATCTCTACATTTTGCCTTGAGAGGGCCTAGTTTCTACTAGCCCTTACCAGTCACTCTTTTGCTTTTTCTGCCCAAATTATCCACTGTACCTAGCAAACAAATCACATTTCCTGACACCCTTTTCGGGCTTTTAAATCTTCCACAAGGTTCCTGGTCTCTGTCAGTACCGTACAGGTGATTCCTATGATCTTGGAGAGGAGGCCTAATTGCCCTATCTTCTAGGGTTTCACTGTTTTCTCCTTCAAAGCTGTTGTCAATGGATTGATTAAAGCTCCAATCCTTTTGCTATGTGGAGAACTTGTCTAGCCCTGTCTGGAACCGTATGGATTCCGTACAGTAGCACCTTTCCCCTGCCTAAGTTCTCAATTTTCTCTACCAAACTCCTAACCGGGTTACAATAGCTCGCCTAGGGTTTGGTTTTCAAAATGCTTGACTGCTTTTCCGTGCTTCCTATTGCTAAATACATACAAATTACTGGCTTCCCTAACATTTCAATCCAGTCTTAGGGTGATCCCGTGGTTGGATTTCATGGGGAAGCCATGGACAAAGCGGACTGTTCAAAAGGAGACAACAAACACCTAAATTCTGCTTTATTTACACAAAAACACCTAATCTAACCCGAATGAAACTATTTACAAAAGAAAGAATACTACTATGTGTTGTGTAAACACAATACCAATGCCAAATCAACGCATTTAATACATTAGATATCACTGTTCTGAAAACACACGGGGTTTGCAGGAAAATACAGAAAATACAGAAATTTCTTATTCACACAAGCCAAAATTGGATTACAACTTCTCTATCTCTATCTACAAGCCACACCAATAATTTTTTTGATGCCTTCTCCATCATTCAAGGGCAGTTGATCGAGCCTTTCCCTGATTTCAAGGGATTCCCAATGCCAAGTAAGTTACATGCAACTTCTAAACTGCGGTCATGCAACTTTTACCAGCATCTTGTAACTGATCAATATGTTATGATCCTAAAGTTTAGGACCTCAACCTCCTTACTTCGAACTATCCACTCCTCAACAGTCCTTTGGCATCTCTAAACAACGAGGATATGGCTTTGACATATTTAATGCTTTATGTTCTAACATAAACTGTCCCAAACTAAGTAAAGCCAAAATTTAATACCAATGCAATCTAAGATGACATTAATCCTAATGATTAAATCATCACACACCATCAAGACCTTCTAAGGTCCAAGACAAACTCATCAACATCCCTGACTTGGCTAAGGTCAGTACAAGCCAAAATTGAAGACAAACAAAGTGGAGGTCAGCCTAGGTGCTCCTGCACCATCCTCCCCAAAATAGAAAACTTCAATCCACCCTTGGATTGAGCAAGTTGGGATCAATGCCCAACTTCTTGAACTCTGCCTCCTTGATCCATACTGCATCTGCATCAGGTTGTCCATGCCTCTTGATCAGGTGTTATTTATACTCTTTGGTCCTAGTCTTCTTGTAGACCCTAGTATCCAAGATTTTATCAGCTTGTTTGACTGTAGCAGGGGGCAGTTTGAGTTCTTCCACAGCTTGGGTGACTTCATGGATGGTCTGATCCATGTTGAGTGGTGGTCCTTTGTAGTGTACAAGGTCTACAACATTGAAAACAGGGGACAGTCCACTGTCATCTGGTAATTGCACCTTGACTACATTGTTGCCATACTTTTCCAAGATAGGATAGGGACCTATCCTCTTCATTTGCAACTTTTTAGGGATTCATTTCTGCAATCTAGACTTGTTCACATGCACCATCACTAGGTCACCAACATTAAAGTGAACATCTTTCCTATGCTCATCCACCTTAGTTTTATGTTTCATAGTATTTTTCTGCCAAGGTTTTTCTGACTGTGTCATGAATTTCCTGCATTGCATAGGCAAAATCATCTGCATATCCACTTCCCTTGACTCCATCCTTCAACTCTCTCAGCTCATAAACACCTCTAGGATGTAGACCACACACAATTTCAAAGGGACTCTTCCCTGTTGACCTATTAACAATATCATTATAGGCATATTCAGCTTGCCCAATAATCTGATCCCATTGTTGACCATACTCCTTGGTCAAGCATCTCAAGAGGTTTCCAAGTGTCCTATTCACAACTTCGGTCTGACCATCAGTTTGGGGATGGTATGCAGATCCAAAGGACAAATTGGTGCCCATTCTTTGCCAAAGAGTCTTCCAAAAATGACTCATAAACTTAGTATCCCTGTCTGATACAATGCTGATTGGTAAACCATGAATCCTAACTATCTCCTTAAAGAAAAGAGAGGCTATTTGACTGGCATCATTGGTTGTTTTGCAGGGTACAAAGTGAGCCATCTTGCTGAATCTGTCTACAAAAACATAAACACTATCCATACCTTGCTTTGTCTTGGGTAAACCAACTACAAAGTCCATGCTCAAGCATTCCCATGGCCTAGAAGGGATAGGCAGTGGCTGGTATAGGCCTGCATTTGAAGAAGTGCCTTTTGCCTTTTGACATACCACACAACTCTCCACATACCTCCTGACATCTAGATTCATTCTTGGCCAATAATAAAACCTTTGGACAAGCTCTTGATTTTTGGTGATCCAAAAATGACCACTCAATGCACCATTATGCTTTTCTTGTATTAAGTTCTCCCTAATAGAACCTCTAGGAACACAAAGCTGATTCCCCTTAAACAAAAGATCACTTTGCAAGGTATATTCAGCATATTTGCTATGGAAATGATTCTTATACTCAAGACATACCTTATAAATATCTGCAAAATCTTCACATCTGCATATAGATCCTTGAAGTGGTCTATTCCCATGCTCTTCAACTGAATTTCTTGAATGGTGAGGACTCTTCTGCTCGATGCATCAGCCACTTTGTTGAGAGCTCCTTTCTTGTGCTTGATATTGAAGGTGTAAGCTTGCAAGTACTCCACCCATTTCATGTGCCTGTGACTCAACTTCTCTTGTGAATTCAGAAAACTGAGTGCTTGATTGTCTGAGTACACAATGAATTCCTTGGGAAGCAAGTAGTGCCTCCATTTCCTTAGTGCTTGGACCAATGCATACATCTCAAGGTCATAAGAAGAATACTTCTTCTTGGCTTCACTTAGCTTCTCTGAATGAAAATCCACCGGTCTACCCTCTTGACTGAGAACAGCTCCAATAGCTACATTGCTTGCATCACATTCAATGGTGAATAGCTTCTCAAAGCTTGGCAACACCAAAACAGGTTGGGTAGCTATCTTTTCCTTCAGCAACTCAAAACTCTTGTTAGCTTGAGCATTCCATATAAACTTGGTTTTCATTCCTCCTTTAATGGTATCCAACATAGGAGCACAAATAGCACTAAACTATCTTATGAATTTCCTATAGTATTGAGCAAGACCATGGAAGCTTCTTACCTCTGTTGTTGTCTTTGGAGTAGGCCAATTGAGGATTGCTTCCACTTTGCTGCTGTCCATCTTCAAGTTGCCATGTGATAGCACAAATCCAAGGTACACCAGCTCTATTTTGATGAACTCACACTTTTCCAGATTGATCATCATCTTCTCCTCCTGTAGCTTCTTGAAAATCAACTCAATATGTTGGAGGTGCTCTTCTCTTGTTCTGCTATAGATTAGTATATCATCAAGATACACTACTACAAACTTGCCAATATAATCCTTGAGGATTTCATTCATGAGTCTCATGAATGTGGAGGGGGCATTAGATAATCCAAATGGCATAACTAGCCACTCATAGAGACCCTCATTGGTTTTGAAGGCTGTTTTCCACTCATCTCCCTCATGTATCCTAATTTGGTGATAACCACTCTTTAAATCTATCTTGGTATAGTACCTAGCTTCACCTAGACAATCCATGAGATCTTCAATCCTAGGGATAGGGAACCTATACCTGATGGTTATCTTGTTTATTGCCCTGGAATCAGTACAAAGCCTCCATTCTCCTCCCTTTTTAGGTGCTAAGACAGTGGGAACTGCACATGCACTAATGCTTTTCCTAATGAGACCTTGGTCAAGAAGTTCTTGAATCTGCCTGGCTATTTCCTCATTTTGTTGAGGTGTCATCTTATAAGCTTCTTTGTTTGGAAGGGTAGCTCCTAGTATCAAGTCTATTCTATGGCTTATGGCTCTTTTAGGAGGTAAGGTTGCTGGTTGACCACTACTTACAATACCTTCATAGGTCTGCAACAAGTCTTGTATCTCTTTGGGTAACTCTTGCTTTTCAACTTCCTTCTCTTTGCTTACCTCTCTTGGCTTGATCATTACTGCATAGCCAACTCCTTCTCCTTCTTCCAAGGCTTTTAAGAACTCTTTTTCACCAGCTATGAGTAGTTTAAAACCTGCTATCTGCACCTTTGTATCTTCTAAAAAAGACTGAATCTTGAAGGTTACATTGTCTTTCTTGAAGGTATATGAGTTCTTTGCTCCATCATGCACAACTTGGCGGTCAAATTGCCATGGTCTACCTAGGAGCAAGTGGCATGCATCCATAGGTAACACATCGCACAAAACTTTGTCTTTGTACTTGCCAATTGCGAACTCCACCCATGCTTGTTCATTCACCAAGACATGCTGACCCTTATTGAGCCATGTGACCTTGTAAGGATTATTGTGAGGTATTCTTGTCAATTTCAGCTTGCTGACTGCCTCCTCTAACACAATATTGTTAGTTGAACCTGAGTCTATGATGACCTTACACACTTTTCCCATCATCTTGCATTTTATCCTAAACAAGGACCTTCTTTGGCTTGGCTCTTCTTTAACCGGTTCTTTAATCAAAGTCCTCATCATGAGGTTCTCACCTTCCTCTGAGTTCAATGGTACTTCAGGTTGTTTATTTGCTGCAGCTGTCTCATCTTGAATCAGATTGGTTCTCTTATCTCCTCCATGAGAAGTGCTACCTTTCTCAGGACATCTATAGGCCGGGTGTCCCAATTGGTTGCAATGATAACATTTCATGTTGGTGAAGTAGCTGCCTCTTCCTTGTCCACCACTTCTTCCTCTGGAGCTGAAACCTCTTCCTCTACCACCTCTACTAGAACTTCCTTCTTGCTGTTCAGAAAATCTGACTTCTCCTTGGTCTCTTGATTCTGAGCTTCTTCCACTATAACTTCCTCTTTGTCCTCTGCTGTCTTTCCCTTTACCTCTACCTTTGGGGTTTTGTTCTTGCTTCTTTTTGCCTTTCTCCTCTATTTTCAAAGCCATTTGATAGCATTGGCGGACTATTTTGAAGTTTACCAAACTCATGTCTTCTTGAATAGACCATTTGAGTCCATTTAGGTACCTTGCTAACCTGATACTCTCATCTTCAACCACTTTTGATCTAAGGCACAATTTTTGAAACTCCTCTGTATAGGTTTGAACATCCATATCTTTTTTCCTCAGATTGTGTCTTCTCCTATGCAACTGGACTTCATAATCATTAGGGAGATAGGTCTGTCTTATCTTAGTTACCATTCCCTTCCATGAAACTATGGGACCTTTTCCTTCTTTCTCTCTTTCTGATTGTACAAACTTCCACCATGTGAGAGCTGCTCCTCTCAGCCTTGACTTGGCCACCTTTACCTTTTGGGCCTCTGTTATGCCATCACACTCAAAGTGATTCTCAATGCTCTCAATCCAGTCTACAACTGAATCAAGGTCCATTTGTCCACTGAAAAGTGCCACACCTTCCAATGCTTTACCACTCAAGGCCTACAATGCCTTCAAGAATGGTTCTTCTGCAAGAACAGGATCAGGCTTTGGAGCTTCCTCTTCCAATTCCTCTTCTTTTTCCTTGGCTTCTTGCTCTTCCTTCTGCTTTATCTTGTCCTTCACAGTATCTGTTGTCTCTTGGACTTCATCCAAGAGTTTCTCCATTTGAGATATCCTTTCTCTAAGCAACCAGTTGTCTTCCTCTTGCTCTTCTACCATTTTAGCTAGCTCTACATTTGTCACCATGGCTCCTTCCTCTGGTGTGTTCTCTCCTACTGACTCAGTGGGCTGAAACATTAATCACAAGCCTTGAATCAATCTATGCTCTGATACCAATATGGTGTGAGATAAGACCAAAGGTTGCTTGCACTATCTTGTAGAAGACTTTCCACTGTCACCTGCCTGGAACCTGCTACCAAGGGTTCTTGTTGAGCTTAGAAGACTATCCTAGTCCTGCTCCAACTCTTCTCAGAGAGTTCTCCACTAGTGCTTTACCTCTGGAAGACCCACACCTTCTTGCAACTGACTATTCTTCCTTGGACTTAGAAGGGTCTAAGTGCCAACTTCTCCATCTGACTTGAACTCTTTGCAGGGGAGATAGATGCTCTGTTTCCATGCATTTCACCTCCATTGGAATCCATCTTGGAGGTTCTACTATCCTCAAACCACCCGATCTCTAGATTTTACCTTGAGAGGGCCTAGTTTCCACTAGCCCTTACCAGTCACTCTTTTGCTTTTTCTGCCCAAATTCTCCACTGTACCTAGCAAAAAAATCACATTTCCTGACACCCTTTTCAGGATTTTAAATCTTCCACAAGGTTCTTGGTCTCTATCAGTAACGTACAGGTGATTCCTATGATCTTGGAGAGGAGGCCTAATTGCCCTATCTTCTAGGGTTTCACTATTTTTCCTTCAAAGTTGTTGTCAATGGATTGATTAAAGCTCCAATCCTTTTGCTATGTGGAGAAATTTTCTAGCCCTTTCTAGAACCGTACGGATTCCATACAGTAGCACCTTTCCCCTACCTAAGTTCTCAATTTTCTCTACCAAACTCCTAACCGGGTTACAATAGCTCGCCTAGGGTTTGGTTTTCAAAATGCTTGACTGCTTTTCCATGCTTCCTATTGCTAAATACATACAAATGACTAGCTTCCCTAACATTTCAATCCAGTCTCAGGGTGATCCCGTGGTTGGATTTCATGGGGATGCCATGGACAAAGCGGACTGTTCAAAAGGAGACAACAAACACCTAAATTCTACTTTATTTACACAAAAACACCTAATCTAACCCGAATGAAACTATTTAAAAAAGAAAGAATAATACTATTTGTTGTGTAAACACAATACCAATGCCAAATCAACGCATTTAACACATTAGCTATCACTGTTCTGAAAACACACGGGGTTTGCAGGGAAATACAAAAAATACAGAAATTTCTTATTCACACAAGCCAAAATCTGATTACAACTTCTCTATCTCTATCTACGAGCCACACCAATACTTTTTTTGATGCCTTCTCCATCATTCAAGGGCAGTTGATCGAGCCTTTCCCTGATTTCAAGGGATTCCCAATGCCAAGTAAGTTACATGCAACTTCTAAACTGCGGTCATGCAACTTTTACCAGCATCTTGTAACTAATCAATATGTTATGATCCTAAAGTTTAGGACCTCAACCTCCTTACTTCAAACTATCCACTCCTCAACAATCCTTTGGAATCTCTAAACAATGAGGATATGGCTTTGACATATTTAATGCTTTATGTTCTAACATAAACTGTCCCAAACTAAGTAAAGCCAAAATTTAATACCAATGCAATCTAAGATGACATTAATCCTAATGATTAACTCATCACACACCATCAAGACCTTCTAAGGTCCAAGAAAAACTCATCAACATCCCTGACTTGGCTAAGGTCAGTACAAGCCAAAATTGAAGACAAACAAAGTGGAGGTCAACCTAGGTGCTCCTGCACCATTGTTGCATCCATTTTTTAAATAAAGCATCTATAATTTGCTAGGTGAAATTTTCCATTTATTTAAAAATCAAAATGCATGGTATTGATATTTATTTTGCAATTGACAAAAAAGGTTATAGTGGGATTTTATTTTGAAATAAGGAGAACAATTAGAGGAATGATCTCATATAAGACAAAGCAAAGGAGTTAGATTTATGTAGGAGTTTCTCATTTGACAAAGAGAATGGTCATCCCAAACACATTAACATTTTTTTAATGGATGAATTATGGTTGCATCTTACATCTTTATGTTTGCACACTTTTATACATTTACTAACGATGCATTTAGATACAATAATGACTAAGATCTAAAGAGGTCATATTAGAGGCCGAAGGAAATGGAGGTAGAAGGACATCTATCATCTTGAGCTAGCTTCTCGCTCAAAGATGATTCCTTGAATGAGAAGTATTTATTTCATATCTATTCCTTTTACCTGAGCAAGATGGGGCACACAATCATTTTTAGTTTTTGGATAGTTGAATTCACAAACTTGGTGAGTTGTTATTGGTCCATGGATAGTTGAATCCACAAACTATCTATGGATAATTGAGTTTGTCTTGATCCATAGTTTTGCAAATGTGTATTTGTGGATAATTGAGTAAGTCTTGATCTACAAATGGAGGAGTATTCCTATGGATAATGGAGTGAGTTTCGATTTGTAGTTGGTTGGTGACTTTCTTGTGAATAGTGGAGTGTGTCTTGATTCATGGGTAAATGTTTCCAGAAAATCAAAATATTTATCCAGACATGAGGAGTTTGGATTGGTGTCGATGCAGAATTGGATAATCAAGACATTTTCCTAGACAAAGGAGTTTGGTTTGATGCTGATGTAGGGTTAGATAATCAAGACATTTTCCTAGGCAAAGGAGTTTGGGTTGATGATGATGCATGCTTGGCTAATCAGACCATTTTCCTAGACCAAGAAGTTTAGGTTGATGTTGAAATAATATTTTGGTTTTCTTTTTATAATGTAAACCTTAAGGGGGGGATATGTTATGAATTTAAGGTTTACACTTTTTAATTTTATTTTTGTTTTTCTATTGTGTAAACTTTAGGAGGGTTTGTTAGGAAATTAAAGTTTGCATTTAATAAATTAGTTATTAATTAGTTGTTAGTTTTAGGGAGTTATTCCTATAAGGAAATTTGGAGAGGTTATTCAAGGGACAATAATTGTTTTATAAAGCCAATGTATTGGATGTAATATGACACATGAACAAATATAATGAAATTATTCTTTAACTTTATTTGCAATGTAAATTTTTTAGCCATAATTTTTTTCAAAGTATTATTGACAATCTTGTGGAATGGTTTGCCCCAAAGACCCTTAAAGGAAAAAAAAGGTTAAGTAAAGGTAACTAGAAAGAAATAAATATTCCATCATAATAGCATTTGATCAAAAAAATGAGTGAAGCTTCTAAAAGGACTAGAATTAGTCAAAGATGAAAAAATTGAAGAATCATAAGCTTTGTGACATGTACACTCAATATAGGATATGTCATCCATACAAATGAAGGTACAAGTAGGTAATGTGCCTCCTTCACAATGTATGTGTGACAAGGTAAATAAGATAAATAATCTTTCACACTACTATCGCTCTTTCGAGAAGTGGGTTACATTAAATGATCAAGAAGGAGTGAAGTAAGAGTATCCAATATAGAAGAGAAGGTGATGATCAAATCCCTAAATCAAGAGTGCAAGAATATGTGGTGATATAACGCTTCTATAGAAAAAATGGTCCCATTTATGTGTGTTAAAATATCATAAGTGAATCAAGAATAAAGATATATGTCACATATCATGAAGTGTATGGACATGTTAAAATTAGTTAGGGAACCACTATGAATAGATGCCAAGAATAGTAGGCCATGAGAATCCATGATGTAAAAGAAAAGTTTTATCCAAAGATGCGGGGCTTGCCACCAAAATAAGCAATAAAGGCTCAAAACCCTAACAAAAGTATGAAAATGATATTAAAAGATGTATAGCCAAATTTAAATTATAATATTAGTCCTTTATCAAACCTAGAAAGTGCATAAAAAATATAACTTAAATCTAATCTAAGAGTGGTTATGGTGGTTGATAGATAGGAAGGATGAATATGCACCAAAATATTGAGGGAAAAGATAGATTAATGAATCTTAATACCACCAAATAAAGATCAAAGTAAATATAAGTTCTGTAATGGATTGATTGTGTTCACCAAAAATGTCTAGGAAAATAGTGTTTCCTTGGATTTACTCTAATCTAATCCAATAAAATGCACATACATAGGCATAATTAAGTTAAAAAAATAACAATGAGGTCGATATTAATATTTTGGTCATTTAAAATTGTTATCACGGAATCTAGCAGCGCTCGTTCCATGGATAACCCCCCTACGAAACTTGTCCGTTTCCTAGGATTCGTGAAGTTCAGGTACGCATAATGAAGTGATTTTCAAGCCACCTCGAAATGCATTCCAAAGTCTCGAATAGTCAATTCGAGCATTCCCCCATGTTCGCCTCGTGAAGACCTTCGAAACGAGCTCCTTCGCGAAGTCTCACTGTTCATACTTAGCGAATTGTGAAAAATGCAGTGGCACTGAAAAAGTGCGCTCCTGCCCTGAAGCCAAAATTGGCTAAGTCTGGAAAATGCAAGGGAGCTAAAATTTAGCGCCCCTGCATGAAGTGACTTTTTCCAAAATGTAATAGCTCTAAATTTTAGCGCCATTACACTTTTTCCTGACACTTAAACTTTTTCTGGCCCTGGCGCGTTTCTTCATCTTTTTCGCATTTTTCGTCAATCGTGCCACTTTTCGTGCCTAAATTTATTGCTCGACTTGAGTTAGGTTTTTGATTTTCCTTTTCACTTAAAAGTGTCTTTGTTCGCCACTTTCATTGTTTATGGTCTTTTTTCTTCTTTTCTTCTTGCTGGGCAAGTTCTTCTCAAGCTGCAATCACGTGTTTTGGAAATTCAAAGTTCTTCTCTAGCGTTTTTCGCATTTCATCTTTGTAAGTTGTTACCCTTGCTTTCTCTTTATTCTCCAATTTCAATGGCAACTCCATGCAAACAAACTTTGCCAACTCAGAGCGCCATTTCCATTCATCCCTACATTTGTTTTACCAAAAAATGTGCTCAAGATGTTGAAGCGCCAAAATTTAGCGCCATGACATGTTGAAAATGCCAGAATAAATTCTAACTCTAAAAAGTGCAAGGGCGCTAAAATTTAGCGCCCCTGCATCAAAGACTGAAATCTCCAAAAATGTAAGGGCGCTGAATATTAGCGCCCTTACACTTTTCACAATCTTTTTTCTGACTTAGTCATTTTTTGTGCAATGGAGCTGAATTTTAGCACCTTTACACTTTTCTTCCAAACTTAGTCATTTTTTGTGCAATGGAGCTGAATTTTAGCACCTTTACACTTTTCTTCCAGACTTAGTCATTTTTTGTGCAATGGAGCTGAATTTTAGCACCTTTGCACTTTTCTTCCAAACTTAGTCATTTTTTGTGCAATGGAGCTGAATTTTAGCACCTTTGCATTTTTGGCAGTTTTTATCTTAGTCTCTTCAAACTTGCTCTGTTTCCATTCCTAACCTTGTTCCTTCCGTTTTGTGCATCGTTTTGCATGCCTTGTCATCCGCTCCATGCTTTCTCAACATTGTTGCTCGCTTCACGCTTCCCAATGCTTCTTTTTCTGCTAACGCCTGTTGATTCACCATCCTTGCAGTTTCTCTCCAGATCTCGTCAAGTGATCCCGAAGGTGATGTCCTTTGATCTTGGTTCTTCCAAATAAAAATTTCATGCAGGAGACCAGGAAGAAGTATGAAGACTCTGCGCCCAAGCAAAGAAAAATGAAGAAGCTTCCTGTTCTCCAGTGTTAGACATTTCCGGTGCATCCCATTATGCTTCTTGTAAATATTTCGCGACATTTTCGAATGTCATTTTATAAATTGTAATTACACCAAGTCCAAAGATGTAATATTTTGAAAACAAATTACACTTTGACTTTGGTCAAAGTTAGGTGAGATCTCCTAAAATCGCTCACCTAACTTTCCCTAATTTTCTCAATCTCTTTCCTTCTTTTGCTCATCCCTCTTTCTATATAATGTGAGGGATTTTCATTGTAAATTATCTTTTAGTCTTTTGCAACGAAGTGCTGCCCTTTTGTAAGCAAACTTGTGAAACTTTGCGTTCATACTTTGTGAATGAGATTCAATCAATAAAGAAAAGGATTGCAAGCCAGACTTTGCATTGGATTCAATACTTTTGTAAGTTGATTTGATTTGGTAGTGATTAGTTCGAGGAATCTGAAAGACTCTAAGTGGTTGATGTAAACTTTGTGTTACATCTATTATTTAGATTGCATTGTTATTTTGTTTATCATTGGTTGAGTGATCTATAAGACTTTGCGCTTATAATCATTTATACTCTTGCATGTTCTTGTTGGATAATCTATAAGACTTTGTGCTTATAATTATTCATTCTCTTGGATACTTTGTCAAAGGATCTACAAGACTTTGTGCTTGTAATCGTTCGTGCTATTGACACTCTTGTTGGATGATCTACAAGACTTTGTGCTTGTAATCGTTCATGCTGTTTGAAGAATTGTTGCGTCTAAGAAGACTTTGTGCTTCTAATGTAGCAAACGGTACGTTTATGCAGATCCAACATTGATAAAGCTATGGAACGACTTTGTGCCTTCATGAGCTTTCCCTTTTTTTTTTATTTGTTTGTTGTTAATTTCTTCTGGTATCTCTACGCTTTGCTTTGACGAGATAGAGATATTGGCATTACTGCTAGTTGTTCGTTTCAGTTATCAAGAATTCGGAACTTCCAACACATGAAGCATTGTAAACATCTTCTCTGAAAAAAGAGAGAAGGATGAATGTAACACACCCCCCCACTCCGTGAATTTCGTGTACATTGTGTAATTACTTTTGTGATTTACTATTGTTTCTCTTAGTAGTAAGAAGGGCGCCTCCCCTTTCCGAGAGGAGAGATTCATATCTCACATAGTTGTGGCTGAAGTCCAAGTTGTGTAATCTGTCGAAAGTTGATTACATAATTTTCACCCAACACACTTCCACTAAGAATAGGATCTCCCTAAGTTGATCTCTCCTTTTCATGTCTAAGGATGATTTAGATATGACGAGGGCTACAACTCCCAAACCCCACAAAACAAAACAATAGATACCAGCATAGAATATGTGAGACATAAAATTTAACCTTCAATTATTTTTAGAAAATGAAATTACAGATTCAAAACTTACAATTCTATAGCCTCACAGGCTTATTACAACAAAATAAACTTTAAAAGAAAAACTATTATTCGGACCCACAATCTACACTAATGCAGACATCTTCATAATCCCTAATTAACCATTTTTATTTTACCCAATAACCACCCTAGAATGTCTTAGAAAGTTTAACTTTCCCTTTTGTTTTGGCACCAAAAGTCTCACAGTTTGATTTCTTTCCTAGGAAGAACTTAATAATGAAATTCACTTTTTAGAGGGGCAGCTTCGTAGGGCCATAGCTTTTGATCTGGGTGTCTAATTTGCTATTATAACATATCATTGGAAAGCTCTCAAAGATTTCTACAACATTGAACCCATCAGAGATCAATTCGTTAAATTTTTGAGTTGTTTTAGGGCTTCTAAGGTTTTCATATATGGATTTGAAGTTGCATTGGAGAAATTTCTCAAGACATAAACATTAATGTCTCTCAAACTGTGTAGGGTATTGAGATGATTCTTTTGTGACCGATTTTTTTTAGTTCTACTCCTTGGGGTAAATTTTTAGGTCCATATGAGCTCGTTTAGGCATATTTACTTGTCTTTTCCAGGACTTATGATTATCTTACACCCCTTAAGTGCCATCATGGGACTCAAAATAACTAAAGAAAATAAGAAGAAACATTTTTTAGGTGATGCAATATTTCCCTACACCAGTGGATGCTCCTACATCAAGATACATTTGAAGCCCCCTGGATCCATGCCTTCTCACTAAAAATTAGTGAAATGATGTGGGAGCAATGACTCCCAACTTTTTCCTCAGGTATTCAAACTGTTCCTTTGAAAGAGACTTGGTGAAAATGTTAGCCACTTGTTCTTTGGTGGGAATATACTCCATGCTAACTTCTTTATCTACAACCTTCTCCTTAATGACATAGATATGTGTTTGGTTCTAGAGTGCATCACTAGATTCTTTGAGATGTTGATGACACTTGAATTGTCACAAAGAATGTAGATAGGTTCTTTGTACTCTACCTTAATGTCCTTAAGTGTCTACTTCATCCAAAGGATTTGAGTACAACAAGATGCTATAGCCACATATTCTGCTTCTACTATGGATAGAGTAATTGATTCTTGATTCTTACTCATCCATGAAACGAAGTTTTTTCATAGAAAGAATGCTCCTCCACTAGTTCTTTTCTTGTCATCTATACTTCTAGCCCTATCAACATCAGTATATGTGGTCAAAGTGAAATATTTTCTTTTGGGGTACCATAGCCCATAGTCAACCATGCTTTTGATGTATCTAAATATCCTTTCTTCTATGTTGACATGAGATTCTTTTGGTGCAACCTAAAATCTTGCAACCATGCATACTACTTGCATAATATCTTTTCTTGATGCAATTAAGTATAGCAGGCTTCCTATCATTGATCTATACATAGTCTGATTTTCCTTAGGTGACTCATTTGATTTACTTAATTTACAACCAGTTATCATGGGGGTACTAACTAGTCTACTATCTTCCATCCCAAACTTATTAATCATTTCCTTAGCATATTTAGTCTAAGATGAATATCCCATTTTCTATTTGTGTATTTGTAAGCCAAGGAAAAATGATAACACTCCTAGCATTGACATCTCAAATTCATCTTGTATGTGTGTGGAAAATATTTTACACATTCTATCATTGCTACCACAAAAAATGATATCATCTACATAAACAACAACTATCAAGTGCTCACCTTCTAATTTGAAGTATAATTTTCTGTCTGCACACCCCTTCTTGACACCTTGGTGCTCAAGATATTTGTCTAACCTAGAATACCAAGCTCTTGGTGCCTATTTCAGACCATACAATTCCTTCCTCAAACCAAAAACATAATCTTCTTCTTCTGAGAGTTGAAAACATTTAGATTGTTCAATGTATACTTCCTCTTCAAGGTTTCCATTCAGAAATTCAGATTTAACATCCATTTGATATACCTTGGATCCATTGTAAATTGAAAAAGCAAGAAACATTCTAATGGATTCTAATCTTGCAACTGGCGCAAATGTTTCTTCAAATTCAACTCCTTCAACTTGTTTGTACCCTTTACACACTAACCTTGCCTTATTGCTAACAACAATTCCATCTTCATTTAGCTTATTTTTGAATACCCATTTGGTGCCAATTATGTTTTTTCTTGATGGTCTAGGGAATAACTCCCATGTCTTGCTCTTCTCAATCTGATTGAGTTCCTATTCCATGGAATTTATCCAACTTTCATCCTTGTTGGCTTCAACAAAACTCTTTGGTTTGATCTAAGATAGGAGAGAAAAATTTACTTGTTTTTCATTCCTTGCAAGTCTTCTCTTGGTATGACTCCTTCATTTTTATCACCAATTATTTGATCTACAAGATGATCCTTTTTCACATATTTTGTAGGGGCTCATTCAATATCCTCCTCATCTTCTTCTTCTTCTTTTTCCTCTTCAACTGTTGGACCTGCATCATCATCTTCTAATTCAACCTCAAAATTATTTTTGCTAGGCTTACCCTGACATGCATTTTCATCAACCTTAAAATTAATGATTTCCACAATCTTGTGCAACCTCTTGTTATAGCTTTGTAAGCTTTACTTTGATTGGAATATCCTAAAAATATTCCTTCATCACATCTTGAATCAAATCTTCCCAAGTCTTAATCATCCATTTTAATGTAGCATTTTCTACCAAACACCTTGAAGTACTTGACTGATGTAGGCTTTCCATTCCACAATTCATATGGAGTTCTCCCATTGACTGCTCTTAGAAGAGCCATGTTTTGAATATACATAGTAGTTTGAACTACTTCCTTCCAAAAAGTATCTATAAAATTTTCTTCATTTAACATGGCTCTAGCCATTTCCTTCACAATCCTATTTCTCCTTTCTACTACACCATTTTTCCATGGTGTTATTAGTGCTGAATATTGTCATTTAATTCCATGATTTTCACAGTGTTCTTTGAATTCACTCGATGTAAATTCTCCCCCTCTTTCTAATCTGAGACACTTAATTTTTCTTCTAATATCCTTCTCTACCAATTTCTTTTTGAAAATTTTAAACTTCTCAAATGCTTCAGCTTTCTCCTTTAGAAACATGACCCAACCCATTCTAGTATAATCATTAATCAGGAACATAATATATCTCACCTTGCAGCCTCCTTGTCCTTGTTGGACCAAAAAAATTAGTATGAACTATTTCCAAAGGTTTTTTGGTTGAATAATCCTTTATTAGAAAATTAAGCCTTGATTGCTTTCCTTTCCGACACCCTTTGCAAATTGAATTTTTAGGCTTTGCAATTTTAGGCATGTTCCTAACCAATCCTTTTGAGCTTATTTTACTAAATTGTCAAATTTTACATGCCCTAATCTTCTATGCCACAACCAACTCTAATTTTCTTGGCTAATTAAACAATTGTGACCTTTTACTTCACAAAGGTTGTAGAGATTACTATCAGTCCTTACTCCTTGTCCAATTTTCTTTCCACTCTTTCTTGTCTTATAGCCTTCAAGCCTTCAAAGTTAAACACAATTTTGTACCCATTGTCACACATCTAGCTGACACTAAGAAGGTTATGTTTTAAACCCTCAACATCTAGAGGACATATTTTGTCTTATTCTTTCCATCTAAGCTCAAAATCCCTTTACCACAAATTTTGATAGCAATGTTGTCACCTAAACCTACTGACCCTTCTTTACACTTCTTGAGTTTAATGAATTTTCTTTTATCTCCAGTCATATGCTTGGAACAACCACTATCAATCACCCACAAATTTTGTTTATTTTCATGCAGTGTTGTTTGGGAAATCATAGATTGATGTTTGGGAAATCATAGATTGAGTGGAACTCTGATATTTTCCCTTGCACACTTTCTTAGGTTTTGTTTTAATTTTCTCTTCTTTTTTCTCAGAAACCTTAATTTTGTTTTACATTTTGGGGGGTGAGTTTTTCTTCTGAACATTTGGTCTAATAAATTTAGTTCTACAATCTCTAGCTACATGACCAAAATTATTGCAATTGTAACAGACTACATTGATGTCAAATAAGGGAGCAAATGGATTTTTTCTTACAAAATTTATATTTCTCCTTGGAATAACTTTAAAATTTCTAGCCCTATGACCAAAATGATTACAAGTATAACAATACCCATAGAAATATGATGAGTACATCGTCATGGCATTTTCTTCATCTGAGTGTGCAAATCTTCTTTTTCTTGGCTTTCTTGAATAATGCACTCTTGTAAAACCTTCATCATATGTCCCTTTTGTGTTCTACTTCTTCTTTGGTTGAGCGGGGAAGTGTTGTTGTCTTTCTCATCTTCAATCAACTTCCTCTCTATATTAGATGTTTAGAAGTTATTACAATAGATTTCTTTTCAGCTTTAAAGACATCCTTATTGTTAGGTTTCACATCATTCAAGATTGCATTTTCTTCAACCTTGAACCTTTCGTAGTGTTTTGTAGAGGCGTCAACAAATGAGCTCTTTCCTTTCTGTAATCCTAAGCCAAATTTTTCTTTACTTGTTGGTTTTCACATACTTATCAACTCATTTATAATGTTTGAACCACCTTTTAATTTTTGACCCTTATTAATCTGCCCATTGGCTTTCTCCAATTCCTTTCTTAAGGAAACTATTTTTGCTTCAAGCTTCAAACATCTATCCACTTCAGATTCTAGTTTGGATCTCATTACTTCTTCCATTCTTTTGGATTCCTCTAGTTGAAGTTTCAAGCTTACTACCAACTAATTAGATTCCTCAATATCTTGGGTTAGCTTTTCATCCTCTTTTTGAGCACGTTTTTTCACTTTCTTGTTTTCCCTTTTAAGATCATCAAACTTATCTCTTAGTTCATAGATATCTTCAAGTGCACTGATCAAATCCCCATTAAGATTAATGATTGCTTCCACTTCTTCTTCTACACAGAGGTCTTCGACTTTCCCACCCTTCTGATCCTTTGAGTCCTATACCATAAAGAGGAATTCTTCCTCATCTTCTCTTCTGAACTATCATTGGCATTAGATGAATCACTTTCTTCCTAAATGTATAGGCTCTTCTTTTTCTTTCCAAAACCCCTTTGTTTAGGATTAAAAGGTTTCTTCTTATTGCTATATCCTTCTTGCTCAACATTATCTTCTTTATTATAAGGGAATTTAGAAGCAAAGTGACCTATCCTACTACAGTTAAAACATTTGAAGGGAAACTTACCTTTATACTTTCCAGATCCTCTCTTCATCTTTCATATGAAGTTTGCTTATTCCTCATCAACCTCTTCATGGTCTAATGTAGTGGCTACCAATTTTTCTTTCTTATTTGCTTCATCATTTTCCCTTTTTACAACCTTGAATGTAGCTTCTCTTTTGGATGGCTCAACATCTCCCATTATCATCTCATATGTTGTAAATATACCATGTAACTCATCAAGGGTGAGATTATCCACTACTCTTCCTTCGTCAATTGCAAAGATCTTGGGGTCATATCTATTTGTCATAGACCTTAGAACTTTCAACAAAAAAACATCTTCTTTTACTTCTTCTCCAAATCCTCTGATAGAGTTTACTACATCATCAACTCTTAGAAGGTAGTCTACAATATTCTCCTCTTCATTCATCTTTAGACCTTCAGATTTGGCTCTCAGTACTTGGAGCTTTTCCAACTTCACCTTTTCATCCCATTCATAGATGTTTTTCAAATTTTCCTAGACATCATATGTAGTTTGACAATGCATAACCTTGCCATACACAGAATTAGATAAATTATTCATGATGGCAAACCATTCTTGTTTATTATTCTCATAATCCTTCTTTGCAACAACATCAGTGGGAGGAGTAGGAGGGGGGTATACTTATTCTTGACTGACATCCACACATCAAGTCCTATAGATCCAAAATATCCCTTCATCAAGGAGCCCCATTTAGCATAATTTGTTTCATCAAACCTAGGTGGCTTGTTAGAGCATTTCTGATTGTTCATTGTGTTCACACCCACACAATCTACCCGAGTTGATTAAGCTTCACCTAGGGAACCTATGGCTCTGATACTAATTGTTGGAACACAATGGACTATTAAGAGGGGGAGTGAATCAGTAGATTTTAAATTTTATCACTTATAACTTAGAGCAAATTTGTTCATTAACCTCTTAATGTGTAGATAGAGACTTAACATGCAACTACATGATCAAATACACACACACATTCATCATATGACACCAAATATGCATGGAAAACCCAAGATTCAGAAATACCATAGTGAGCATAGCTACTAGGATCTACTCTCCTAATCTAGCCTCACAAATAAAACTTTTGTTACAATGTTTAGGGCACCAACCTAAGGAAGCACAAAATCCCTGATTTAGAAGCCACATCTCGAAGAATGCACCAACACCCTACACTGAGCACCAACTTAGCAAAAATGAGGTAACCACTCTTACAACATTAAAAAGCTCATATATGCATTCGATTGGTTCCACATAACTTTATCATGCATCATTATATCAAATGCATAATCTCTATTGTTGATGTTGCATTCTCAACAACTCACCCTTTGCATTTCTCTCTCTCTGCTCTCTTCTTCACTTCTCTTTCTATCTTGCACTTTACTTTATTTGCTTCTACAACTTGCTCATAAACATATCCCTTCTTTTTTAATACACCGGATTCAATGAGAAAAACCAAAACAAAAAGCACAAACTATATTAGAATTTTTGATTTTTGTCCGGTTCACCTTGTTCAAGCTTAGTGAATTTTTCTTCTACAATCACATTTTCTACACTCTATTGCTCTCTCACTCTTCTACTATATTCTCTACAACTTCACTTTTCTTTGCAAACCTTCTTATTCTTCTCATCACCGACCCACACCCTGACAACCTCAAGATTCTCTCACATCCAAATCATCTTGAATCTCATTTTAGGGTTATTTTTCCCACTATCTTCTTTTGGAAGATTACTACACCAAGCCATACCCTCATTAATTTCTATCTCAAAAAATCTCCTCAGATTAGTAATTTGTAAGCCCTAGATTAGATACACATTTTTAATGCATTCCTCTAATCATGTAAGATTTGAACCCAATCACTGACCACTTAACACTTTGTGCCACCATTATACATCTCAAATCACCAATTAAATCACTTGTTGGAGCAGGTAGACCAATTAATTTCATTCTTTGGGTCGGGTGCCATTCAGAAACCACTTACACAAACTTAACTGTTTGAAACTACTACCTTGAAATTATGATCATTGACCTTGTCACTTCACGCCATGGTGATCCCACAATAGTGGTTTATAATTTTTGGCCAAAAAAAACACTGAAATATTTTTTTCTAATTAAATCTTCACTTTCAGGCACCTATAGCAGCTAAACCGTGAGGAATTTGAAGATGATGCAAACTAGAGTTTCATGAAATTTTTTCTATAGATTCTAAATATATATTTTTTCAAATATTTTGGAATCATATTGCACATCTTTTGCCATCTCCCTCAAAAACTAGTTTTTTTCAGAAAACAACATTTTTAAGGAGTGATGCTCACCGTATAACGCATAAATTTTTTTTCCATGAAGGATTAAATTATAATTCTTTCGAATTTAGATTTGTAACTCTGATTTCTAGTGATTCCACTTGATTAGATAGTTTTTTATTGAATATTTTTTCCTAAATCAAGTTTCAAAGTAAAAACAATTACAATTCAGACATAGGCAGACCATATAATGCGTAATTTTTTTTGTATGTATCAATTTTTATTTTTTTTGTTGCATCAAGGACTTCAATATCTGGTGCACTCATATTTTTCATTTTTTTTTTATAATCTTTTATTTTTCCACATGTGTAGAACAAAGAGCTTCATTTTTGGTGAAAATCCTATGTTTAATAAAAATTAAAAAATAAATAGATAATAAAACCAAAACATATTAAAATTATAGTCGTTGAATAGCTGATTCTGAGGACTAACTGATTCCAATTGTGTTTGTGAAGTCTCCACCATTTTCATCCTCAACCCAAGCTTCAAAGGGAAAAAATTCTAGTTTTTTTATGCTAGAGAGCAGGGAGGTGGGAAAGGGGGGGTTTGCTCGAACCAGGGGGTTCAAGCTAACTCCCTTTCAAAAGGGGGTTTTCATTGTTTTTTTTGGAGGGATGGGGTCCACCTTGCATTTAACTGGTTCGTATGAACCAAGGTTCATTCGAGCCCTTTTTTGGTTGGCTCAAACCAAAGGGTTCATTTGAACCCTTTTTTGGTTCGTTCGACCCAAAGGGTTCATTCAAACCCCAAAAACCAAAATTTTTTCAATGGGGTCACTTTTTGCCACTTTTCCTTCCTCACTCAAATTGTAAACCACTTTTGTGGGTTTACCTACCATGATCCAAGGTTTGTCATCACAACCGCGTGATCGATCTTCCTTTAAACAAGCATCGTCAATCTTTGTATGTAGCATATTACCGTATCAAGCTAAGTTACATTATTGTCTTTCCGATAGACACCATTCACTTTGATAAGTTTCCTTCCACATGAGTATCCACATCATTTCCATGAAATTCACAAAAAGGATGTGAATTTCCAAAAAAATCAATTGATCTTTACCACTTGTCGTTACACATCACCAACTATCTTCATCACTCCCTAGTCAGGTCCCACCAAGTGATTGCCATGCATTGTTGTGTTGAAGGGACATCCAAGTAGCTCCCACTGAAATTTACTTTTCACTCTGATGGGTCCCTAATGGAATGTCGAAGGGACCAAACCAAGAGTCTCTTTGAACTCCACTAGTCACTCCAATGAAGAGCCATCAGTATATTGTGGGGACACCAAAATGCCTCTCTTTGAATCAACATTGTCTCATCAATAGATCCACCATTCTTCATATGCTACCATTATCTTATATGTTATCATGACACCTCATCTTTCCTCACCACATGTACATAGCTGATTTCATCACCAAGACTCATTGACTTCGTGCACCATCCCATCTTCTTGCTTGCAGCCATAGAATTGCTAAGGCTAGATCTCCATCATTGACCAAGCCATCATAACCATGTTAGAGAGACATAAAACTTGCTCTCTTCAAAAGAAAACTGTCACCCTGACCACTTCACAACAAATATGTGAAGCGATAATCACCACATCGAAGGGACCGATGAAATAGTCACGTTGAAAATACAATGTCACCTTGATGTGATCCTTAGACCTCGACATCTACCCATCACTACATTGAATGGACACATGCTTGACTCCTACTAACATTTTACCATTACCCCAAAAAAAATACACAGACACCACTAATCGGAAGGCTAGACACAAGGGTTGGTCACTGAATGAATGTAATAGGCTTAAGTTATCACTTAAGCTACCTACAACTGCCAAACACAAGTCACTGAAAAATTATCTAATTTTTTTATCACCATGACTTTAGCAACCTTAGGGTTTATGTAATAAACGCTAGCATCACCCAAGAGAAAAATAATTCATTTTGAGAGTATCTCTCAACTTTTGAACCCACAAGGCACATTTCTAGAAAGCTCTCGAAGAACCCATAATGAATCTTGTTGAACATTCAGAATACTGAGACGGTGCGTGAATTAGTATTCTATAAAACCATAATAAAATCCACTTAAACATTATCACAATTCTGAATGAATTAGAAGGAGAGAATATAGAAACAAGTGAATGTAGCCATACACATGAACACCAAGATTTTTACTTGGAAAACCCAAAATTGGAAAAAACACTATGAGGTTAAACTCACAATATATAATATTCAGATGAAAAATATTATGGGGCTCACTGCTAGGACTCACTGTCCTTAAAAGGCTCATTTCCTAAGTACAAAAGATGGCTAACCGCCAAGATACAATGATAGTGGCTCATTTCCAAAAGATTGAACTAATAGTATACACCTTCAATGTGCAGGGTTCATTTCCATTGAAGCTCAAAATAAGAAGTGTTGCCTCACATAGTAGTCGCTCAACAAAACTGCACTAGTCACAATTGATAAAGCATTTAGGCTTAGATCTTCTCCTCTTCGCATTTCAAATACACTCCTACTTCTCACACTCACTCACACTTCTTGTTCCTCAAAACATCTTATATATATACGTACATCTTAATCATCAATTAGGCTGGTCTAATTAGATGAACACAAAAATAATCAAAACCTTGTTTGTCGGCACCATATAAGATTTGAACATTTTATTCATGTAGTGCATTATACCAAGTCAACTATCATCCATAAAGCATAACTAGTCTTCATAATATATTGCATACGTTGATTCAACCAAGACTAGAATACAACTCTCCAAACCAACAAATAATCCTCAAAGAAAACACCTTCCATATTTGAGAACACATTAATTTCCCATCATACTACCAACATAGAGACTATCAACAAAATTGCAACATAAGAATGTTCATCTTAGTAGAATGTGGAGTCTCCCACACAGTATGCCACACACATAACAATAGTAGGATACAGAGTTAAACTTCGTTAGAGATAAATTTCTACTCACAACAAAAGACATCTCAAGATCTAGGATATAGCTATCTGAATGAGTCAAGAAAACATGTTTAAGAAATTAGAGTCATTTCATATCTTGTGGTGAATTCCAGACTCAAATACCAACACATTGTTCCATCACAAAAGGGTATTACCGGCAAAGAACAACTTCCAGTAAACCAAGCAAACTTCCCATATAGTAATCACCATTTTGACATCAATGACAACATAGGAACAACCAACACAATCATCCATACTTCAAGCTCATGTTGCAAGGATTCCAACAATCTCCCCCTTTGGCATTGATGGTAACATGCATGACAAAAACATTTTCTGGTATACCATGACTAAATACTCTAAATACTCTAAATACCCCCCCTATCAAAGTTGTTCTTCACAAAAATGTTTTTCCTTTGTCTCTCTATCTCTCCATCTCTTTATCTCTCCCTATCTCTATTTCTTCCCCTTTCACATCAATAACAAAGGGAGGGGTCTAGTATATATTTAAATATGCATCAAAGTGTAACCAAAAAGATATGAACACAACCTTGAATTAACCCAAAGAACCTCTAAGACTCTTTAGGATAGCCTTCCATGACGCTTTACCTTCTTCCCATGAACCTTTTGCACTTACAAGAGTCTTGTAAAATAGCTCAAGTTTAGTTAAGGACCATTTGTTAAAGTATTGTGACTAAGATCAATCTCTAATAATTCACCAATACAACCAAGAGCACTAGGAAAAAAATTATGTATGAGTTTAATCATGTCTCTAAGTGCCACAAACTTCTTGATAACATCTATCCTTTGATCATGTAGAGAAAAGAATTTGTCCTAAAGTTGCACAATGTAGGACCACCTATAATTATCTTTATCTTTTGCTAACATGTATGTATCTTCTTGAGTGCTTAATCGATACCCACTCTCATTTCTCATATCCAATGTACTACCAGACCAATCTAGGCAAAAAGAAAGTAGTTCTTGTGCCTCTTTTTCATAGCCTTGTACACTCTCCAATTCCTTCATCACTCGACTATGTGAATTTGCACATTTTCCTTCAATATCTTCTAAATTTCCTTCATCAAACTTGATTCTAGCATACACTTCAAGTCCAAAGATGTAGACCTTCAAAAAATTAATCATGCCACGAAGATTCTCCACAACAGAAATAGATGAATCAAAATTAGCATCAAGAATAACCTTATGCAATTATTCCAAAGCTCTCTGAGTATTTATTCTTTCATGCTCATGTTCAAGCTTACTTCCTTTTGCAATTTCTTGCTTAACAACACTCTTCCTTTTCTTCCCTATTCCGGTCATGCTACCAGAGGTACCTTCTACATTGAGATTCTTAAGGATTTCCAAAAGAATTTTAGTATAGTTATCAACTTTAGCCTCTAGCACTTCATAGTCCAATTCAAATATCCAAACTAACCTTGATTCAACTACTTCCTTGTGACAAAAATCTATAGATACAAGAAAATTTATGCTTTCAAAGTACCTTTCCACAACACTTACTAGAATCCTAAACCTTTTGTTTATCCTCATCTGAAATGTTCCAAAGAATGTAGCAAGGGTTGTCTCTTGTTCATATGAACTACCAATATTTATCATTAAGTTCCTAATTTGATTGGAAATAGGATCTGAATTTTACCATTCTATCCTTCCTATTACCAGTAATTCTCTCAAAAATAAAAGAGCAAACAAACAACCAAATTTCCATACTAGAATGTATTCTTCTTATTATTCTTGATCTCCTTTAAATTCTTCAAAAGATTTATACAAAGTAATTCACAAAAGTCATATTACATACCTCTTTAATCATATCAACAATAGTAGAAACCATAAGGTCATTGTTAGGGATACAAAATTTGTGACCGATGACCATAACAACATACCTTATTACCAGATCAACCATCAATCTCAAATCAATTTCTTTCCCTTTAAAATTTCTTTCTCATCCATAACCTTTAGTTTGGGAACTAGTCTGGAGGAACACAAACTAGTTACATCTCTAATAGCTTCTCTAGAAATCAAATGTTCCTCATCTATCCACAGAGAATCATTATGAATCCTACTCAATGCTATTCGAATATACTTCTTCTCAAATTGAAACAAGGGAACTTTCCTCCAAACATCCAACTTTTTCTCAACTAATACTTTGTAGGCATCATGGCTCTCTTTCAATTCACTTTCCCAAAGCATTTTCAACTGAACTAATGACATCTCTTCTATCTTACTGTAAACAAATGCATAGATATCTTTTGTAGGAAACACTCTTAGAGGGATGCAAGATAATGAATCAACATACTCTTCTGACATATTCCTCAAATATCTCTTCTACCTAAATTTATCCTCACATTTCACAACCTTTGAATTATCCATTATAGCAATAAAAATGAAAGATTGTGCAAATAGGAATACCTCTAAAAATGCCAACAAGAGAGTATAGATATCTTTCTTTTGGAGCTCACTTTGAATCTGTTTGATATCTTCTTCAAACCCTAAAAATCTCAATTGCCTTTTAAACTTCCTTTGCATGCTTCTCTAAAAAATGCATAAGCCTTTAAAATTATCTAAATTTATTCCTTCCATTTTGAATGATTTTGCAATAAATGCTTCAACTTGTAGGTAGATTGCCTTGAGAATTGTGTATGCCTCCAATCTTTCAAATTTTGCAGACTTCATCTCTTACACATGTGACTAATAAAAATACCTTATTCTTGTCACCACATTAAATATACTTCTGTCATGATATGAATCAAGTACCAATGAGGGGGTTTATTAGATTTTTTAATGATTTCTCCCCATTAGCCACTGCTTTTATTTATAAATTGATAGGAGTATCTACACTGATGACTCCTTTCTCAAAATCCTTTTCATTTCCTTTCTTGCTTCTTTCAGATCAATGATTTGATCATTCTTCTTCATTGGATAGATATTTTTAATTCTTCCACTATTACTACCAAGGTGTTCTTAATTGCTACACTTATAACAAGAAAAAAAATTCTTTCCATTTTCCCTTTTATCTAATAGACTAACTTTATATCCATTCTTCTTGCTCTTAGAACATTTGTCATAGAATGATAAAGAATAATTCATTTTACATTTGTATTCCTTTTCCTTATGACCAAATTTCTTGCAAGAATAACAAACACCATTGAAGGATAAATACCTTTTAGCATCATGTCATTTGACAAGAATTTTTTTGGAATTGCTTCTTAGCTCCTTTATTTGTCTATTTTTGTACCATGTCTTCTTACTAGTGGATTTCTTTGCTTTAAAATTATAACCTTCTTCAAACCCTAGACCACTCTTATCCATTTTTGGTATTTCAGAGGTAATCAATTCATCAAGCATTGTTGAGCTTATCTTAAATTTTTCTTCAAAACTTATTTCCTTTTCTAGATCATATCTAAAGATTTCCACTTCTTCTTTTAACTTTATTTGTTCATCCATCTTCCTTTGAATTTGAATTTCTTGACATTCTTCAATTCTTTTCTTCTCATCCAATTGTTATAGCAAGCTAGAGATGATTTCTTCTCCTTCAACCAACATATCACATGCTTCAACACTTTTTCTTTGCATCTTTTCGATGTACTCATTTTCTTTCATCAACTTGTCCTTCATATCTTCCATTTCTTATGAATATTCGGCAAAGACTACTTTTGAAGGAAAAAAATTCTCATACTCAAATTTCGAGACATTCCTTAAGCTGTTAGGCTTCTTCTAAGGAACCAAGCTTTGATACCAATTTTGGAACATCTGGAATACTAAGAGGGGCGTGAATCACTATTCCATAAAACCATAATAAAATCCACTTAAATATTATCACAATTTTGATTGAATCAGCAAGAGAGAACATAGAAACAAGTCAATGAAACCATACACATTAACATCAATATTTTTACGTGGAAAACCTAAAATGGGAAAAACCACGGTGAGGGTTAACTCATAATATATTATATCTGGATACAAAATATTACAGTGTTCACTGCCAGGACTCACTGTCCTTAAAAGGCTCATTGCCTGAGTACAAAAGATGGCTAACCACTAAGATACAATGATAGTGGCTCACTACCAAAAGATTGAACTGATAGGATACACCTTCAATGTACAGGGTTCAATTTGACTGATGCTCAAAATAAGAAGTACTACCTCACATAATAGTCGCTCAACAAAACTGCACTGATCACAACTGATAAAGCATTTAGGCTCAAATCTTCTCCTTTTCACATTTCACATGCATTCCCACTTCTCAAACTCACTCACACTTCTCATTCCTCAAAACATCTTATATATATACAAATACATCTTAATCATCAATTAGTTTGGCCTAATTAGATGAACACAAAAATAATCAAAAACTTGTTTGTTGGGATAATATAAGATTTAAACATTTTATCCACATAGTGCATTATACTAGTTTGGCTATCATCCATAAAGCATAACTAGTCTTCATAATATATTGCATACATTGAGTCAACCAAGACAAAAAGAAACTCTCCAAACCAACAAATAATTCTCAAATCAAACACCTTTCGGATATGAGAACACATTAATTTCCCATCATACTACTAGCATAAATACTATCAGCAAAATCATAACATAAGAATGTTCACCTTAGTAGAATGTGGAGTCTCCCACATAGTATGCCACACATAGAACAATAGTAGGATATAGAGTTAAATTCTATAAGAGATAACTTTTTTCTCACAACAAAAGACATCTCAAGATCTAGGATATTGTTATTTGAATGATTCAAGAAAACATGGTTAAGAGACTAGAGTCATATCAAATCTTGCGGTAAATTCTAGATGCAAATACCAACACATTGATCCATCACAAAAGGGTATTACCAGTAGAGAACAACATTTGGTAAACTAAGTAGACTTTCCATATAGTTATTACCATGTTGACATCAATGCAAACATAGGAACAACCAACACAACCATCCATACTTCAAGCTCATGTTGTAAGGCTTCCAACAAATCTAACCTCTATTTCACCACAGTTCTCACCTTTTAAGATCAATGAAAATAATTTTCCAACAAAACTATCACACTCGGATACGAAAATTTTTAGTTTGATATGTTATGCTATTAGATGTTCTTTATTAAAAGTATTACAGTGGTTTGCTTCTTTGATGCCTCCCTAAAGAGGAAATACCCCTTGGCCTTAAGGAAGCCCACTCAAGCTCCGAGGGTGGACATTTTGGTGGTAAATATATGGTGTGAAAATAGATTCAAATGGGATACTTTTGCAAATGATGGAGAAGGAATACTTTGAATTTTTCAAGAAGTATCCTTAATAGCAACAACATAGTCATCTTATCCATGATCCTTCTCAAGAGATTCAAAATTAGGCCTCTCCTTGGCCATTCACAAAATGGGGGTTGGACATTGTTGGTAAATTATCACTTCTTCTAAATGACTTGTCTTTATCATCACCACTTCAGATTACTTTATGAAATGAGTTGAATCTATTCAGCTTTAGTCCATGAATATTGAAGCCATGTATAGCTTTCTTTGAAATAATATCATTGCTCACTTTGGATTTCCTTCTATCCTTTTAGTTCTTGGAGAAGTTTCATATTCAACATCAATTCTCTACACCATGCTTTCCTCAGTCAAATGGTCAAGCTAAAGCATGTAATAAAACTCTTGAGCTCATTCTATAAAAAATAGTTAAAAGACATGGTAAATTTTTACATACTCAATTAACATATGCCTTGTAGGATTATCACATGAGTGTTCAAATAGGAATGGGAACAACATTGTACAACCTTGTGTATGGTATCAAGGCCATCATGCCTTTAAAGTTGGAAATTCCATCTTTATGAGTTTCCACTAAAGCATTAATTGATGATGAAACTTACCGTGCTAATCATTTGCATAAGCTTGAGTTGCTCGATAAGTGTTGGTTGCGGGCCCTTGACCACTTTAAAGCTTATAAATAATCACTCTCTAAACACTATAATTAGAGTGTTCTCCCTAGGACTTTCAAGGTAGGTGACTTGGTCCTCTATGAGAACCAAAGAAATATAAATGTGCCACCTATTCAAAAAGGAAAGTTCAATCCTAATTCGTTATTCCCTTACATTGTCATCTCTATGTATGGTTCTAGTGCTTATGGAGTGTCATTTATCAATGGAACGCCTCTAAAATAACTTGTTAATAAGATGCATCTTCACTGATACTATGCATAGTGTCTCTTGCATCTCCTGTGCCAGTTGTTGTTGCTGCTAAGACAAGGATGATGACTACTATAGGTGGTGGTGTTGTTGCCATGAATAGGACAACAAGCAAAGGAGATGAGAGACTCCACTACTGGCTTGATCTCTATGTTGCTACCTCTCCCTCTTATTCACTGCCACATAATCTATCTCCTCCTCCTCTTGTTGGTCTTGCCTAATCCTAGACATTGGTGTCACCTTTGGGGTGCCATCTGTTAAGAAAATTGGAGCAAGCTTATGCTACAACCACCAATTCTTGAAGCCACTCATGATGCCTACACCATCTCTAGGAAACATCAAAGGCTGATCTTGATCCTCCACCTCATCATTGCTTGAAATGATGTGTGTGATGGTGGGACATCGGTGATCACCTGGCCTCATGACACTCCTCACTGCCAACACATATGATGTCAGTGTTAGTGGAATTGTTTGTATAATTTCAAACCCTCACATAACTCACTTCCAATAAAAGGGAATAATGAAAATGTAGAAACTTAAAATTATCCTGAATGGTATTACACACTTGAATCTTGTCACTAACATCATTTCATCCTGAATTCACCTTCTTTTCACTTGTTTGATTAAATAAGCCTAGTTATTTAATTAAAGACATGATTTTCATCTATTAATATAATTGATCTAATTAGGTTAATCTACCCCCTTTCGCATTCACCTTTCGTCTTGTTTAATTGAAAAAATCAAATTATTCAATTTAAACACCCTAAGTCTTCTCATTTAATTAAATTTCACAACCCCTTTTCATTAAATAAGTTAATTATTTAATGGATATCCTATTATTCCTCATCTTGCACAATTAAAACTTAGTTTTAATTACTAATTGCTAATTTTCCTGACCCATCCACTTGCATAGGGAATATTCCAAAGGAATATTCACCTATTTGGCTCCAAAAATGGAATGATTATTTTCAAACAAACTTTGTAACAAACTTTCAAAATTGTTACAAAGTGTGTCTATTGAAATCGTTGTGAACCCTTGATGCTTTCCTTGATCCATGTGATCTTTGATTCTCATCCATTGATGAGAATCCTTGATCCATGTTTCACACTTGATCCAATATTGACCATTGATTGATCAAACTGATCTGAACCCTTGATTCTTCATTGATCTCTCCTACAAATACTTCATCATTTGGAGAGAAATGGATCTATCTTTTGATAGCAAAGTTATTTTGTTGAAATTCATACTCACTTGTATCCACATTGAGACCTTTTAGTATTTTAGTTTAGTCTTCATCCATATTAGCTTAAGCATCCATTAATGGCTTCCATTTTTGCTTAGTTTGCATACATTTTAGCATAGTTTGCATCCATGGCTTGCATCTTTGAACTTTTAGAAAAGGTGATAATTGTTGGGCTCTCTTTCACCTTTATGGTTTTTGGACCTAAAAGAGAGAGATACAATCTTCACACTCTTCAATCTAGAACAAACCCTTGAGATCTCAATGGAAAGGGGATTGAAATCTTGCAAAGGGATTTTCCTAAAGGCTTAATGATATCTAATGATGGGTTCACCACCAAGTTTAGACTTGGAAAAGGCAATGCAATGCAAGTTGTAATACAAAACCCTAATTGAATGTAAACTAACTCTAAATAACTTAGAAATATGAAAAAAATGAAATAGAAAGCTATGAGATAGAAAGTGTGCACCTGGGAGGCTAAAGAAAGCAAGATGGAGGTATAGAATTTTGAAAAATCTACTATTAATGCTGACTGGGACTCATTTTTTGATCTAGGAAAATTAGTTCTATTTTTGGGAAAATGTGCAGATACAGGTTTTAGCCAAAAGGGTATCTAGATCTATGAAAATATCTATCAAGCCTATACAGTGGGACTTATTCACCAATAATGGTGAATTAGTCCACTTTTTCTTTTTTGGAAGTTCTGAACTAGATTCTATTCCTTTTGATTTGCTTTACTCTTTTTTTACTGGTTTCTAGAACTAAAACTAAAAATTACCACCTATAGGCCTTCTCCAAGATTCTCCAAGGCTTGATGACAACTTTAAGGATTTGACAACTTTTCTCCAACTTTGCTTCTTGTAAAATCTACAACCTAGCCCTGCAAATCACACACAAGAAGAAGGAAAAATTTTGTGGGGTTAGTGAATAGGGGTTTTCCTTCGTCAAACCCCTTTATGGTAATTAAACCTTGAAATGAAAGAAAATATGAATGGAGAATGATGAATGAACAAATAACAATGTTTCAACTCACCAAACCCTAGCAATAAGGTGCTACAAATATGCTTCAAATGGCTGCAATGGATGTGGTTCTTGACTCTTTCTTGAATGATGTTGATCTTGAATGAAATTCTTGCTTGAATCATAAACTCTACACCACAATTGTAAGCAAAATAACAAACATGATGAAAGCAATCTTTGATATGATGATTGAAACTTGAATGCTTCTATAGAATTCTTGATAATCTACCCTTGAAATGCCTTTGAA